>JAANYP010002898.1:173788-406607 GCA_020465985.1 Centrapalus pauciflorus | reverse complement strand
AACTTCTATATTCTTCTATACAATATTCTGTCTATTTATATTGCTTTTTTGGACTTGTTTCCTTGAAGGACTATGACTTCTCTGATAGTAGATATGCTGGAATCTTCGTGTAGATATCTTTCCTGAAAATCAGCACTTTCTGTTTATGAAACTGTTGAGCAGCTTGAATGTCTTGACAGCATGAACTGAGCAGCTTGAGTTGTTTTGCTCTGGCAGCTTGAACTTTTACACTGGCAGCTCAAGTTTCTTCAACTAGCAGCATGAACTTTGTATTTACATAAAAAATCTACTAACAGTCTGAGAAGTCTAACTAACAGCTTGAGCATACTTAAACTATTTCCCAACAGAATCTAACTCTGAAAAGAAAACCCTAGCTGACATTCCTATCGTTTGTGAGTTTCCAGACGTCTTTCCCGATGATATTTCTGGAGTGCCACCAGAACGTCAAGTCGAATTCGGCATTGACTTAGTTCCTGGTGCGGCTCCCATTGCAAAAGCTCCTTACAGACTTGCACCTGCAGAAATGCAAGAAATGTCAAAGCAATTGCAAGAGCTGTTAGAAAAAGGATTTATCCGACCGAGTTCATCTCCGTGGGGTGCACCTGTCTTATTTGTCAAAAAGAAAAACGGAACTTTCCGTATGTGCATCGACTACCGTGAGTTGAAAAAAGTTACTATAAAGAATAAATATCCTCTGCCCAGGATCGATGATCTGTTTGATCAGCTACAAGGAGCCAGCTACTTCTCGAAAATCGATCTTCGTTCTGGGTATCATCAATTAAAAGTCAAAAATGAGGATGTTCCAAAGATAACCTTCCGAACAAGATATGGTCATTACGAATTTCTCGTGATGCCGTTCGGCTTAACAAATGCACCAGCGGCGTTCATGGACCTCATGAATCGCGTGTGCAGACCGATGCTGGATAAGTCAGTTATCGTATTCATAGACGATATTCTGATTTACTCCAAAACGGAGGCTGATCATGCTATTCATTTGCGGCAATTGCTAGAGTTACTGAGAAAAGAAAGACTCTATGCAAAATTTTCAAAGTGCGAATTCTGGCTCAGACAGGTATAACTTTACATTGTCTTGAGTTATTCCTTAAGCGTTCTTTGATTGAACAAAATTTGAAACTCTATTTTGTTGCTTTTATAGATTCAATTCCTTGGCCATGTTGTTTCTGGCGAAGGTATTTCCGTTGATCCGTCTAATGTCGAGGCCGTTCAAAAATGGCAAACGCCTCGCAATGCCTCCGAAATAAGAAGTTTCCTTGGATTGGCCGGTTATTATCGGCGATTCATAAAAGACTTCTCAAAGATTGCTGTACCTCTAACGATGCTAACACGAAAGAATACTCCTTTCGTATGGACCGATAAACAGCAAGAGGCATTTGACATTCTGAAACAAAAGCTTATTCAAGCCACGATCCTAGCCTTACCAGAAGGCAATGATGATTTCGTTGTCTATAGCGATGCATCTGGTACTGGCTTAGAATGTGTCCTCATGCAAAGGGGAAAAGTTATTGCCTACGCTTCAAGGCAATTAAAAGACTACGAGAAAAGTGCACCAACTCATGATCTTGAGTTGGCTGCCGTTACCTTTGCTTTGAAGATCTGGCGTCACTATCTTTATGGGACTTGGTGTCAGCTTTACACTGATCATAAGAGTCTCAAACATCTTTTTACTCAGAAGGATCTGAATATGAAAGAGCGTCGGTCCTTGGAGCTTATTAAGGACTATGATTGCGAGATCCTATATCATCCCGGCAAAGCTAATGTTGTCGCGGATGCTTTGAGTAGGAAAGTATATCCGGAAAAGTGCTGCTATGCCCTGACTCCTGTAGTATTCTCTTCTGATCTTGTTGAGGACATCCGAATTGCTCAAGCTGAAGCACTGAAAGAAGAGAATATTGATTCTGAAAATCTAAAAGGGCAATTACAATTTCTAACTCTGAATCACTTGGGACTTCACTGTTTCAAGGGAAACCGAATCTGGGTTCCTAAGTATGGTTCAATTCGCAGCACTCTTCTATCTGAAGCTCATCAGTCCAAATTATATGTTCATCCTGGCAGCTCAAAGATGTACTTCGATCTGAAAGCTGACTACTGGTGGCCAGGAATGAAGAAAGACATCGGTCAATATGTTGAAAGCTGCAGAATCTGTCAGATGGTTAAGGCAGAACATCAGAAACCCTTCGGGGATATGCAACCAATGCCAGTTCCTGAATGGAACTGGGAGCATATAACTATGGATTTCATCACGAAGTTGCCGAAAACCAAAAGACAGCACGACTCCATCTGGGTAGTCGTGGACAAATTAACGAAGTCAGCTCATTTCATACCGATGAAAGGGACGTACTCCCTTGATAGATTGGCACAGATGTACATTACTGAAATCATTTCTCGACATGGTGTGCCGAAATCAATCGTCTCTGATCGTGATAGTCGTTTCACTTCGAGATTTTGGCAAGCACTCCAAGAAGGGATGGGTACTCGGATTTCTATGAGTACTGCTTATCATCCAAGTGCAGATGGTCAAAGTGAGCGTACTATCCTTACTTTAGAGGATATGCTTCGTGCCTGCATTCTTGATCTAGGTGGTAACTGGGATGACCACTTTCCGTTGGTCGAATTGTCATATAATAACAGTTATCATTCAACGATCAAGATGGCTCCTTTTGAAGCTTTGTACGGAAGAAAGTGCAGAACTCCCACCTGTTGGTGCGAAACAGGTGAATCGCCAATAGCAAGACCTGCCCTTCTACAGTTGACTCATGAGAAGATTCAACTCGTCAGAAGGATCATACTTGAAGCTCAAAGCAGGTAGAAGTCATATTATGATAATCGACACAGATCAATAAGCTTTGCGGTTAACGATTAGGTGATGTTGAAAGTATCCCCAATGAAGAATGTGGTGAGATTCATAAAAAGAAACAAGCTAGCTCCAAGATTTATCGGCCTGTTCAAGATTGTCGAAAAGATAGGAAACCAATCTTATCGTCTTGAACTGCCAGCAGACTTATCTGGAATACATCCTGTATTCCATGTCAGTCATCTGAGAAAGAGTCTAGCAGACGAAAGAGAAGTTCAGATACCACACGTTAAATTGTAGATTGATGAGAAGCTTCGAGTGGTTGAAGAGCCAGAACGTATTCTGGACTCGATGACCAAAAAGCTTCGAAATAAAGAAATACAGATGGTGCTCGTCCAGTGGAAATACCACAAAGGTTCGCATCAGTCTTGGGAATCGAGAGATGTTATGAAAGCTACATATCCATGTCTGTTTGAACATAGCTAACTTCGAGGACGAAGTTTGTGCGTGGTGGAGCCCATTCTGTAACAACCCAACTTTTGATTAGTCATAATTTCTGTACTTTGAGAAAATAATGTAATCTTATTACATTAATTATTTTGTTTAATTTCATTGAGTATGAAAATATTTAATTAAATTATATATATGATATTAAATTATTAAAAATGATTAGAATAAAAGAGATGAACTGGGTTAAATTCAAATGAAATATATAAACCTCAAAATGATCATTTAAGATCATTAAACACCAACTCATTCTCTCTCTAAACATTCGGTACCTTCACAAAGTATCAAGAAATCATCAAAAACTCTATAATTCTTGCATTGATTGAAGAAATTAATTCAAGAAAAGGTTACAAGCATCAGCAAGGATCATCAATTAACAAAAATTCAAGGTAATAATTACTTAAATTTCGATAATTTTGAGTTTATGTTCGGATTTAAAAAAAACCGAATTTATGAGTTGAAAATTTCGTTGCATGTATATGAATTTAGTAGATTATGTTAAATTTAAGTTAATAGAAGTTATAGAAACAAAATTTGTGGGTTAGATCATCCAAAATATTGAGGAAATCGGAATTTTCTTTAAAATATGTGTTCTTGGCAAAAATAACATATTTTGGATGATCTTGATCATAGTAGTGTGTTTATGATAGGGAAAAATGTATAAAATCAACCCAAATATGATAATATATCTATATATTACATTGCATGTTGATTAAAATGAGTTTTAGTGAATTTTATGAAAAATCCGAATGAAATAAATGAAGAACACCAAGAACATTTTCTGGAAAATTAACAAGTACGGGATCCGAATTCGGATGACCCGAATTCGGATGATGCCCATTTCGGTCCCATATTTCGGATGCTACTTTCGTTTTGATAAGTGATGGTCCGAACTCGGATGACCCGAGTTCGGATATGTACCAACTTAGGATGATGTATGAGTCCGAATTCGGATTAAATACTTCGGATGGAACCTACTTCGGTAGACCTGGTCCGGATGATTTGGTGATCCGAATCCGGATGTCTAATAGATCCGAATCCGGGCTGATCCGAATGTAATGGATCCGAACGGGTCCGAATTTGGTTGAATCCGGATGATTTTATTTTCATAGTTTAAATATGAATAAAAGCAACATGATTATATATATATATATATATATATACATATATAGAACTTTTGGAGAATTTAATGAAATAAAGAATATGAGCAAACAAAAGATTGATGAATTATTAGTTATCAGAACCAGATGAAATTAAAGATTTTAAAGACTAAAAATATGATGATAATGATATGATATTAACATGATTTGACATGATAATTCTGGACAGGTTCAGTGAAATTCTGAACATAGATACAAAGATTTAAAGACTTAAAAGCGGGTCAAAGACTTGATTTGACAGAGAACAGATTGACAAAGATAAAATCCTGAGATAACTCAGGTGGCAGATTTTACATCTGTTTGATAAAGACCCAGATCAGTGAGTTATAGATATTCAGATTTAACATGTTGAAATTCCGGTTGAGACATATTGTTGATGTTAGATTGATTTGACAGTCATTAAATCAGCTGGATTGTGACCTGTGCACACCATGGTACGGTGTTGCCTAGTGGAACATGATAGCTATTTGACTTATCACTTCATATGATATCGCATTTACATTTCATTTCTGACATTGCTCTGAAATTACAGCTACCATGACTTGAATACATATGCTTCATCATTTGCATTTAACTTGAGATATTGATTCAGCTCGATTAGCCCTATTGGTCTATTGTTCTAGACTTGGCTACTTTCACCAGTTCTATTGAACTTGGTAATGACCTCCGATGTTCCGCCAAATTGTCTTACTGGTAGCTAGCCCAGTATGTGGCTGATCCCCACGATTTATGCGTGAGTGTGGCCTGAACATCATCCGATTCTTTGACTTCTATGTCTCAATCATGAGGGCTGTAGCGGCAGCCAAGACATATCACGCTAGACTTATGATCCGCTTGACATTGCATGTTAATTTAAAAATCTATTTACTCACTAAGCATTGCTTACGGTTGCTACATCAACATTTTTACAGGAAAAGACAAAGGAAAGTCATCTGCCGGACCTAGTTCTTAGGTCTTACAAAGATCAAGACAGAAGTTTCATAGACCTCTACTCAGCAAACCTTTTGGTACTAATTGGATGATGATAATATGATGGTCTGGGTAGATTTATCTTGATTATATGATGATATGAATTAGATTAGACATGTGCCGTTTATAAGTTTAATTTAAAATCAGTAATCTGTATTAAACTTAAATCCTAATATTTTGTACTTGTAATTTCAATTCCGCACTTAATTACTCTATCTTAGTTTTAGTTGATATTGTATTGCATAATTTGGGACCTAGACTCGTGAGAACTGCCTTGTAAGGGGTGGTCTTCACAGCCTCCTCATTGGAGTGGATAGAGGAGGCTCATTTGGGAAAACCAGAGTGTAGAAACTCTATTTCCTATAACAGGAAATGCAGCAGTACGAAGTAAAGGCTGAGAGTTATACAGATGCTCACCACAAACGTGCTTGAAAATGAGACTCAGAAATCTGGGATAACGAACAGTAGCTAGATGTTTCTCCTACTGCACCAGATTCCTCAAATTCATGAAAATCCATCTGGCAATGTTGATTGTAGTCCCATCCACAAGCTGTAGGACTATAGGAATCTCATCACGGCTTAGTTGGACCAACCTTACTGCTGAAGCACATCACCACAGAGGCAAATAGAAAACTGTATGTTGGAGACAAATCCTTCCTAAACAGCGTAGCTCCAACCTTTGGTTTTGCTACACCATAGAAGTGCAGTAGATTCCTCATCTGTGCATCTTTAGGCTGAGGCTGATCATATGTTTCAGCCACACGGAGACGAAGAACTTCCTTGAAAGATGAGTGGTGATCTCAATGGTCTGAGTCCCATTGAGTATTGTGCCGCTGATGACTTTGGTATTTGGGTTGTAGGCACAGGTGTACCAGAACTCGTACACCATTTCCTGGTACAGGACACCGGGATTGGTAGTCATGGCATAGTTCGGGGGTGAACTCTCAGAAACTCCACCATTTCCTCGTAGCCTTTTCCCACATAGTTTTTGGGAATGGTTAGGTTTGCAAGGTAGTTGGTAGGTTTCAGGGTTAGCATTATGGTGACAGATACATGTTTTTCAACATCAGCACCAACAAGTACTGGTAGAAAGGGGTTGTTTCAGTGAGCCATTTGGGAAGTAGTGAAAGTAGTAGAAGCACAGGACACTTAATCGAAGTTTAGGGTTCTTTGGAACTTATGGAAGTAGTGAGGAAGACGAAGATGAAACACTAGGGGGTATTTATAGGATTTGAATGTGAGTGAGTATGTGAGAAAAACATTTGGGCGGTTGATTTGAAATGGTCGTTAACAGAAAACGAAACGGTTGTCCATGTTAGACCGGTTGTCAGACCACTTGAGCCCTTTTTATTAACTAACACATGTAAACACACATTATCCGCAGTAATTAAGTTAAATAAAAAAAATGAAGTAACTTAATTGTGAAGAAAGGTAATTAAAACTGATGGTCTAAGATGATGGTTAAACCTGTGATGAGCAGGGTCATTACAAGCTATTCACTCTTCAAGTTGTTCCTTCAACCTGTTTAGCTATGTAAAAACAGGTTGTGTTCAATAGCTGATCAGGTTACAAGACAATGTCTTGTTTAACAGATTGAGAGAGTGAGCAGGGTGGAGGTTTGATCATCAGATCAGGCTTGACATATAAGCTGTTATTGTCCAACCTTTTATATGCTCAAGCTGTTCAAGTTTTGCCGAAAATGGCTAAGTATAGAACATGCATAGCCTGTTCTGTCTAAGCTGTTCTGCGAAACTTGAGCAGTGTGAGACATATAATGACTTAAAACATTTTGGACACTTAGTCACTTTTTTTTTAACATGCCCAGCTTGCTTACCAGATAATTAAACCTGTTTTCATCAAGAGGTTTGGTGAAAATGTCTGCAAGCTGTTCATCTGTGGAAATAAAACTTACCTCCACATTACCTTTCTGAATGTGATCCCTGATGAAGTGATGTTTGACCTCTATATGCTTTGTTCGGGAGTGAAACACTGGATTGTTGGAGATAGCTATGGCACTTGTATTGTCACACAGAATAGGAGTTTTCCTATATACAAGTCCATAGTCTTCAAGCTGATGCTGCATCCACAGAATCTACCCACAGTAGCTTCCAGCAGCAATGTACTCAGCTTCAGCAGTAGAAGTAGAAACTGAGTTCTGATTCTTGCTACACCAACTTATCAACTTACCACCAATGAGTTGACATCCACCTGTTGTGCTTTTCCTGTCTAGCCTGCAGCCTGCAAAATCAGAATGTGAACAACCTGTTAGCTCAAGGCTTGAGTCTTTGGGATACCAAAGACCCGAACCTGGTGTACCCTTAAGGTATCTGAAGATTCTTTTCACAGCAGCTAGATGTGATTCTTTTGGATCAGCTTGGAACCTAGCACATAAACAAGTAGCAAACATAATATCAGGTCTACTAGCAGTTAAATACAGCAAGCTCCCAATCATGCCTCTGTTAGCTGTTACTGAAACAGCTTTGCCACTGGCATTTGCATCTAACTTTACATTGGTTGCCATTGAGGTTTTGATAGGAGAACTTTGATCAAATTTAAACTTTTTCAAAAGATCTAAAGTATACTTTCTTTGATTTATAAAACTTCCATTTGAGGTTTGTTTAACCTGTAATCCTAGAAAGAAAGTTAGTTCTCCAATCATACTCATTTCATACTTAGATTTCATGAGTAGTGAAAAATTCTTGATTAGCTGCTCATTAGTAGAACCAAATATTATGTCATCCACATAAATTTGAACAAGCATAATATCAGACTTCACTTTCTTTATGAACAGTGTGGTATCCACTTTACCTCTGGAATACCCATTGCTCATAAGGAAATTAGTAAGAGTGTCATACCAGGCTCTAGGGGTTTGTTTTAGACCACAGAGGGCTTTGTCCAACTTATAGACAAAACCTGGATGATGTTCATTTTCAAAACCTGGAGGCTGCTTGACATAAACTTCCTCTTGCAGCTTCCCATTCAAAAATGCACTCTTCACATCCATTTGAAATACCTTCATGCTCTTATGAGCAGCATAGGCTAGAAACAAACGAATTGCCTCTAGCCTGGCCACAGGAGCAAATGTTTCATCGTAGTCAATGCCTTCCTCCTGTCTGTAGCCCTGAGCAACTAGTCTTGCCTTATTTCTAATGACATGACCTTGCTCATCCATCTTGTTCCTGTAAACCCATTTGGTGCCAATTATAGTTTTACCTTTAGGAGCAGGGACCAGCTTCCATACCTTGTTTCTCTCAAACTGATTGTGTTCCTCTTGCATGGCAGTGATCCAATTGGCATCTTTTAGTGCTTCATCCACTTTCTTTGGCTCCATTAGGGACACAAAGCTAGAGAACATACAAAGTTCCCTAAGCTGTCCCATCTTGTTTGCCCCCCTTTGTTGATGTCACCAAATATTTGATCATTTGGGTGACACCTGATCCACTTAGGATCATTCTTCAATGAAGATTCTCCTGAGTTGTTGGCATCTTCAACAGGTCATGTTGAACAGCTCTAAAGATTTTCAGACACACTGATAACTTGAGCCTGTTCACTTGTTGAGCATGATTCTCCATTGTTGAACATATCAGTAGAGGATCCAGGAAAATCAGCATTGATTGGTTCAGGACATGAAGTTGTAATTAAGTCAGTACACTTATTCACACTGGGTGTATCAACATAATCATCATCATGCTCATCATGGTTAGCAGGTTCCACTCTGGATGTAGTGGAAGCTTTTGAGTCCTTCTCTTCCTTGTTAGAATGCATGAGATCATCAAAGCTGAATTCTCCTGAAACTGATTCAGGAACAGCTTTGGTGGAGGCATTCCTGGACTCTTGAAAGGTGACATTGATAGATTCATCTATCACCTTTCTCTTGTTGTTGTATACTCTGTAGGCTTTGGAGATAGCAGAAATCCAACAAACACACCTTCATCAGCTTTTGGTTCAAACGTTGCCAGTTGGTCCCTTTGATTTAGAATGAAGCAGGGATATCCAAACACATGGTAGTAGCTAATGTTTGGCCTCCTCCCTTGAGTAGCTCATAGGGAGTCTTGTTGAACCTTTTCACCACTGAGGATCTGTTTTGGGTGAACCAGGCAGTGTTGACAGCTTCAGCCCAGAATGATGAAGGTAAATCAGATGCACACAGCATGGTTCTAGCAGCTTCTATGAGGGTTCTGTTTCTCCTTTAAGCAACCTCATTTTGTTGTGGAGTTCTTACTGCTGAAAAGTTTTGTGGGATCCCTCTTTCTTCACAGAAGTCCTCAAGAGTACTGTTTCTGAATTCGGTACCATGATCACTTCTAAGATCCTTTACTTGAGTAGAGTGTAGCATTTCCATCTTCTTGATAACTCTAACGATTTCTCTAGCAGCCTCTCCTTTGCTCTTCAGAAAGATCACCCACGTAAACCTGGAGAACTCATCAACCATTACTAGAGTGTAACTTCTTTTTCCTAGACTTGGGACATTGACTGGTCCAAACAAGTCCATTTGGATTAAGAGAGGAGTATCAATAGAAAAATTAAGCTTGGATTTAAAATATGATTTTCTCTGCTTGCCTTTCTCACAAGCTATGCAGAGTCTATCCTTAACAAAGGTCATAAAAGGCAAACCTGTTACCAACTCTTTCTTACAGAGTTTGTTGATATTCTTGAAGTTCAGGTGTGACAGCCTTTTGTGCCATAACCAGTTCAGGTCTGCATTGCTTCTTGTGAGAAAGCAGGTTTCAGTTGTGGGATCAGTAGATTTCATGTCCACAACATATACACCTATCTTTCATTGAGCACATTGCACAACTTTGCCTTGGGGATCCAATATGTAACCCAGGTGCTCATCAAAGTTAACCTTGTAGCCAGCATCACACAGTTGACTTATGCTAACAAGATTATGTTTTAGCCCAACCACATAGGCCACCCTTTTGAACACTGCAGCACCAGCTTTAAGAGTTCCATATCCCTCAGTGGATCCCTGTACATTGTCACTAAAGGTGACTTTTGGCCCTTTTTCAGGCCTGAGATCACTCAGCAGGTCCTTGCAACCTGTCATGTGCCCTGAGCAGCCACTGTCCAAGTACCAAACCTGGGATGGTTGTTTATCCTGCAAAGTGTCATAGGAAAACATTAGTTACTTTTAAGGGAACTCATCATAGTGATGAGTTCTCCTACTTCATCAACATTTGTTGACGGGCTAGTGATATCCACACTAATGTTTCCTATTTGAATGGTATCAGTTTGGATACCACTCTCATTGACTAAGTTACTTCCAACACTGCTTGTTTTAGCAATGATGGAACTAGCAGAGTCAATAGGCCTCATGTCCTCAGTTTCAGGACAGTCTTTGGCCCTGTGTGTCTTCTTCCCACATTTATAGCATTTTCTCTTTTTAGCATTTTTGGAAGAAGAACTTTCAAAAACACATTCTGAATTATTTCTGTTGATTTTATCAGCAGGTTTAGCAAACTTATTAATATTTTTTGATGAAACAACAGCTTGGGTGGAAGGCACAATAGCAACAGCTATGTCTGTTTCTTCTTTCCTCTTTTTGGGAGGACAGATGTCAAATACAGGAAGCTTGATTGGTTTTTGACCTTCCACAGGTTTGGGAAACTTATTCCCAGATTTCTCAGGCTGAGCAATGGCTTTGCCTTTGCCCTTACTGAGATGTGATTGATGCTACCTTTCAACATAATCATTGCTTCTGGTTTTGAAAGACGTATTTTCATTTATAACCAGTTTTCCACTATGATTTGAAAACTTATTTGAAACCATAGACTTACCCCTGTTGAATGTAGGCTGCTTACCTTTTGAAAACTTATTTTCAAAATGTTTAATATCAAAAGGATGAACATGTCTCTTATTATTAGCTTTGGACCCAGAGCCTGTTTTATCAACAAGTTTAGTGTCCATGGCTACAGTTTGAGCATGTTTTCCTTTATTTTGCTTGTGTGAATCAGCAGAGCACTTAGCAGGCTGATTTGATGGAGAACATATTCCATCATCAACTTTTGGGGCTTTTTCACACAAGCTGTCAGTATTTTGAGGCCTAGCAAACCTGTTTGCTGAGACAAGCTTTCCATTTACTTTCTGGATGAAAGTGCTGGGAAGCTCACCAAGAGTGGATAAGTCATCTTTCAGATTATTGATATCAACAATAGAAGCTACTTTGTCAAGATCCCCTACAAGATAGACTTGGATTTGTGCAGGGATCTGTTGACTGATACAATGACTGACTTTTTGTGCAGATTGGCACCAAGAGTCAACTATCTTTTGAAGCTTTGCATGTTTTACATCTATCTCTCTCTTTTCTTCCAGTAAAATGGAGTTGATGTGTTTTAATTCATCAAGCTCAGTTTCCAACTTATGGAAGCTCTCCAGTTTACTGGATTTTGTGTCAAGTTCAGTTTTAAGCTTAGAGATTTCAGATAGTAAAACATTATGCTTCTCAACAGCAGCTTTTAAATCAACAAGCATATATTTAAACATTTTTACTTTTTCTTCAGAACTATAAGCCATAAAGTTTTGTACCTTGTACATCATTGTGGGGTTCCAGTTCTCTATGCTGCTGAAGGCTTCAGCTTCAGCCAAGTCCTGTTTGAAGTTGCTGGTTGATGGGACATCAGTGTTGGCCATCAAACAGTTGTTGTCTTCTTCATCTGAGGATGAATCAGACTCCTCCCAGTCGCATGTCTCAGCCATGAGCCCTTTTTACTTGTAGGAAGCCACTGAGTTTTCCAACTTTTTCAGCTTAGCCATGGCCATAAGGTACTTAACCCTATAACCATCGTCCCTGTTAGTCTTGTAAGGTTTGGATGACTGTCCAATAGCTTTTGACACACAGTCAGCAGCTATATGGCAAGTCTTGCCACATTTGAAGCACTCAGCCTTAGATTTATCAAATGCCTTTTTTTTTTACAGCATTTGAGTTCCCCTGCAGGATATTTCTTCCAAACCTTTTCTTGTTGAACCTTTTGACAAGCATTGCAATCATTTGCTCATCATCAAGTTCAGCAAGATCTGCACTGTCTTCCTCATTAGACATTTCCTCTCTTTCATCATCAACCTGTTGATCAGGTTGTGTGAACACATCACATACCTGCCCAACAGGTTGTCTCACGCTGGCAACTAAGGCAGCACCTCTCTTGGACATTTCCAAGGCATTTCTCTTCTGCTGCATTGACTGCTCATCATTTAGTAAGGATCCATATAAGTTTACAAGATCCATACCTTTGATGGTACCTGACTTTATCAATATGGTAGAAAAGTAGTTCCACTCTTCAGGCAAGATGTCCAAGAACTTGTTCACCAGAGTCAGGCTGTCCTTTGTGATCCAAACAACTTTGAGATCATTAACAAGAGCAGTAAACCTTGTGTAGGTTTCTGTGAGTGACTCCTTTGGTTTTGAAAAGACGAGTTCATACTATCTAACAAGATTGTTAATCCTGTTGTCCAGTGTGATTGTGGGACCATCATAGACTGTACACAAAGTATCCCACGTCTCCTTTTCAGTCTTCATCTTCTCAACCTGTTTGAACACATCATCAGGCAGAGAGATAACCAGGTTATTCCTGGCTTTTGCATCTAGAGCAACAAGTCTTTTGTCTTCATTAGACCATTGAGCTTTGGCCTTCTCAAAGGTTCTGATTTCAGGGGCAGCTCCTTCAACAACAGGAGTAATGGTAGCAATAGAAGTTGGCACATTGGGACCTTCCATTACTATCTCTGGTAGTTGTACATCCAGATTCTCTAAATAGAGCATCATTCTGCACTTCCAACCAGAGAAGTTCTGATGATTGAACTTGGGGGGTTTTGTCATTGACCCGTTGTCATAGTAAGAGGAGGAACTTGCAGCACTGTTGTCCATGGGAAAGTGGGAAGAATGAGATATCTAGAGTTGACACACACTCTAATTGCTCTGATACCAGTTGTAGGTCCCAAAAGGTTTCCCAAGAGTATAGTTCTAAGCTGTAGAGGGGGGGGGGGGGGGTGAATATAGCTATTTAAAAACTTAACAATCTTTTCTCAATGTTTGTGTATATTATTAACAAGTGTTAATTACAAACAAGCCTGAATTGCGAAAAGGTTCAAGCTGAGATGACAGGTACAACAGTTGTTCAACTAATCTAAGACACACTCAGACTAGATACAATGATTACACTCACTTAGATGTACTCACGGTTTTTACAAGACTCAGATGGACAGCTTAAATAAGAACAGCTTAGACACACGTACTGTTATATTCAAGCAGACTTGCATGCATGAAAAACACACTTTAATGCACGATCTGATTTCACACTCTTGGAATATAGCAGCGTAGACAGTTTATGTCCAGCCTGTTCAGCAGACATAATAGCTTGGACAAACTGCCTTTGGTGCAACGAATGCAACATGGTAAACAGCTTTGGCTGATATTGCAAATCACTTTTCAGGTTTCAATAAGGCATTAACAGGCATTAAATTATACCTTCAAGTACATCAAATAGGTTTGATTAAAAATCTCCCCCTAAGATGTAAAGCAGGTTTGACTGAGGCCTTTTTGTGCCTAACATTTATATATGAGGTCCGTGGTGTTTAAAGGTTCTAACCAATCACGCGTCGAGCCGCAATAGAAATTCGGGTTTTAGTAGGGTACGGGTAATCAGTGAGTACTCGAGTTCTTTCTAAACGCACGTGCATTTTACGAGTCGTCTATGTGACTGTGAAATATGTGTATGAGATTGGGTTGTAGCGCGCAGGTATGATTTTCTCTACCCTATACGTGCTATACGTGTTTGAGTGCAGGTGTCCGCGATATGTGGTCGCGCAGGCTGACTGTCCCTAACCAGTCACGAAGTTTGAGACTATATATATACTGCAGTGTTTATTTCTAGGTCGATCCTGTGCCTATTGTGAGCTAACCGCTGCTGTGTGCGGCCTGTTAGCTGAGGAACGACGTCCCCTTTTGAGCAGAGATCTGTGTGTGCACCGAACCTGTGTTATGTGCATTGAGATATACGTTTTGTGTATGTTATGTGTTCTTATCTGCAGAGTCTAACCCTCGCGTACTCACGAGTTTCCCAGCTTATGTTTTCGAGTCTTCCTTGTCTCAAGCAGTCACACTTTGGGGTCTCAGCCGCAGCAGTCGCCGAAGTAGTGACCGGGGCAGATCAGAGTTTGTGTGGGTGTCTGTTATCTTCTGATATTAGATATTGAGGACTTTTGTTTGTGTTTTGTAATTGATCCATGTATGCTAGCTGCCAGTTGTGATGTATGAAAGTTGATGATCAGTATGTGACATGTTATGATGACTCTGTATTAAAGTTTTAATTAACAGTGTTTTCCGCTAATCCTATGACACGTGTACTATGAGATGCTTACGATATTGACACTTATGGTCATATATTGACGTGGCATTTGTGTGAGAAATGTGGGTGTTATAACTTTGTATCAGAGCTTGTGGTTTCAGTATTGAGTATCAGTGGATGCTAGAGCTTTGACCGTGTTCAGATCCGTGGGATTCTTCCTTGAGACTGAGTTTAGCGGAATTAACTGACCTAGCTTATTGTATAACGCTGGGTGGTCGATCTGTTATCTTACCATTGTGATATGTGCAGGTAGTTATGGCATATCATGGAGAGGGATCCGGGCCAGAGAGGCCAGCTGGGGATTAGTATATCCTTCGATCTGAGCTTCGAGAGGTCTTAGCAGAGCTCTAAAGAGAGAGGGATCAGTGTCAGAGATTAGATCCTCCGCCAGTTACCAGTATTGAGACAGGGGCTGGTGCGTCTTCTTCTTCTTCTGTGAGAGGCGGGTCCTTTAAGGACTTCATGACAGGAGTCCCACCTCAGTTTAGAAGCAGTGACGAGCCGGGTGCGGCTATTGCATGGAAGAGAGAGATTGAGGCGGCTTTTCGAGTCGCCCACGTTGATCCACGGGATACGGTCGGTTATGCGACCTATCTATTGAGAGGAGGAGCTTCACAGTGGTGGAAGTCCATTGAGTCATCGATGACTATAGCTGCAGCCTATGCCATGTCGTGGAGCAGTTTCGTGCTATCTTTGAGTTGCAGTACATTCCCCGTGATGAGCGCCTGGAGATGGAGCGCCGTTTTCTACACTTTCAGCGGGGTACTATGTCAGTTAAGCAGTACGTGGACCGATTTAATGAGTATGCTCAGTTTGCACCCCAGCAGTTGATACAGAGATCCGTAAGGCCGATGCCTTCATCAATGGTTTGAGATCTGACATTCGGGAGTTCGTCGGGCTTCACGACACTCCTACCTTTGCGAGGGCCTTGAAGTTGGCTCGAGTTAGAAAGAGAGAGAGATTGAGAGACAGAGGGGTCAGCCTCCAGCCTAGAGACAGAGGACAGAGACGTCTGAGCAGTCCCCTAGCTACAATCGAGAGCCTCAGGATACCCAGAGAGAGAGTCAGCCTGAGCAGCAGCAGAGTCAGGGACAGGGTTCGGGGTCCCGTAGAGACAGAGGCAGAGATCGTAGATCCAGGAGGTCGGGTCAGTATCAGGGGTCAGGGACGGCTGGACAAAGCTAGGGTCAGACTTCCCGTTTCAGTGCTCCAAGCCAGAGTCAGAGCAGCGTGGGGCAGGGGTCCCAGCCATCAGGGAGTCGAGCTGACAGTTCAACTGGAGAGAGAGACTGCAAGAGATGTCGCAGCCGTCACTCCAGGTCTTGTATGCTGGAGCAGCCTCGTTGCTATCGTTTTGGGGAGTATGGCCACACTTCCTTCACCTGTACTTCGAGGGACTCCCTATGCTTCCGCTATGGAAGGCCAGGTCACATTGCCCGAGATTGTCTAGATGCACCGCCAGCTGTGCAGGGAGCGAGCACCAGCGGGGCTAGAGCTGAGCCGTCGTCATCGAGTCGCCGAGAGTTAGGGCCTTGAGGTCGGGACAGAGTGTTTCAGGTTATAGAAGAGGAGGCCCGCGAGTCTACTGATGTAGTATCTGGTACGTACATCCTGATGGGCTTAGTGCTCGCATATTGTTTGATTCTGGAGCGGATCGCTCGTATGTGTCTGTTGTGTTTTGTGCATACTTTTCTGTGCCTTCTACTGCTTTACCTGATCCGTTAGTTGTTGAGAGAGTTGATGGGAGTACGACACTAGTGAGTCGGGTGTTTAGAGACTGTGTTCTAGAGATAGATGCGCATCGATTTCTTATTGATTTATTGCCGATAGAGATCAGCAGTTTCGACGTAATAGTGGGTATGGATTAGATGACAGCCAGAAAGGGCGACATTCTCTGTGCGAAGAAAATGATCCGTATACCCATTTCAGACAGTGAGACTGTGACCGTGTAGGGCGAGGGGCATCGAGGTGAGATCGGTATTGTTTTGATGGCCAGAGCTCAGATATATGTCGCTAAGGGATGTGAGACCTTCCTGGATTATGTTGTTGACGCCAAAAAAGAGAAGAAGACCCTAGAGTATATACCCGTGATCCGAGAGTTCCCTGAGGTATTCCCAGAGGTGTTGCCTGGGTTACTGCCAGATCGTCAGGTTGAGTTTCGTATCGACCTTATCCCTGGAGTGGTGCCTATTGCGAAAACGCCTTATAGGTTGGCACCTACTGAGATGAGAGAGATGATGTCACAACTTCAGGAGTTGCTGGATCGTGGATTTATCCGTCCGAGTTCATCCCCGTGGGGAGCTCCCTTGTTGTTTGTGAAGAAGAAGGACGACACTATGCGGATGTGTATTGACTACCGAGAGTTGAATAAAGTGACGGTGAAGACCCAATATCCGCTTCCACGCATCGACGATCTGTTTGATCAGCTACAGGGTTCAAGTTTCTTCCCGAAGATAGACTTGAGATCGGGCTATCATCAGTTGAGAGTCAGAGATGAGGATGTGCCGAAGACTGCGTTTCAGACGAGACACGACCATTATGATTTTTTTATGATGCCTTTCGAACTGATTAACGCACACGTGGCTTTCATGAATTTGATGAACAGGGTGTGTAGATCTATGTTGGATCGGTTCGTGACTGTCTTTATCGACGACATCCTAATATATTCAAGGAGTGCCAAGGACCACGAGCAGCACTTACGAGAGGTGTTAACCGTGCTGCGAAAGGAGAGACTGTATGTGAAGTTCTCCAAGTGCGAGTTCTGGTTGCGGGAGGTCCAGTTTCTGGGTCATGTCGTGAGCGCAGGGGTTATCTCAGTGGATCCGACAAAGATAGAGGTTGTCATGAGTTGGGAGCCGCCGAAGACTATGCCTGAGATGCGCAGATTTCTGGGGTTAGCCGGGTATTATCGCCGCTTCATGCAGGACTTTTTGAGGATTGCCATGCCGTTGACGAGAATGACATGGTAGTCCGTTCCTTTTGTGTGGTCCAATGAGCAGCAGTTGGCATTCAGAGAGTTGAAGTCCCGGCTATGTCAGGCTCCAATATTAGCATTGCCCGAGGGTACAGAGGATTTCTTGGTCTACTGTGATGCATCAGGTACCGGTCTGGGTTGTGTTTTGATGCAGCATGGCAAGGTGATTGCGTATGCGTCACGACAGCTGAAGACTTACAACGAAAACCATACCGTGCATGATCTCGAGTTAGACGCGATAGTGTTTGCGTTGAAGATATGACGTCATTATTTGTATGGTTCGCGGTTTGTGGTGTATACTGATCACAAGAGTCTTCAGTATCTGTTTAGTCAGAAAGAGCTGAATATGAGACAGCAGCACAACCTATAGTTACTAAAGGACTACGACTACGAGATTCAGTACCATCCGAGTAGGGCCAATGTGGTGGCCGGTGCATTGAGCCGCAAGACGTGCGGCCAGACCGTGGTTTCTCGGGCAGCGAGGCTCAAGGTCACTTCGACTCTTGTTGAGAGTTTGAGATTGGCACAGATAGAGGGTTTGCGGGCAGAGAATGTGAAATGAGAACGACTTATAGGTCAGCTTGATGTTTTGAGCAGAGATAGCAGAGGGCTATATGTGTTTCACGACCGAGTCGGGGTCCCGAGAGTCGGTAATCTACGTCAGTTGATACTGGATGAGTTGCATCGGTCGAGACTGTCTATCCATCCTGGGAGAACCAAGATGTATCGAGATTTGCGTGAGTTCTACTGGTGGCCAGGGATGAAGAGAGACGTGGGCCGATATGTCGAGGAATACATGACTTGTCTGCGCATTAAGGTCGAGCATCAGAAGGCTCACGGGCATCTGCAGCCTCTAGAGATCCCCGAGTGGAAGTGGTATCATATCATGTTAGACATTTTATTTCGATCATAGGGAGTTGTTTTGTAATAATTATTTACTTAGTAGGTTCCTTGTATTTTATTTCCTTGTAATTTATTTCATTGTAAAAGTCAAGGGACTACATGTGATAAAGCTCCATAGTTTATTAAAGGAGCCTAGAAATAGGCTCCTAGGGTTACATTGTAATAGACGGTTGACATATTGAATGAAACACAGCCGCCACTTGCATATTATTCTCTCAACATTCTTATTGTCTTT
The DNA here is from genome assembly GCA_020465985.1 of Centrapalus pauciflorus. Lineage (NCBI taxonomy): Eukaryota > Viridiplantae > Streptophyta > Magnoliopsida > Asterales > Asteraceae > Centrapalus > Centrapalus pauciflorus. The sequence continues at coordinate 387,706 of JAANYP010002898.1, read as the reverse complement.
TCTTCATCATTTCTCAATTATTGAGCTTTGTTCTTCTTGGGATCTGATAAAGATTATAAAGGTGCGGATAATATTACGGGATTTCATATTTACAATTGGTATCAGAGCCCAAAAGGTGGATTTCAACTTGCATTTTTCGGATTCTGCTGGGTTTTCTTCTTGTTCTTCGAGTTCTTCAACATTTCCATCGGTTAGATCTTCTTTTTTCTCTGTTTTTCTGCGTTTGTTGTGTTATTATAGTCTTATAATCATCACTATATCATCATATACTGATTTCGAGTTACTTCACTTCCATATTTCCATCAAAAATTGTAAATCCTCGAATTCAATTACTGTAATTTGGATCTATTTAGGCGGATAATTTATAATTAAGCTGAATTATGAGCAATTATTATGTCTTTGAGATATTTAGAAAGTTTGTTGTTATTTTAAGAAAATTTGAACTCTGAATTATTATTATGGAGTATTAAGATTATAAAAGTTAGTAATGATAAATTTAAGAATAAATCAGTATTTTATGGAACCGGTTAAGTTGAGGGGTAAAATGTGCAAAATGGTGAAAATGAGAATAAAAGGGCAAAAGCCTATCATTTTGATGGTCACTCTCTCTCTCTCTACACTTTCTCTCTCTAGGATTCTCTCTACTTCTCTCTACGATATCTCACAAACCGACAGACCGATTATCGAGATTTATACGTCATTGGAAAGATCTCGAGGAGTACTACAACAATCTGCAGTTGGATTCCTGATTTTGTACGGATTGAGGTAAGAATCGACCCTTTTCAGTTTGTTATTTCGGTTTTTGAAAGTTGAAATTCGAGTTTATCGATTATTGCATGAATAGAGCGAGTTTTGCTTGAAATCTTGCAAGAATATGATAGTATTTGTATAATAGAATCGAATCTAGGCATCATACATGATATATCAGTGATTTTTAGGCCTTGGAATGAAGGATTTAAGTTATAATGATGAACAAACTTGAAAATACCAAGAACACAGTCGAAATGCATGAGCAAACTCGATTTTGGCACTAGATTCGAATATATTTTCGAGTTTAAACCTCAAATTCGAATGTGGGGGTTCGAATCTACCCCAAACTCGAATGGGGTTCGAGTTTAATGTATGGGATTCGAGTTTATGCTCAAAGTCGAAGGTGGTTTCGAATTTAACCTATTAAATTCGAGTTTAATGCCTAAAAATTGAAAACCACTCTCTAAACTCGAATATATTGAATGAAACCCATAAATAACACATAAAATAACAAGAATTATTCAAAGGATAAGGTGTGAACATGAGATGGGCTCAAACTTAGTTGTAGTTCGAATTTGGACATAGACCCGAAATGGGGAAAATATTGCAAAACTTACAAAAATTGGTCTTATGAATTTAAACGGTTTTTGACTCGAGGTATTGTTGTAATTAATTTTACAGGTCCTTTGTGGTGTTGTTTAACCCACAGTGGGGTACTTGGTGGATCCGGTTGAAAGCCCGAGGAGAAATAATATCGGTTAAAAGTTTAATTACACACCCACTGTGAGTACAGTAGATTTCGCATGTTTATATCTGTTTTATGTTAAGCTTTGCCTGCTGAGACCTGTTGCTTCATGATTTGTTTGGAATTTAGGGGACTAAGTCTGTGTCCCAATATGCGATAGAGTTCACGAGGCTAAGTTTATTTGCGCCTCATCAGGTTGATACAGAAGAAAGAAAAGTGACCTGATTTGAGGTTGGTCTTGATTTGGAAATCCGAAGAGTGATGAGCAACGTACGTTACCCTACGTTTGCTAGTCTGCTGGAAGCTGCCAGAAATGTAGAACAGATCCTGAGTATGTCAGGATATGTGATGGGGTCTGCTGCTGCTGCTTCAGCCAGCCCCACTCAACCTTCACCACCGAAACGTCAACGCGGCGGAGACTACTCTGGGTCTTCTGATCGTTCTCGTGCATACTCCATCAACTCTGAGCCGCGATACTGTAATAAATGCCATTTGGAACATTTCGGCAAGTGTACTAAGGGGCGTACATGTTTTTGTTGTGGAGAATTGGGCCACTACCAAAATGAATGCCCACGAAGATCGGATGCCTGCCATAAATGTGGTGTGTGGGGGCACTATAGCAGGGATTGTCGAAAGAATACTCCAACAACTACTGCTCCATCTTTGACTCGATCATTTGGAGGATCAAGTGGTGGTTCAGCCAACCGTCGGAATCAGCAACAAAGGGGATAGGGTAGTGCATATCAGATTACCGCGGAGGAAGCTAGGGAAAACCCGGAGGTGGATGCAGGTCCGTTTATAAGTTAAATCTTTGCTTGCAATAGTGATGTTTAATTTGGATGTCAATTGGCCTTTTGTGTCTATTGTTTTGTACAACGATTATTCATGACACTGTTTAAGTGACTTGCTATATTTGATGTAGAAGCTACTAGCAACACTCTAGCCGAATTAGATTACATATATCGTAGCTGCACCTTAGAAAGTGAAGATGTAATCTTCAAATTTGGATCTTACTCCGATACCATTCAGTGAATGTAATGTGATAGATGTAGAAGATGTCGACGTTATAAATAAGAATGACAAATGTCAACAAGGACTGATGTTTGTTAAAATTGAGGAGAAATGGGCTAATTTAGAAGAGTACTTTAAGATTCTACGTGTAATTTCATCGAAGTTCTATGATTTTGAAGATAACATGAACTTAAGTATTAGGAAAAGTTGTTACTAATATAGGTAAGATGATGATTGTGAATAAGAATACTCTAGTATCTGAATAGGCATTAGATGAATAACCAAAATGGATTTTGAAGCTTTGAATTGGAAAAGATGTTTTAAATATCGTGAGAATTTTTATGTAATTGGAATCAAGGAAATTGTTTCAATATTGATATATATACGAACATGATATGAGGAAACGAAGTCTAGAAATTTTGGAAAAAGCATACGAGGGTATAATAATACAAGACTGGTGTTCATATGATATGAGATTTGGAATATACAATGTGAGATATAAGTAAGATATGTACGTGAGCTGTAATCAATTAAAAAGGAACTATAATGCTATATGAGGATAGAATACTTGTTGATATGGTAATTGATCGATAAGAAGGTTAAAGAGACTTTGGACAATAATGAAATATGCTTATACAGTTAAGTAAGGTCTAATACTACGATTCGGAATCTAAGGGGGATTCGGAAGTGGTTATGAGTTTTGATTAATTCTGGTGCTGATCAATTAAATTGTAACTACTGCATTTGTGCAATCAATGTTAGTCTTTTGGTCTAAGTTGACGGTTGTGATTGATGTTGAAATTTCTTAATAACACATTAGTTAAAATAGATCATGTGTATCATGATTGTACTTTAGAGATCGATGAAGTAGGTTTATATGTTGATTTGATCCCTGGAGTTTTTCCCAATAACTTGTTGTTCGTATCGGTATGCATATAACGAAATATAAGTAAGATGCGGCACAAACATGAATACGAGTAAAACTTACCAGCAACCGATAGAAGATCAGAATGAATGGATAATTTCACATTGAAATATGTGACGAGATAATGTATTTTAAATTCAATAATAAATTGAAAAGATCAATTGATTAGATAGAGATTCGTATAACTTTAGTCATCATGATAAAGTAAAGAAAACCATGTTTAAAGTTTTGCACGGGAGAAAATGTAAAAGCCCTACATGTGGAAAGAAAAATGAAGGAATTCTGATTGTTATGACTGTGTTATCACGAAAGTGCTACTATGATAGTAGCCATAAATCAATCAGTTATAATACAAACGATTAAGTATAGTTGAAAACATCACCGATAAGGGTTGAAACTTGTTTTGAAAAAGGAGACGAGATGACACTAAAATATGTTGGCACATTTAGAGTAATGGAAAAGTTGGAATTGGTTGTGACAATTGGAATTACCTAAGGAAATATCAAAAAAACACTTGGTATTTCATGTAGAAATCTTTATGAAATCCTCACAACTGGTAATGAAGATTAGGATGATTATACTGAATTAGAAATCAAGAAGGGTTGGTATATGTTGAAAAGTCGGAGTATATTATGAATATTGTAGTAATGAAGAATAAGAAACAAAGAGATTAAGATGGTGCTGGTACATTGGAAGCATCATAAGGGAGCCAAACATACATGGGAGACAAAAGTTGATATGTTAAGGAAATATCCACAGCTGTTTGAAGTCAAATAACTTCGAGGACGAAGTTAGAGCGTGGTGGAGCCCATGTTGTAACATCCTCGAATTCAATTACTGTAATTTGGATCTATTTTGACGGACAATTTATAATTAAGATGAATTATGAGCAATTATTAGGTATTTGGGATATTTAGAAAGTTTGTTGTTATTTTAAGAAAATTTGAAGTCGGAATTATTATTATGGAGTATTAAGATTATAAAAGTTAGTAATGATAAATTTAAGAATAAATCAGTATTTTATGGAACCGATTAAGTTGAGGGGTAAAATGTGCAAAATGGTGAAAATGAGAATAAAAGGGCAAAAGCCTATCATTTTGATGGTCACTCTCTCTCTCTCTCTCTCTCTCTCTCTCTACACTTTCTCTCTTTAGGATTCTCTCTACGATATCAAACCGACCGGCCGATTATCGAGATTTATACTTCATCGGAAAGATCTCGAGGAGTACTACAACAATCTGCAGTTGGATTCCTGATTTCGTACGGATTGAGGTAAGAATCGACCCTTTTAAGTTTGTTATTTCGGTTGTTGAAAGTTGAAATTCGAGTTTATCGATTATTGCATGAATAGAGCTAGTTTTGCTTGAAATCTGGCAAGAATATGATAGTATTTGTATAATAGAATCGAATCTAGGCATCATACATGATATATCAGTTATTTTTAGGCCTTGGAATGAAGGATCTAAGTTATAATGATGAACAAACTCGAAAATACCAAGAACACAGTCGAAATGCAAGATCAAACTCGATTTTTGCACTAGATTCGAATATATTTTCGAGTTTAAACCTCAAATTCGAATGTGGAGGTTCGAATCTACCCCAAACTCGAATGGGGTTCGAATTTAATGTATGGGATTCGAGTTTATGCTCAAAGTCGAAGGTGGGTTCGAATTTAACCTATTAAATTCGAGTTTAATGCCTAAAAATTGAAAACCACTCTCTAAACTCGAATCTTTTGAATGAAACCCATAAATAACACATAAAATAACAAGAGTTATTCAAAGGATAAGGTGTGAACATGAGATGGGCTCAAACTTAGTTGTAGTTCGAATTTGGACATAGACCCGAAATGGGGAAAATATTACAAAACTTACAAAATTGGTCTTATGAATTTAAACGGTTTTTGACTCGAGGTATTGTTGTAATTAATTTAACAGGTCCCTTGTGGTGTTATTTAACCCACAGTGGGGTACTTGGTCGATCCGGTTGAAAGCCCGAGGAGAAATAATATCGGTTAAAAGTTTAATTACGCACCCACTGTGAGTACAGTACATTTCGCATGTTTATATCTGTTTTATGTTAAGCTTTGCCTGCTGAGACCTGTTGCTTCATAATTTGTTTGGAATTCTACTAACTTGCGTAGATTTAGATGCACATTCTTATTTGTTGCATGTCCGTTCGATTGTTGTGCATCTAGTGATGGACCGGTGGGTCGCATCGATTACTCTGATGTTACTGCGCTATATGACCTGGAGCTGATCCCCCCTAGGCCCGGTAGGCAGTATGTCATCCCCGATCGTACGTTTGTCTCAGATGGTATGTTTAAAGCCGAGCTTTGGGCTCGAAGGGGCTGCGGCTCTGGTCCGTACTTGGTGTACGAAGAGGGTATCCGATGTTTGTCATATGTGTTACCCTTGGCTTCATAAAAATTTATAAAATGCATAATCTCTGTATTCACTAAGCCTTTGCTTATTCCCCAGTTGTTTATTTTTTTTATTTCACAGGAAAAAAGGAAGTCTACCGCTGGACCTTCTAGTTAGGTCATTTGGGAAGATTCGGAAGATTTGGTACTATTTAATCGGTAATTATGCTTTGGGACAATGTTATATTATATTATGGATGTTGTAATAATTATATTGGGTATGTAGACTTAGACTTGGTACCTTGTAGCACCGTAGGGTGTTTGTCACTGTTGCACTACTTTATTTTATGTATTTTTAATGCTTTCGCACTTAAATTAGGTTATCAGATCATTATGTAATTGTGTTGATGATTAATCCTGGGTGATATGTAAATGGTGGTAGTTGTGGCAAGGGTGTCACACGAGATGGTATCAGAGCAGTAGTTTGAGATTCAAGTGTCCGTGAGGTCTTGATCTCAAACATTAGGTAATGATATGTAGTGGTTTAAGTAATGATCTGAACTAAGATAGGTTATGATCCAGTATTCACAAGAGATTGACTATCATACGGGACAATTGGGTGGTGTCTTCAAATAAATGGCATGTTACTAAATAAGTTATATGTTTCATATTTCAGAACATGTCTGGAGGAGGAATGACACCAGAAGAGACGAGAGAAATGATGCTAGCCATGATGGCTGAGCAAAATCGGATGATACAAGACCAGTTTCGGGCTCGAGATGAGGCCGAAGCTAAACGAAGAGAAGATAAGAGGAAGAATAAGGAAAGAGAGAGAAGCAATGACAAACAAGAAGACAATACTGGGTCATCTAATAAGCCCAGAAGTTGTCGGTTCAAGGATTTTAAGGGAAATGGAGCAGTCAAGTTTAATGGATTGGGTGATGCTGTTGCTGCTCTGGAATGGATAACAGCCACAGAACGGACATTCCGAATCAGTGATTGTGATGAGAAGGACATGGTCCGGTTCGCCACTGCTATGTTCACCAAAGACGCGGTAATGTGGTGGAATTCAATGGTAAATGCCTTAACAATGGAGAAGGTTTCTAGAATGACATGGGCTGAGTTTACTGAAATTTTCACTCAGCAATACTGTCCGGCTGATGAGCGCCGAAGACTAGAAGCTAAGTTCATGACACTAATTCAGGGGACTAAGTCTGTGTCCCAATATGCGATAGAGTTCACGAGGCTAAGTTTATTTGCGCCTCATCAGGTTGATACAGAAGAAAGAAAAGTGACCCGATTTGAGGTTGGTCTTGATTTGGAAATCCGAAGAGTGATGAGCAACGTACGTTACCCCACGTTTGCTAGTCTGCTGGAAGCTGCCAGAAATGTAGAACAGATCCTTAGTATGTCAGGATATGTGATGGGGTCTGCTGCTACTGCTTCAGCCAGCCCCACTCAACCTTCACCACCGAAACGTCAACGCGGCGGAGACTACTCTGGGTCTTCTGATCGTTCTCGTGCATACTCCATCAACTCTGAGCCGCAATACTATAATAAATGCCATTTGGAACATTTCGGCAAGTGTACTAAGGGGCGTACATGTTTTTGCTGTGGAGAATTGGGCCACTACCAAAATGAATGCCCACGAAGATCGGATGCCTGCCATAAATGTGGTGTGTGGGGGCACTATAGCAGGGATTGTCGAAAGAATACTCCAACAGCTACTGATCCATCTTTGACTCGATCATTTGGAGGATCAAGTGGTGGTTCAGCCAACCGTCGGAATCAGCCACAAAGGGGACAGGCTAGTGCATATCAGATTACCGCGGAGGAAGCTAGGGAAAACCCGGAGGTGGATGTGGGTACGTTTATAAGTTAAATCTTTGCTTGCAATAGTGATGTTTAATTCTGATGTCAATAGGCTTTTTGTGTCTATTGTTTTGTACAACGATTATTCATGACACTGTTTAAGTGACTTGCTATATTTGACGTAGAAGCTACTAGCAACACTCTAGCCGAATTAGATTACATATATCGTAGCTGCACCTTAGAAAGTGAAGATGTAATCTTCAAATTTGGATCTTACTCCGATAGCATTCAGTGAATGTAATGTGATAGATGTAGAAGATGTCGACGTTATAAATAAGAATGACAAATGTCAACAAGGACTGATGTTTGTTAAAATTGAGGAGAAATGGGCTATTTTGGAGGAGTACTTTAAGATTCTACGTGTAATTTCATCGAAGTTCTATTATTTTGAAGATAACATGAACTTAAGTATTAGGAAAAGTTGTTACTAATATAGGTAAGATGATGATTGTGAATAAGAATACTCTAGTATCTGAATAGGCATTAGATGAATAACCAAAATGGATTTTGAAGCTTTGAATTGGAAAAGATGTTTTAAATATCGTGAGACTTTTTATGTAATTGGAATCAAGGAAATTGTTTCAATATTGATATATATACGAACATGATATGAGGAAACCAAGTCTAGAAATTTTGGAAAAAGCATACGAGGGTATAATAATACAAGACTGGTGTTCATATGATATGAGATTTTGAATATACAATGTGAGATATAAGTAAGATATGTACGTGAGTTATAATCAATTAAAAAGGAACTATAATGCTATATGAGGATAGAATACTTGTTGATATGGTAATTGATCAATAAGAAGGTTAAAGAGACTTTGGACAATAATGAAATCTGCTTATATAGTTAAGAAAGGTCTAATACTACGATTCAGAATCTAAGGGGGATTCGGAAGTGGTTATGAGTTTTGTTTAATTCTGGTGCTGATCAATTAAATTGTAACTACTGCATTTGTGCAATCAATGTTAGTCTTTTGGTCTAAGTTGACGGTTGTGATTGATGTTGAAATTTCTTAATAACACATTAGTTAAAATAGATCATGTGTATCATGATTGTACTTTAGAGATCGAAGAAGTAGGTTTATATGTTGATTTGATCCCTGGAGTTTTTCCCAATAACTTGTTATTCGTATCGGTATGCATATAACGAAATATAAGTAAGATGCGGCACAAACATGAATACGAGTAAAACTTACCAGCAACCGATAGAAGATCAGAATGAATGGATAATTTCATATTGAAATATGTGACGAGATAATGTATTTTGGATTCAAGAATAAATTGAAAAGATCAGTTATTAGATAGAGATTCGTATAACTTTAGTCATCATGATAAAGTAAAGAAAACCATGTTTAAAGTTTTGCACGGGAGAAAATGTAAAAGCCCTACTTGTGGGAAAGAAAATTGAAGGAATTCTGATTGTTATGACTGTGTTATCACGAAAGTGCTACTATGATAGTAGCCATAAATCAATCAGTTGTAATACAAACGATTAAGTATAGTTGAAAACATCACCGATAAGGGTTGAAACTTGTTTTGAAAAAAGGAGACGAGATGACAATAAAATATATATTGGCACATTTAGAGTAATGGAAAAGTTGGAATTAGTTGTGACAATTGGAATTACCTAAGGAAATATCAAAATAACACTTGGTATTTCATATAGAAATCTTTATGAAATCCTCACAACTGGTAATGAAGATTAGGCTGATTATACTGAATTAGAAATCAAGAAGGGTTAGTATATGTTGAAAAGTCGGAGTATATTATGAATATTGTAGTAATGAAGAATAAGAAACAAAGAGATTAAAATGGTGCTGGTACATTGGAAGCATCATAAGGGAGCCAAACATACATGGGAGACGAAAGTTGATATGTTAAGAAATATCCACAGCTGTTTGAAGTCAAATAACTTCGAGGACGAAGTTAGAGCGTGGTGGAGCCCATGTTGTAACATCCTCGAATTCAATTACTGTAATTTGGATCTATTTAGGCGGATAATTTATAATTAAGTTGAATTATGAGCAATTATTATGTATTTGGGATATTTAGAAAGTTTGTTGTTATTTTAAGAAAATTTGAACTCTGAATTATTATTATGGAGTATTAAGATTATAAAAGTTAGTAATGATAAATTTAAGAATAAATCAGTATTTTATGGAACCGGTTAAGTTGAGGGGTAAAATGTGCAAAATAGTGAAAATGAGAATAAAAGGGCAAAAGCCGATCATTTTGATGGTCACTCTCTCTCTCTCTCTACACTTTCTATCTCTAGGATTCTCTCTACTTCTCTCTACGATATCTCACAAACCGACCGGCCGATTATCGAGATTTATACGTCATCGGAAAGATCTCGAGGAGTACTACAACAATCTGCAGTTAGATTCCTGATTTCGTACGGATTGAGGTAAGAATCGACCCTTTTAAGTTTGTTATTTCGGTTTTTGAAAGTTGAAATTCGAGTTTATCGATTATTGCATGAATAGAGCTAGTTTTGCTTGAAATCTTGCAAGAATATGATAGTATTTGTATAATAGAATGGAATCTAGGCATCATACATGATATATCAGTGATTTTTAGGCCTTGGAATGAAGGATTTAAGTTATAATGATCAACAAACTCGAAAATACCAAGAACACAGTCGAAATGCAAGATCAAACTCGATTTTGGCACTAGATTCGAATATATTTTCGAGTTTAAACCTCAAATTCGAATGTGGGGGTTCGAATCTACCCCAAACTCGAATGGTGTTCGAGTTTAATGTATGGGATTCGAGTTTATGCTCAAAGTCAAAGGTGGGTTCGAATTTAACCTATTAAATTCGAGTTTAATGCCTAAAAATTGAAAACCATTCTCTAAACTCGAATTTTTTGAATGAAACCCATAAATAACACATAAAATAACAAGAGTTATTCAAAGGATAAGGTGTGAACATGAGATGGGCTCAAACTTAGTTGTAGTTCGAATTTGGACATAGACCCGAAATGGGGAAAATATTGCAAAACTTACAAAAATTGGTCTTATGAATTTAAACGGTTTTTGACTCGAGGTATTGTTTTAATTAATTTAACAGGTCCCTTGTGGTGTTGTTTAAACCACAGTGGGGTACTTGGTGGATCCAGTTGAAAGCCCGAGGAGAAATAATATCAGTTAAAAGTTTAATTACGCACCCACTGTGAGTACAGTAGATTTCACATGTTTATATCTGTTTTATGTTAAGCTTTGCCTGCTGAAACCTGTTGCTTCATGATTTGTTTGGAATTCTACTAACTTGCGTAAATTTAGATGCACATTCTTACTTGTTGCATGTCCGTTCGATTGTTGTGCATCTAGTGATGGACCGGTCGGTCGCATCGATTACTCTGATGTTACTGCGCTATATGACCTGGAGTTGATCCCTCCTAGGCCCGGTAGGCAGTATGTCATCCACGATCGTACGTTTGTCTCAGATTGGATAGTTGCAATGCAATAGGAACTCAACCAGTTTGAACAGCTAAGGGTATGGCAGTTAGTTCCCAAACCAAAGGACCGTACAGTCATCGGAACAAAGTGGATCTTTAAGAACAAACGAGACGAGAACGGCATTGTGATAAGGAATAAAGCAATACTTGTTGCCAAAGGCTACCGACAACAAGAAGGGATAGATTATGACGAGACCTTTGCTCCAGTTGCACGGATCGAAGCAATCAGAATCTTCTTGGCGTACGCGGCACACAAAGATTTCAAAGTGTACCAAATGGACGTCAAGACTGCCTTTCTAAACGGTGAACTTAACGAGGAGGTGTATGTTGAACAACCACAAGGCTTTGTTGATGCACATAAACCTGACCATGTTTATGTGCTAGATAAAGCCCTCTATGGTTTAAAACAAGCACCTCGAGCATGGTATGATAGTCTATCCAATTTCCTTATTTCTGCCGGTTTCTATAAAGGTGTGGTGGACACAACTCTGTTCACTAAAAGGTAAGGCCCACATATAATGCTAGTACAAATATATGTCGACGACATTATATTTGGATCTACTGACAGTAATTTTTGTAACGATTTTTCAGCCCTAATGGAGTCCAGGTTCGAGATGAGTTATGAGTATGATAGGGGAAACGAACTTTTTCCTCGGATTACAAGTCAAACAACTTGAGGATGGGATCTTTGTGAACCAGTCGGAATATACTCTTGACATCCTCAAGAAGTATAAGTTAGACTCTTGCACGAGTATCGCAACTCCCATGGCCTCCAACTGTAAGTTAGACACCGATCCTTCTGGGAAAAGTGTTGATAATACAACTTACAGAAAGATGATAGGATCCTTACTATACTTGACTGCCAGTAGGCCGGATATAATGTTTCAACATGTCTTTGTGCTAGATTTCAGGCCGACCCAAAAGAATCACACCTAGGTAAAACGCATTTTTCGTTATCTTAAGGGTACACCCGAACTTGGTCTATGGTATCCAAAGGGAACCGATTTCGATTTTACCGCTTTTTCAGATGCTGATTTTGCAGGTTGTAGAGTTGACAGAAAAAGCACGTCGGGAGGGTTACAGTTTTTCGGAGATAGACTGGTGAGTTGGTCTTCCAAAAAGCAGTACTGTGTTTCCACATCCACAGCTGAGGCTGAGTATGTAGCAGCTGCAAGCTGTTGCTCTCAAGTGCTGTGGATAAGAACACAATTACGCGATTATGGATTCTCACTCACCAATATCCCAATTTACTGTGATTGTCGAAGTGCAATTGCCATCTCTTGCAATCCCGTGCAGCACTCTCGAACAAAACACATAGATATCAGGTATCATTTTATTAAAGATCACGTAGAAAAGGGAACCATTGAGTTGTATTTTGTTGGCACGGAATATCAACTTGAGGATATATTTACTAAAGCTTTAGACGAACCTCGTTTTCAGTTTTTAGTATCCCATATCGGCATGTTGAATCCGCCTTCCAATTAAATATCAGATATTGTCTTATATAATTCTATTTCAACCTATCGTGATTGAAATTCCTTTATTTTAGAAAATATCTGTTATTTAAATTTAAGGATTGTGTCACAAAATTGAAACTCAATATTTCCTTATCTGTGTACATCGTTAATAATTAATGATCCTGACAAATTGCAATGTGAATTGTTCATCACGGAGTGGGACGCAAACAATATCCAGGTTTGTCTGTATTTTTAAGGCTAAAAAGGGTTGACGAGATTTATCCGAAAAAAAAAAAGGGAAAAGAACCAGTATTTATTTGAGGGGAGTATAGTTAGGATTTTAAGTTTTATAATCCTTTGTTTCTCTTTAATTTCTTGTAGTTAAATTTTAAATTTTAGGTTGGACATATCTTAATTTAATTTTAAGTTTAATTTAATACGTCAGAAAATACCAAAAAATTTTAAGTGTTCGAATTTATCAAAAACCCAAAAATATTTTAGTTTAATTTAATTTATTTTATTTTATTTCAGTTAATTTTTTATCTTAATTTAAATGCTAAAAAAAATATATTTCATTTCGTTGTTTCCAAGAAAATATACAAAAAGATTTCATAAGTTGGGCCAAATTTTATTTCATTTAGCACAATAATTTTTTTTTTCCTATTTGTGTGTGTTGTAAAAATCCGGCGGCCCACTACATGATTGGCCGCGGATCTGTTGACCCGGCACCCGACCCGCGCAACTTTAAAAGGTAGAGTCAACAGGTCAAAACTCTTACTTCATCTTCAAGTTTTCCATTTCTTCTTCTCCCTCACTCGCTGAAACTCACCGCCGAACCACCATTAAAACCGATTCGAGCTTTTGAACCACTATTTTTCTCCGTTTTTCTTGCTTCATTCATCTTCGGCACTTCAAGGAAACATCTTTTTAACCTTCTTTTAGCTTTTAATGTCTTCTTTTATGTGTTTGATTCTTTATTTTTCCTTCTTTTTTATTCTCGGTTTTTATACATTTTAGGTAGTTTCATGTAGTATTTTTACATAGTAATAGTTATATAAAATGTTCCTTATGTGTTTTTAGACTAGTATCTGTAATTTCATGCATTTTTATTAAGTTTTAACTATTCACGTTTATTTTTGCATGAACACATTAACTGCATACATGCATTTCGGATGTCCGAATTCGGATGTCCCTCTTAGTATAATTTTTCCATTTTTCAAACTTACAAAAACCGAAATTCGTCACTGTAGATCCGAATTCGGTCACTGTTGATCCGAATTCGGTCCTTCATGCAATGTCAAAAGTTTGAAAAACTTCATTCAGCACTGTTCATCCGAACTCGGATGAATCCGAATTCGGTTCCCATCCGAGTTGGGTCCTTTGTCATTATCGCATACATAACATTCCATCCGAATTCGGACCATGCTCATGCACCATCCGAATTCGGACCACCTCACCCACATCACCACTTTCATGCATTTCGAACCACATCCGAATTCGACCCATCATGTCATCTCATCCGAATTCGGACCCCACAACGTACCATTCATGCATCATCCGGATTTCGGCCTGATCCGAATTCGGTGACACTGTTCATCCAAATTCGGACCATCCGAAATCCAACACTTAGCATTTTTTTAATTTTCTCATTTTTTGCATTTTTTTTAAATAAATTCAGAAAATACAAAAATATTTTCCTCACGGTGCACCATTGATTAGAGTTAGGACTAGTGTTTGAGTGAAAAGTTCTGATCTAACATCGGTCTCTTAACGATTGACTTTGGACTTTATTAGTAGAATTTCATTCTACTAATAAAGACCCGATGCTAAAGAGATCAGACAGTTTCTATTTCACACTAATCTCGACTTCACATCAATGCCTTATCAGTTAAAGTCTTCTTATTCTAACTCTGATGCACCTTTGCAGGATGATGGAACCAGCCGTCAATCTTACCATACCCCATCCCCCCATCCCAAATAATAACGCCCAACTCCCAGAACAATCCATCCTTCCCAACGCCGAGTTTTTCGAGTTTATTCCACACAACTGGCAGCTCGACGTTTCCATCCTAACCAAGGAACCCCATACCCTTGCATTTGACATCCTCACTCGCCACCCCATCTTTTACGCCTTATCCACTGCAATTGCTGTTCCCCAGATTTACCTTCAACAATTCTGGAACAGGTTGCAATACTTTCCTGACCCCGAACCTCACTTTACATCCACCATTGACTGTGTTCCAGTCAAATTCACCATATCCGCCATACGCCATATCCTTCACCTACCCGCCGAATTCTACCTACCAACCCGCGAACAATTTGATCCCAACCCATCCATCACCGAAACCCTAGCTGAAATTCAAACACTGGGTTATGATGACCCTCTTTCCAAACCCTCAGATTTCCGCACCAAAAATCTTCAATCCCATTGGCGGATACTTTTTGATGTCATCAACAAATGCTTCACCGGGAAGCATTCCGGCCACGACTCCGCCTCGACTCAGATACTAGCCATGTACACTGGCTTTGCCTTTGACCGACATGTGGATTATGCTGCTTTCCTCTTCGAGGAACTAAAACGAGTCCACGTGGAGAGGGGAACCAAGAAAGGAAGAAAATACATACCTCTACAGCGGTTTTTGCAGATCATCATCTAGTATGCCATGGACCATGATGACGATATCCACGAACGTCCTGAGGCAGACGTCTACCCCACAGTGGCAATTCAAAATCTAACACTGCCAAAGGGGGCCCCCACAGTGCCGATAATGAAAATTCCTCTATCTCTGCTAATGTGGTCAAGGGGGTTGGAACGGGTTAGGGCATATATTCAAGAGTGTTATCCGGATGAGTCTCAGTCAGAACCGTCTGAGACTAGCCAATCCGAAGGTGAGGCGAGCATGAGTGAGAATGAGGGTGCTCAAGTGGAAATTCAACAATCTCTGGGTATTGGTGAGGGGGAGCCTGTGTTAGTGAGGGATGAAGCAGGTGGTGAGGCAGCAGAGACGGCGGATTCAGAAAGAACCGTCTCTGTCGTGCGAGCGAGGGATATGCAATCCGAGGGTGAACCAAGCCTAATCAGCCGGACTCCTCATCATAAGGCCGTCAGTCCAACGGTCGAAATAACCACCACCACCCACTTGGTTTCCCCTCAAAGGGAAACAAATTCATTCCACGGGGTCATAGCACATACACCATCGCCCTCTCATTCGGAGAGTGGCGGTGTTGAAAGAGGTCACACCCCTCCCCATGTGACCGCACTTCATTCATTCACAATTCCATCCCCCCAAACACACACACCGCACGATGCCTCCGTGGCATCCCCAAGAGCTGCCTCCGTGGCAGCTCCTCAAACTTCCGGATCTGAGCGTCCTATACAGGAGCCAAAAATGACGGAAGGAAGACCGGCAGTGGCTCAATCAACGCCATCCACTTCCGGCCATCTCACAATCAATTTGGAGATGTTAAAGACAGCTCTACGTGCTGCCGGCGTGATTACCCGGGCTGACCTGGACGCCCAAAGGGAAGCTGCCGAGGAATGTCACACCGCCCTACTTTCACTCATAAAGGGTAAGGGTGTCGCTGCCGAAGCTGGCCCTCCACCAGGATCCCATTCAGTCCACAACCAACAGGCAGAGCTATCAGAAAAGATCGATGCACTTACACGCCTAATTCTGCAAGTCCAGGAGCAGATTAATTCAAGAATGGACCGCCTTGAGTCGGCAGTAATCGAACTTCCGTGTCGTCCTCAAGCAGAGGCCCCAAAAAGAAAGCATGACGATCGGGACGACCCTGATCGTCATGAGGGGGAGAAAAGGCAGAAGGTTCAGCATGAGGAACCCGTGATGTTATTAGGGGGAGCAGAGACCACTGAAGGGACAGAGTTTCAGGGGTCAGGGGAACAGAGGCAGGAGGCTCAGGAATACTTATTAATAGATTATTTGAAGATTTTCTTTACAGCGAGAAGGTGAGACTCTTTTGGGTTGGCTTGAAAACATGCACAAAGGCATGTGGAAAACAATATATCTGGCCCTACTTGCAGTGAGATGGAGCAATGTGCCAATCATACCCCTGTATTGTTGCATCAACACTTTTTCCAGAAGGATCAGTGTTTAGCATTCAATGTGAAGCCATAGGAACTTTTGACGAAGAACAAGAATCTAATTCGAATTTTTTTCAGCATGTCTAAAGTATATTTAGACTGATTGCCAAAAGTTCCTTCTGGAAGTTGTTTGACTTGTAATCCGAGAAAGAAGTTTATCTCTCCCATCATACTCATCTCAAACTTCGACTCCATGAAATCTGAAAAACTCTTAAAAATTTCAGGGTTTGTAGATCCAAAGATAATATCATCCATATAAATTTTTACAAGCATTATGTGTCTTCCCTCAGATTTAGTAAACAAGGTTGTGTTTACTACACCTTTTGAAAAACCTAATAGAGTAAGAAATGAAGATAAACTATCATACCAGGCACGAGGAGCCTATTTCAAACCATTTAAAGCTTTGTCTAGAACATAAACATGGTCTGGTTTATGTTAATCGACAAAACCTTCAGGTTGTGAAACATAGACCTCCTCGTTGAGGACTCCATTCAGAAATGCTGTCTTGACGTCCATTTGATATACTTTGAAATCTTTGTAAGCAGCAAATGCGAAAAATATTCTGATTGCCTCAAGTCGTGCAACTGGAGCAAAGGTTTCGTCATAGTCGATTCCTTCTTGTTGATGATATCCTTTAGCTACCAGTCTTGCTTTATTTCTTACCACTATCTCATTTTCGTCTTGTTTGTTTTTGAAGATCCATTTTGTTCTAATAATGAACTAACCCTTTGGTTTGGGCACTAACCTCCATACTTGCAATCGTTCAAATTGATTCAATTCTTCTTGCATGGCAACAATCCAGTCTGGGTCGCTCAAAGCTTCATCCACATGAGAAGGTTAAACACTGTAAGGTCTTGACTCTACGGATCTATCTAGACACGACACACACCAACGAGTGCGGAATCCTCGTTAGCGGCTTGACGGATATATCACACACACGGAACACGGAGACTACCACAGCGTTGTACGAACGACTACAAACGAACCTACGCGATGATTCTCAGGTCACAGGATCGTAACCTGTCTCTAATACCACTTGTAAGGTCTTGACTCTACGGATCTATCTAGACGCGACACACACCAACGAGTGCGGAATCCTCGTTACCGGCTTGACGGATATATCACACACACGGAACACGGAGACTACCACAGTGTTGTACGAACGACTACGAACGAACCTACGCGATGATTCTCTCCGAAAACACACACTGATTGCTGATAAACTCGAGATCGCCTTCTGCTAATTACTCACACGAATTCTGCAAAAGTCTGCTAATCATTCGAGTTAATCCCTAATTATAGAGACCCATTCGAGTTTGTCATGGGACAAACTCGAACCAGGCCCAAGGCCCATTCGAATTTGTCCACCTGACAAATTTGAATTTACCTTCATGCTAAATTCGAATTTAACCTAAATTCGAATTTCACATGTCAAACTTCTATTTGAATATATGTTTTAACTTATGCTTGAATTAATCTTTGAACTTTATGTTTGAACTTCTTGTAATACATTACACTAAGTTCAAACATACAATCAATAAATATCAACACATAAAATCACATATATCAACCACTAGTTAATATTCAATGACTTACACAAAATGTTAACACAACTTAGACTGCTATCGTCACACAGGGTGTACCAACAGACTCCCTCTTGACCTTAGCTTCTAACTATTTACATTTTGATTAGGTACTAGAACTATATATACTGCTACCTGCGTATAGTCCTGCATCTATACAAATACTCGCAAAATTACTTTGTCTTCTGTATCTTCCATCATTGCTTCAGCAGTATCGTTATCTATGTACCACCACTTCATGTTACTGAGAACATCTTGTGGCATGGACTTCATTGGAACCTTCTTTAGACACCTGACGGGCTTATACACCATTCTAGCCCATGGCCTTCCCGTATGGGGGTCTATTCTTGTCTCATCTTCTACCCTTTTTTATGATCTCGGCTTAAGTCTTTCAAACTTTCCAGATCGGCCCTCTTTTCTGATTATCTTGGCTATAACCTCCGCATACGGGTCCTCACCGATATTGATCAGTTCTTTCCATGCTAACTCCTTCACTTCTACCTTTGGCAATGTATTAAATACTTTAAGCGTTCGCCTTAGGTATTGAAGTCCATCTCTCCTTTTCAATATGAATAGCTGCAATTCTCTGTCAAAGAACCAGCTTATAATTCCACCAGAAAGATTTTCGGAGCCCGGAACTCTCATTCTTCTCTTCAACTTCGGAGATTCTTTCTTTTCTTCTTTCTTGAACCATAGATTCATTAAATCAGCCCTGGATGGCTCCTTTTCTGCTTCTTCAAGTTCAGAGTCTTCGACCGAGGCTATTTGGATCTCATCTATATCAATCACATTGTGATTATCTTGCACATATAACTCCGTGATAGGCTGTGAATTGACAATCACTTCGTTGACATCATCGTCCTCGTCTTCTATCACTTCATCGTCAGATCTCCAATCAACTATATCCTCTGGTACGAATTCTCCTTCCTCCAACTCCTCTATCTCCTCTTCAAAATCAAAATCCATTATTTCTTCCTCAATATCTCTCAAGGCGTCTATCATATCGCTTTGATGAGTCTTTGAAGAACCAGCCTCACCTCCTTCTCCTCCTTCAACACCACTTTGACTAGGCTCCCCCTGAACTTCAGCATATAGAGCAACAGGAAAATCTACTGGCTCACTCTCTTTTGGTGCATTGGGATCATTGCCATCGTCATCACCTACCCTTCGCTGCTCCTCTTAATATCTACAACTTGTCTCCCCCTGAGCTTTTAGATTTTTCATTAGCTACTCAATAAGGGACCTCATTGTTCTGATTTCTGCAGCTTGATCTGTAACAAAAGTTTTAAGCTCAAGATTTTCTTCTTCAATCTTTCCAACATATTTCTTCAACTCAGCATTACCTTTGTCAACATTGGCGTTATGCACCTGTATTTCCCCGATAGCTTTCGTGAACTGAAAAATTTGGACTTGCTGGAAGTCAACCATGCTCCTGAGCTCAGAGAACCTTTGATTATCTGTGAAGGTTGATGAAGTGGATGGAATTGATTGGATGGGAGTTGGGATGATTGGTGAGGGAATGGATGTTTGAACAGGTGGTGGTGGTGGTGGAATGGATGTTGGTTCTGATGGCTGAGCGATAGGCATTTCTGGCTCAGAAGCAGAGGCTGATGAAGCTCCCTGCATAAACCGGTGCCTTTTGGCCCTATGCCTAGGCACCAAAGGAGTTATTTCTTCTTCCTCAAAATCTGAGTCATCCGACTCCCTCGATCCATATGTGGTCACTGTGGTTGGTGCCTCAACCTCTATTTCTTCTTCATCATTCGCCACTAACCTCGATCCATATGTGTCTATGTGAATAGACAGATCTTCTGTCACTATGGTTGGTGCCTCAACCTCTATTTCTTCTGCTTCTTCCGACTCAGAATCCGAAGTTGACTCAGCGTCAACTGCTGCCTCAGGTTCATATTCATCTATCTGCTTAAAAATGTCAACTTCCCCAGTTGGAGGTTCTAGAATATTTCCAACGAGCTCAGCAGTAATTTCCTCATTGGCATGCGGTCCAGATGCCCAAATCTCTTCCAACGTTTCGACCATCGGATCAGAGACGGGTGCTACACTAGAAGGACCAGCTTCCTCTGGCTCCTGTATTTTACTTGTTGAAGACCTAGCTGCCTGAGTTTGTCTCGCTGATGGTCATTGCCTCCTCCTTTGTTGCTGAGGCCTTGGCTGTTGCGGTTGCTGTTGTTGTTGCGGCTGCTGTGGAAATTGAATTTCCCCTGCCCAATTGGCACCTTCACCGACTTGGAAATCTGGATTGACCACCGCACCAAATAGTGGTGCCTCCACTGGCCTAGCCAGAGCACCTCTTTGTACTTGGCAGTCTGCAAAAATTCTTTTATCAATGACAGTAACGCTTTGAATATCGTTCAGCTGCGGCAGGTTCGGCAGGAAATGCCTTATCAGCATCATCACAAATCTCGGATATAACAGAAATCTTTCTCGTGCCGGAACTGTTATCTGTTGGAGAAACTCCGCAAAGAACATTTCTGAGTAGCTGAATTGATTATACACCAGCGCTATCATCCCTGACTGAATGTTCGATACGATATAATCGAATCCTGCTTTCTTGGCAGCAAAACACACCATAAAGACGTGTGCTAGATATCGCCATTGCCCTATCAGCCCACTCTTCATGTATGAGGATTTAGTCACATACAAACTATATCCCATTCTGATAAATGCTGCTTGCCTGATTGCTAACGGAAAGTCAATCGGCCCATTTTCTTGCTCTGGAGAGCTTAGCTGCAACACTCTGCGCAATATGTCAGCTGAAAACACTAGAGGGTGTCCAGCAATCCTCGTCCTTAATACTGTTGGAATAACCGTACAGTCGACTTGTAAATGTTCCCAAAATTCTCTAACATATGGGATTACGATCTGAATGTTATGCGACAGAGCATACGAAATCCTTGAACCGACCAAAAAATCCACCATTTGGCGGTATGCTTGAGCCTCAGGTATCTCATGGTCCGGAGAAATAACCATATTATGCTTTGGAACAAAAACTCTATCTGTCATATCTGCACAATAAGGTATATAAAATATTAGAATTATCCATATAAACATAAACTTGTTTAAATTCAAATTTGTCTTATTTTGAACTTGTGTAAGAACAAAATCCAACCCATATGAATTTCTACAAGTTTGATTTAAATTTTAAGCAAACAATTCAATATAATGGCAAACTCGAATGACAAGTTCGAAACAACCCTAGTTTCGAATTTAATGGGATGTTCGAGTTAAGTGACAAACTCGAAGCCACTATCAAACTCGAATGCAAGATCAAATTCGAAGATATCGGTACCGATCACAACAAAAATCCAAAATTTTAACCAATTTAGACTTAGAAAATTACATCCGTTAGTCCTAATAGGTTCTAGTCAAAGATATTTGTAATCAATTTGATGTTTCACCGGTTAAAAGTTTGTTATTTTGAAATACAAACTTCCCACCATTAAAACCTTAAAATCCGTTAATTTTGGCTCAAATGGAGTCTAAAACCACCTAAAGCTTGTACAACACTGTTGATTATACCTAGTTTTGTTAGTAGTCTCGAACACAAATGGACAAACACTCGACAAATAGTATGAAACTCGAAAACGGCAAAGTCGAAGGAATAAACTCGAAATCGCTCACAATAAACTTGAAGACTCAAATTCGAAGGTAGGTGATAATGACTTGTCACTGTTGACCTATTTATACCAACTACATTCGAGTTTGTGACATTCTTTCGAATTTAATGCCAAATTCGAAGTCCCTGCCAAATTCGAATTTATATTCGAATTTGGCTTAAACTCGAATTTAACTTGAAAATTTTGAAACTCTTTGAATTAAATTCAACCTTTTCAACTTTTCCAACTTTTTCGTGTAACGGAATAAACTATGCCAAATCTTTTACCTTAAGCACAAGATTTTCACGCAGTGTTTATTTTATTCAAATAGGAACGCACCCTCAGTAATTTTGACCTTTTTCCTAAAAAAATAAAATTAAAAATAAAAATAAATAATAAATAATAAAAAAATGGACTAAATAATAAAAATAGAATAGAATAATTTAAAGTTAAAATTTTGAACAAAAATTAAATTTAGACTAATCTACATTATTTAAAAAAAATTTACAACTTAAACACTTAACATAATATTTTAGATGAGTATAGTCTAAGAATGGTTCAATCAGATAGCGGTGTCAAATACGCACTTTCAGTATTCAAACTTTCACACTTGGAAATTTTTGATTCCTTTGATTGTTTGTCGTGACATACATTTCTAGCCGATTGTTGGTATTATTTTCCCTTTAAACATGTTACACTTCGGCATATCCCTTGGCCTTTTTATTTATCAAGAAATTATCTTACGTGACTCATACATAGACATACTTTTATGATCAAGGCATACACACAATGATTATAACTTTTTGGTATTGCAAACTTTCTTTAAAAGGCAAACATCGGACACAGGTCTGTATTTACATACAACAAAGTGTCCTAGTTTGTCTTAAGATTTATTTTTTTAAAGCTAGCAAGACAGCGTTGACAGGTCTGTATCGACGTACAACAAAGCGACTTATCTTGCTAACTCGAGTCAAACCAGAGGCAACAGGTTTGTACTTACGTACAACAGAGTTACTTGTTTTGACTCTTAACTCAGTATATGATTTTTCTGTTCTTTCCATTTTAAGATGTATCTGATGTTGCTATACATCCCCAGATTG
Source organism: Centrapalus pauciflorus (assembly GCA_020465985.1). Lineage (NCBI taxonomy): Eukaryota > Viridiplantae > Streptophyta > Magnoliopsida > Asterales > Asteraceae > Centrapalus > Centrapalus pauciflorus. The sequence continues at coordinate 364,718 of JAANYP010002898.1, read as the reverse complement.
TTTGCATACCTCATTTAGAATCAATGTCTGTACGTCTCTAACATAAAAATTAAGACCAATTGGTCATACATCTAAGTTAGTGACACGTCTGACTTTTTCTTGAATATTTTATTAGCCTTGAGACTCCCTATATGTATTATGCCTACCAACATATCAAACTGGATAACGTATAACACTTAGAATTTTAGGTGCATTATGTGTGAAAGCTAAAACACTTAGAGCTTGTATTAACTATGCTAATTTTCGTTACTTTGAACGTATGCATTTAAGACTTTAACTCTTTTTCTGATATTCTCTTTTTTTGAACTTTTTATGGTTTTTCTCCTTTTTTATTTTGTTTTTCATAAGTAAAAGTAAGAAAATATAATAGCCTACTAACTTACTATAAAAGGAAACTATCCTAAGTTACCACACTTACTATAAAAAGAAATAAAGACTACTACTATAAAAAGAAATAAAACTCTACTAAGGTCAATTCACTCTGGATTACGCATTCCATTTAGTTGAATCAAATACTCAAAACGTGACTTATCAAAAGCTTTGGTAAATAAATCAGCATTATTATCATCCGTTGCCACTTTTACCAGCTTGATTAAGTTCTTTTAAGCACAATCACGTATAAAATGATGTCTTATGTCTATGTGCTTGGTTTTATTATGCTTAACTGGATTATTAGTAATAGGAATTGTTGATTGGTTATCTATCCTAATAGGAGTAAGAGTATAAGTCAAACCGTAATCCCGCAATTGTTGTTGTATCCACAGAAACTGTGAACAGCATCTACCAGCAGCAACATATTCGGCCTCGCACGTTGACACGGCTACCGAAGTCTGTTTCTTGCATTGCCAAGAAACAAGTCTCCCTCCTAGGAACTGACAACCTCCAGTTGTTGACTTGTGCGTCAAGCTGCATCCTCTATAGTCTGAATCCGTGAACGCCTCCAATTCTAGATCGCCCTCCGCGTGATACCAAAGTTCCAGCTTCGGTTTCGACTTGAGGTATCGTAGAATCCGCTTCACAGCTTTCATGTGCATCTCTTTCGGATTAGCTTGAAACCTAGCACAAATACAAACAGCAAACATAATATCAGGTCTAGAAGCAGTTAAATACATAAGTGACCCAATCATGACCCGATATAACATCGGATCCACATCGGTATCACTTTTAGTACCCGGTCCGAGATTGTGATTCACTTGAATCGGTGAGCTGAAATGAGCAGTCAGTTTTGTCCCATCCATCCTGAAGCGCTCTAATATGTCGTAGACATACTTCGTCTGATGGATAAACATGCCCTCCTTCTTTTGGTCAACTTGCAAACCCAGAAAGAAGTTCAACTCACCCATTGCACTCATCTCGAACTTTGACTTCATCACCTTTTCAAAGTCCTTGCACATTTGCTCGTCTGATGATCTAAAGATGATATCATCGACGTACACTTGGTTGGATAGAGTCTCGTACCACGCCCTTGGTGCTTGATGCAATCCATACAGAGCCTTATCTAATCGATATACTCTGTCTGGATATTTCGGATCTGTAAACTCGGGCGGCTGTTCCACATACACCAGTTCCTTCACTTTTCCATAAAGGAAAACACTCTTAACATCTAGTTGATAAACCTTAAAACCCTTGAAGGAAGCAAAAGCCAGAAACAAACGGATTGCTTCAAGCCTTGCCACTGGCGCGAACACCTCATTGTAATCGATTCCTTCTTCTTGTTTGAAACCCTTTACCACCAGTGTTGCTTTGTTGCAAGTGACTATACCCAGATCATCTCTCTTGAACTTAAAAACCCATTTGGTTCCTATTGCAACTTCTCCTCGAGGTAACGGAACTAACTCCCACACTTCTAGTTTCCAAAACTGTGACAGTTCTTCCTGCATCGCTTCAACCCAAGAATTTTCTTTTAGTGCCATCTGCACATTTTTCGGCTCTACTTGCGAGATAAAGCATGAATAGAGGCAAGTATGAAAGGCCTCGGAGTCGTTTATCATTGACAACAACACTGTGTTGTTATTTAAACTACTCCTAGTCCTCACACCCGCATTGGGATTTCCTATGATGCTTTCTATTGGATGGTTCCTGTTGATCCTAGATGTCTCTATCTCGTCAACTCTTAGATTATCTCCCAAATTTGATCTTATCTCTCCTAACGGGGGAACGACTTTAGACTCCACATTTTCTTCCTCGTGGACATTTTCCTCAGAGTTAGAAGTAGTTGTCTGATTTTCGTTTGTAGGCACTTCAGAATCAGTAACGTCTGGAGATCTATCTTCAGTTGATGTAGGCTCGGATGTTGATTGAAAAGTAATCCTCGGAAAGCTATGACCCTCGTATTCAGATTTAATGACGACATGTCCTTTTCGATAGTACCTGCATTTTCATCCAGAGGAATGTTAAATGACTCAAACAATTTGTCATAATAAAATAACCATTCCGGACCAGTTTGGGGTTCATGTGTATAACTTGTGACATCTATGTTATACACAATTTCTACTGTACCATTAGATTTATTAAAAACCCGTTTGTTTGGTGAGTTCGGCACATAACCTAGGAAGTATCCTTCGTCAGCCTTTTCTCCAAACTTAGGTTGATGTTTTGTTTTCATTAAAGTACATGGTACCCCAAAAGGTTCGAAGCCAGTTAAATTAGGTGGCGTTTTATTCAAAACTTCATAACAGGTTTTGTTCAAAGATTTGACAGCAAGGACCCGGTTTAAAACATGGCATTAGGTATTCACTGCCTCCCCCAAAAACATGGTAGGAAGCTTTGAATCCGATAACATGGTCCTTGCTGCCTCAATCAATGTCCTCTTTTTCCGTTCGGCCACCCCGTTTTGTTGTGGCTCATAAGGTGCACTAAATTGATGCACTATGCCCTTTGATAGGCAATATACACCAATTACTGTGTTTTTAAATTCTGTTCCATTATCACTTCTAATTCTTTTAACCCTTGTTCCATATGAATTCTCCACTTGGTCTAAGAACCCGATGAGCTTCATAGTCGTCTCGTCCTTTGTACCTAGAAAGAAAACCCAAGAAAAACGTGAGTAATCGTCAGTAATAAATAAACAGTACCAACTACCACCTATACTCCTTTTGTTGATTGGTCCGAAGAGGTCCATATGCAACAAATCAAAAGTGGCAGCGATGGAGTTCTGAGTCTTGGACTTGTGTGCCTTCTTGTGTTGTTTTCCTTTCTTGCACGGTAGACACTTATCCTCGAACTGAAAACTCTTCATTGGAACACCTTGAACCAGTCCATTTTTCGTAATGTAGTTCATCTTTCTCAGGTGCAAGTGTGCTATGCGTCTGTGCCATAAAACCGACTCAGTCTCTGAAGCTTTAGATAGCAGACAAATTGGTCTCATCGAAGATTCCGGCTTGTTCATGTCGAGCATGTAATGGTCATTCTTCCTTGGAGCCCTCATCGGTATCCACTCTTCAGGTATTTTGAACCCCAGCTTTAGCACTAATGCCTCAGTATCAGTGAACAGCACTGAATTCTTTTTATCACAGATTTGAGATACACTAATGAGATTATGAACTAGTTTATCAACGTGATAAACTTGATCCAATTTGATAGTCCCATTAGTGACCACTCCAGTACCAATGATATTCCCACCTTTATTGCCACCGAACGATACAAATCCCCGATTCCCTCCCTTGAAGTCTGCAAGTAAACATCTCTCCCCTGTCATGTGCCTGGAGCAACCACTGTCGACGAACCATTTGTTGTTTGGACCTGTAGTTATCTCCTGCACATGAAAGAAAATAGGTTAGTTATCACGGGGAACCCAAGCCATAACTGACTTGGTAATACCATTCTCGTCCACATACTTAAACTCTTTCAAATACCCATCTCTCCTTTCAGGTGACTTGGGTTTTTGAACTGGAGTTTGTTGTGGTGCCGAGTGATTTAAGTTCACTCTTTGCCTTTGTGTAGGCATTTGCTGTGGAGCTCTTGAATAATTACGATTATATGGCAATTCCGATTGATATCCCTAAGCTCTACCTGGTGTTTGATGTCAAACAGGAGTGTGTGACCTAACCGGATTGTAAGCTCTGCTAGGTGTAGTACTCGTATAATGTTGTTGCGGTCCAGACCTAGATTGATTAATGACTCGATTTGGTGAATTAGTCCAAATCACTTCTTTTGGTTGACCTGACACCGGTATTTGTTTCACAGCAGATTTTGGTGCAGGTTGCACAGTCTTCTCGGTAGCCTGAGAACTACTAGTGCTCGTAACACTTGTAGAAGACTTAGATTGTTCTGGCTTTCCCGTCTTAGGTGTAGTATCTACTTTCCTATGTGGACAGCTAGAAGCAACATGCCCCCTTTTGTGACATCTAAAGCAAGACATTTTATCAATTGACTTTTTGTGTGCGCCCTTTGATTTAGGTGTCTCACTAGTGTCTGGTTCTCTTGGTTCCACTATAGCGACTGGCTCATCATCCTGATCATTAAAGTCAATTTTGTGTTGGCCTACATGTTTGTCACTAGAGGATGGCACAAATTTAACTTTCTTAACCTTGATAGTATTATCAGTCACCTTAGTGTCATTTTGCTTTACAGGTTCAGACACTGGTTCCGGTAATTCCTCTGAGTCAACTGTTTCTCAGTTTTCTCCTGAGGTTGAGGTACAAAATTGTCATTGAAAGGTAGAGGACTCTCATGACATCCTAGACCTACAGGCTTCTTAGATTGACGCTATCCATCCATGATTTTCTCTAGGTTAAGAGATGAGTTCCTAAACTTTTCAAGTTTACTATTTACCTCAGCTACCTTTACCTTAGATTCAGCTAGCTCTATGTCTTTGGATTTTAGCTTGTTGGTACACCCTGTGTGACGATAGCAGTCTAAGCGATCTAACATTTTGGTTTAAGTAATATTCAGAGTATTGAGAATTAACGAGTGTTTTGATATATATGTTTATATATGTTTGTTAGTTATTGATTGTGTGTTTGAACTTGATGTAACATATTACAAGAAGTTCAAACATAAAGTTCAAAGGTTAATTCAAACATAAGTTATAACATAAGTTTCAAATACAAGTTAAGTAGATTCGAATTATATAAGGGTTGTCATTCGAATCTGTGATAGATTCGAATGTAGTCCTAGATTCGAATGTAGGCAGATTCGAGAGTGTCTATGAGGATAAACTCGAATGGGCCTTGGGCCTGATTCGAGTTTAGCCCATGACAGACTCGAATTAGCCTCTATAATTAGGGATAGACTTGATTAATTATCAGACTTTTTGCAGAATTCGTGAGTGATTAAGCAAAAGGCGATCTCGAGTTTATCATCAGAGTTAGTGCCGTTTCGGAGAGAATTAGTTCGTAGGATCGTTCGTGTGTCGTTCGTTCAGCCTCTGATAGTCTCCGTGTTTCGTGTGAGAGTTGTTACCGTCTACCCGTTAACGAGGATTCCGCACTCGTTGACGGTTCCGCGTCTAGATATATCTCGTAGTGGTAGACCTTACAAGTGGTATTAGAGCCTACGGAGTGTTCTTGGTGTTCTTCGTGTTCATCTAGATACATTCTAGGTTTCTTGACGCTTTTGGACGGTTTTACTCTCAAAATCGTGTTTTTTGTGTTCGTCGAGCTTAGAAAATAGTAATCCGGGCAATACTTTGTGGTGGAAGGAGCTGAAGGTAAGACTTCAAAATCTGTAGAGAGAGAAATGATTGAGGCTCTAATGGATATTGAAGAGGAAGAAATGGTTTTTGATATTGAAGATGATGTAGAAGAATTGGAAGAAGGGTAGTTTGTGCCTGAAGACATAGTCGATTGGAAATCTAATGATGAGATCATTGAAGATGAAGATGATAATGTTGATGATTTGATCATTCACTCACAACCAATCACAGAACTGTACGTGCAGAACGAGCAAAATGTGATTGATATTGATGAGATTAAATTGGCATCTGTAGAAGATTCTGAACTGGAGGAGGTCGAGAAAGAACCAACCAGGGCTGAACTGTTAAATATGTGGTTCCGCAAGGAAGAGAAGAAGACAGAGCCAAAGATGAAAAGGAGGATGAGAGTACCAGGGTCTGAAAATCTCTCCGGTGGAATTCTCAGCTGGTTCTTCGACAGAGAACTTCATTTTTTTTATACTGAAGAGAAGAGATGGACTCCAATACCTGAGGGGAACGCTTAAAGTGTTTAATTCATTGCCGAAGGTAGAAGTGAAGGAGTTAGCCTGGAAAGAGTTAATCAATATCGGTGAGGACCCTTATGCTGAAGTTATTGCAAAAATAATCAGAAAAGAGGGCAGATCCGGAAAATTCGAAAGACTCTAGCCGAGGTCGGGAAATAGAGTGGAGGATGAATCAAGGATAGATCCTCACACGGGAAGACCATGGGCTAAAATGGTTTACAAACCCGTCAGATGTTTCAAGAAGGTGCCAATAAAGTGTATGCCACAAGACGTTCTTAGCAACATGAAGTAGTGGTACGTAGATAAAGATGTTGCTGAAGCAATATTTTGCGAGTGTATGATCCGTTGCACCTTATAAATCTATCTAAGGATAACGTAAGAAAGCTACACGATCAGCCTATCTTCTTTCATGAAGGCTGGAGATCTGAGGCTAGGAAATTCCAAAAGATAGTTAGAGTATGTATCGATATAGGCTTATATGCAGCTAGTAGCTTATATAGTTCAAGTAGTTAGACAAAATGTAAATAGTTAGAAGCTATCGTCAAGGGGGAGTCTGTTAGTACATCTTGTGTGATGATAACAGTCTAAGTATAGATAGCATTTTGTGTAAACCAATTTACTTGATATTGAATATTAACAAGTGTTTGATATATGTTTTATTATATATGTTTGATATTAAATGTTTGTATGTTTGAACATAGGGTAACGTATTACAATAAGTTCAAACATAAAGTTCAAAGATAAGTTCAAACATAAGTTTGAAGTCAGATTCGAATTTGTCTAGGAGGACAAGTTCAAATAGGCCTTGGGCCAAGTTCGAATTTGTCCTAGACAAATTCGAACCAGTCAGTATAATTAAGGGTTAATTTGATTAATTATCAGACTTTTTGCAGAGACTTTTGCAGATTTCAGAGAGTTTAAGCAAAAGGCGATCTCGAACTTGCTAGCATTGGGAGAGTTTCGTGTGGAGAGAATCACAGTGTTGGGATGATCCGTTGCTCGTCTATCACCGTGCTAGTCTCCATGTTTGGGTGTGTGTGGTCTTTCTGTCAAGCCACTAACAAGGATTCTGCACTCGTTGGAAGGTGTCGCGTCAAGATAAGATCCGTTGAGAGCAGACCTTACATCCAGATTCAGTTCTCACACTACATTTGGTAGCTTTAAAGTTCACATCGAGACCCTTATCACAGAAATGTCCAATGCTGAAGAAATTGTGACCTAATCCCGGTACATAGTTCACATGTTGGATGATAAGGTTTTCTAAAACTAAGGCCTTGTTTATTTTTTGTTAGAAGATCATCAAACCTCTTCTGTCTGCGAACTCGAAGACGCGGAAAGATATTTTATATGAAAGTGCATTTGTTTTTTTTCGTCTTCCTGCGTCTGGGAACATCTTCCCACGTCCGCAGACGTCTTCCCGCGTCTGCCGCATCGTCTGCGGACGTCTCCCCCCGTCTGCGAATGTATTCCTGCATCTGCGGACGTTTATAGACCTTTATGCCATCTCTTCTAACCGTAAATTTCTACAGCTAAATCTGCAGACCGCAGACATCAACCTCTTAAAAAACAAACAATACCTAAATCTTCATGACCAACTATCGGTTCAAGATTGTCATTCCCAAATCTAATAGAGCCGCGGTATTCCTTTTTATAGTTTGACAATAACTCAACTTTGCCATTCATGTGATGAGAGCATCCCGAATCCATTACCCACGTTGTTTTTACCTGTCATGGAAATCAGGTAAGTAACTACATAAACTCAGTTCCATCACTAACTGTGTTCCGAACTAGCGTGTCCAGAAAACTTGTAAGGTTAAAAGCGGGTCATGAACTGTGTGCACAGGTAGGGGTGTTCAAAACCGGATATCTGAATTTTTGGATATCCAAAATTTCGGATAGTAAATTTTGCTATCCGAATCCGAAAATTCGGAAATCTGAAAATCGGATATCCGAAATTTCGGATTCGGATATCGGATTATCCGAATATCCGAAAAAATATCCAAAAATTCATATTTTTTACTTGTTTTAAAAAAATGAAATCAAATATTTAAATATCTAAAATACAAGTTCATATATCCAAATAGATATTAAAGATAAATAAATCACTGTTAGGCACAAAAAGGCCTCAGTCAAACCTGTTATACATCTTAGGTGGAGATTTTTAATCAAAACTGTTTGATGCACATGAAGGTATAATTTAAGGCCTGTTAATGCCTTATTGAAACCTAATAAGTGATTTTCAATATTAGTCAAAGCTGTTTACCCTATTGAATTTGTTGCAACTAAGGTAGATTGCTTAAGCTAATCTATTCTGTTGAATAGGTTGGACATAACTTGTCTACGCTGCTCTATCCTGTTGAGCAGCTTAGACAAATTCTAAGTGTTCTGTTCTTTGTGAACAGAACCTGTTCTTTGTGAACAGGCTAAACACGTTATGGAATATGTTTACATGTCCTAATGTATTTTTTTAAACAACAAGATCAGTTTACAAAGTCGAAGATGAAGTGGAAAATAGAATCCGCAAAGACTGCCTACACTCTTCTGTTACATGAAGACAAAGTGGATATTTGAAATGGGTGACAGACCATTTCTTATATCAAAATACAATTTCTATAATCAAATACAATTTCTTATATCAAAAGGCCATAACAGAAGATTTAAGGTTCAAAGTTGACATTCCTCTTTTGGTTAAAGCCTACTACAACAGAGACAAAAAGGAAAAGACAAAGATTTTGCAATGTAAAGACAATTCTGCTTTGTCAGAACGTGCAGAAAAGTTGTTTTGTCTTTTTGGAAAGACATCCCACTATCTCTATGTCAAATGAGGAAACTTTACTAAGATTCTCAGTTAGAGTATAAAAGGAAGCTTCAAAGGAATGTGAGATAACCAAGATTGTTAAATTCAGATCGTGCAAAGAAGTGTGTTTTCATGCATACAAGTCTGCTTGAATAAAACTATAAAGTGTGTCCAAGCTGTTCTTATTCAAGTTGTCCATCTGTCCATCTTGTAAATAGTGAGTTCATCTTAGTGAGTGTATTCATTGTAGTAAGTCTAAGTGTGTCTTAGATTAGTTAAATATCTGTTGTATCTGTCATCTCAGCTTGAACCATTCCGCAGTTCAAGTTTGTTTGTAATTAACACTTGTTGATAATATACACAAAAATTGAGAAAAGTGTGTCGAATTTTAAATAGCTTTATCCCCCCCCCCCCCCCTCTACAGCTTAAAGAAACATACTAGGGAAACCTTTTGGGACTTACTTGGTATCAGAGCAGAGAGAGTGTGTGTTAAGTCTAGATCTCTCATTCTCCCTATTTCCCCATGGACAACAGTGCTGCCAGCTCTTCCTCTTACTATGTGTAACATCCTCGGATTTAATTTAGTGTAATTGGGATAATTAGATTGAACTTTTGTATTAAGTTAAATTATTAAAAATGTGTATGTATTTGGATATTTGAAAGTTGGTTCTATTACATGGAAATTAAGAGTTTTTAATTATTAAGTGAAAATAATTATTAAGTATAATAAATAAAAGATAGAATTCTTTTATTTTATAAAATCGGTATTTAATAGAATCGGATAAGTGGAGGGGTGAAATGTGCCAATAGATGAAAGAGGAGAATAAAAGACTTATAATCTTTCATTTTGAAACATTGCACTCTCTCTCTAAACTTCTACTCTCTCTCGGCTCTCTCTCTCTCTAAAAACGATCAAAGGTCACAAAAGTTGGAATTGAAGCTAAAAGTTTGGATTCAAGTTACAAAGAAGGATCTATAAACACTGCAATTGAAGATTTGAGGTAAAAATTTTCTAAATGTCGGATTATTGAACATTTTTGGTTCGATTTTGGATGAACTTTGAATCATTGATTTGGATTTCAAATGTCAATGCATGTGTTATGTTATCATGGATTCATGTAAATTGAGTGTATAAGATGCTATGTACAAAGTTTCAGGTCTTCATTCAACCCGAAAGTATGATTTCTAGGAATCACTATGTGTTTTAGTGTGTGTGTTCGATGGATGAACAAAAATGGTCAAAAAAAGGATGTAATTTGGTATGAAAGCATGTTAATGTTAGTGTTAAAATGGTTGAAAATAAGTGTATTTAAGTTGGTATAATTTATTTCATGTATCGAATTAGTACCGAAAATGATGGGATTAAATCTGGAAATTATACAAAAACTGCATAAGTTCGAATAACAGATGATCCGAATTCGGATGAAGCTCGGATTTCAGATAAGTAAAATAATTTTTAAGTATCGAAATTTCGGTTGAGGTTCGAATTCGGTTGGGGTCCGAATTCGATGGGAACCCAAATTTGATGGTGGTTCGAATTTAGCATATGGACCGAATTGGGGTCCGAAATCGGGTGGGATCCGAATTCGGACATGATCCGAATTTTGGGTCAAATGATATAAAAGCTTATAAAACTTTGGTTTTTATGAAATTAAACAAGTTATTGACACGCGGTATTATTGCAACTGACTTACAGGTCCCTTGTGGTGTTGTTTAACCCACAGTGGGGTACTTTGTGGATCCGGTTGAAGTCCGAGGAGAGATAAGATAATTTAAAGTTTAATAACGCACCCCACTGTGAGTACATATGATTTCGCATGTTTATATCTGCTTTATGATTGCTATTGCCTGCTGAGCCATGTTGCTTCATTTTTCGTTTGGAATTCTACTAACTTGCGTAGATTTAGATGCACATTCACATTTGTTGCATTGTCCGTTCATTTGTTGTGCATCTAACGATGGACCGGTGGGTCGCATCTGTTACTCCGATGTTACTGCGCTATATGACCCGGAGCTGATCCCTCCGAGGTTCTGGTAGGCAGTATGTCATCCCCGTTGTTATGTTTGTCTCAGATGGTTGGGTTTCATACCGAGCTTTGGGCTCGTAGGAGCGACGGCTCATGTGTGTCGTACTTTGTGTACGTGGAGAGTGCACGACGTGTGTCGTCGGTGCTACTCTTGTGGGCATCATAAGGATTTATAAAATGTGTAAATCTGTGTATTCACTAAGCATTCGCTTACCCCTCAGTTGTTTTTATTTTTACAGGAAAGGGTAAATCAGCTACCGGACCTTCTAGTTAGGTCGTGTGAAGATTTGGAAGATTACATACTACTTAAGCGGTAATTGTGATTTGGGACAATGTTGTAATATGTTTGGGATGAATGTAATAAAGTTGAGTTTGTAGACTTAGTATTGGAACCCTATAGCACCGTAGGGTGTTTGACTGTAATTGTATTATTTTACTTTGAATTTTAATGCTTCCGCATTTGTTTAAGTATTCAGATCATTATGTAATCAATTATGTGGTGTATAATCCTGGGTGTGTTATGTAATTGTGGTTAAATGTGGCAAGGGTGTCACACGAGATGGTATCAGAGCAGTAGTTTGAGATTCAAGTGTCCGTGAGGTCTTGGTCTCAAACAATAGGTGATGACATGTAGTAGTTTAAGTAATGATCTGAACTAAGATAGGTTATGATCTAGTAATTTTAAGAGATTGACTATCATACGGGACAAATGGGTGGTGTCTTTAAATTAATGACATGTTACTAAACAAATTATATGTTTATAATTTCAGAACATGTCTGGAGGAGGAATGACACCCGAAGAAGCCAGAGAGATGATGCTAGCCATGATGGCTGAGCAGAACAAGATGATACAAGATCAGTTTCGGGCTCGAGATGAGGCCGATGCTAAGAGAAGAAAGGATAAGAGAAAGAACAAGGAGAAGGAAGGGGGCAACAACGAAGAACAAGATGACAATACTGGGTCATCTAACAAACCCAGGGGTTGTCGTTTTAAGGACTTTAAGGGAAACGGGGCCGTGGAATTTAATGGATTGGGTGATGCCATTGCTGCACTGGAATGGATAACGGCAACCGAACGGACATTCCGAATCTGCGACTGTGCTGAGAAGGACATGGTTCGGTATGCTACCGCTATGTTCACCAATGATGCGATCATGTGGTGGAACGCTATGGTGAATGCGTTGATAATGGAGAAGGTTTCTGTAATGACTTGGGCTGAGTTTACAGAGTTATTTACTCAGCAATACTGTCCGGTTGATGAACGCCGAAGATTGGAGGCGAAGTTTATGGCACTAATGCAGGGGACTAAGACTGTGTCCCAATATGCTGTGGAGTTCACGAGGCTGAGTCTGTTCGCGCCTCATCAGGTGGATACTGAGGAAAGGAAGGTGACCAGGTTCGAGGCTGGTCTGGATATTGAGATAAGAAGGGTTATGAGCAACGTCCGCTACCCTACATTTGCTGGCTTACTTGAGGCTGCCAGAAATGTAGAGCAAATTCTGATCATGTCGGGTTATTCTATTGGGTCTGCTGCTGCTTCCACCAACCCAACACAACCATCACCGCCGAAGCGCCAGCGCGAGGGAGGATATTCTGGTTCTTCTCGGTCTTCACAGTACTCACCTCAACAATCTTATCGCCGTCAGTCTAGTTAATCTGGTCGTGCTCGTGCCTACTCCATCAACACCGACCCGCGATATTGTAACAGATGTCACTTGGAACACTTCGGCAAGTGCATTAATGGACGTGCTTGCTTTTGCTGTGGTGAGCTGGGCCATTTTCAGAGTGAGTGCCCAAGGAAAGAAGATGCCTGCCATAAGTGTGGTGTATGGGGGCACTACAGTAGGAATTGCAGAAAGAACGATCCAGCTGCTGCTGCTCCATCTTCCACCCGATCATCTGGAGGATCTAGTGGTGGTTCAGTCAACCGCCAGAACCAGCCACAAAGGGCACCGGCTCGTGCATTTCAGATTACTGCGGAAGAGGCTAAGGAAAACCCCGAGGTGGTTACTGGTATGTTTATTGTTAATTCCATGCCTGCACGAGTTCTTTTCGATTCGGGTGCCAACCGGTCCTTTGTGTCTACTGCTTTTGCTCAACTATTGTCGATGCCACTGTCTAAGTTGTCTACTATACTTGACATAGAAACTGCTAGCAACACTCTAGTAAAAATAGATCACGTGTACCGTAACTGCACGTTAGTGATTGAAGATGTAGTCTTCAATTTGGATCTGATACCGATAGATTTCAGTGAATTTGATGGGATAATCGGGATGGATTGGTTGTTAGAGAATGAAGCCCACATAGTATGTAAGAAGCAGATGATAAAGATAACTACTCCGGAGGGGCATGAGATCTGTATTTACGGGGATAGGAGAAGTGGGGATCTGTGCTTATTGACTATTGCAAAAGCCCGAAAGCTTGTTGCAAAGGGATGTGATGCCTACTTAGCATATGCTATTGATGCTAAGGCTGAGAAGAAGACGTTGGCCGATGTGCCTGTTGTATCACAATTCCCGGATGTGTTTCCGGAAGACTTGTCTGGCGTGCCGCCTGAGAGACAAGTTGAGTTTCGAATTGATCTGATCCCCGGAGCTGCACCGGTAGCTCGCTCTCCATATTGCCTTGCCCCAATCGAGATGAAAGAGATGATGACACAACTCCAGGAGTTGTTGGACAAGGGCTTCATTCGACCGAGTTCATCACCATGGGGAGCTCCGGTATTGTTCGTGAAAAAGAAGGATGGCACATTGCGAATGTGCATTGACTACCGGGAGTTGAATAAGTTTACAATTAAGAACAAGTATCGGTTGCCGAGGATAGACGATTTGTTCGTTCAATTACATGGGGCGAGCGTGTTTTCTAAGATTGATTTGAGGTCGGGGTACCATCAGTTGAAGGTACGAGAAGTGGATGTGCCTAAGACAACATTTAGGACGCGTTATGGGCATTATGAGTTCTTGGTTATGCCTTTCGGATTAACCAATGCCCCGGCTGTCTTTATGGATCTTATGAATAGAGTGTGCAGACCGATGTTAGACAAGTCTATAATAGTGTTTATTGATGATATACTGGTATACTCTAAGTCTGAGGCTGAGCATGCTGAACATCTCAGGGAGCTGTTAGAGTTGTTGAGGAAAGAAAAGTTGTACGCCAAATTTTTGAAGTGCGAGTTTCGGCTGCAACAGATACAGTTTCTAGGGCATGTGATTTTGGGGGCTGGGATTTCAGTAGATCCAGCCAAAGTTGAAGCCATAAGAAATTGGGAACTGCCGTGTTCAGCTACTGAAGTCAGAAGTTTTCTGGGATTGGCGGGATACTATCGGAGGTTTATAAAGGATTTTTCGAAGATTGCAGTTCCGTTGACGGCATTAACAAAGAAGAATGCCCCATTTGTTTGGGAAACCATACAGCAAGAAGCATTTGAGATCTTGAAAAAGACGTTAAGCGAAGCACCGATACTTGCTCTACCGGAGGGCAATGAGGATTTTGTGGTTTACACAGATGCTTCGAGGTTGGGGTTAGGTGCTGTACTGATGCAGCGCGGGAAAGTAATTGCTTATGCTTCGAGACAACTTAAGCAGCATGAAAAGAACTACTCAACTCATGATCTTAAGTTGACAGCTGTTACATTTGCTTTGAAGTTATGGAGGCACTATCTCTACGGGACTAAGTGTCAGTTATACACAGATCATAAGAGTTTGAAGTACATCTTCAGCCAGAAAGAGCTCAACATGAGGCAAAGACGATCTATGGAACTTATCAAAGACTACGATTGTGAAATACTGTACCATCCTGGTAAGGCTAACGTAGTAGCCGATGCTTTGAGTCGCAAAGCTTTTGCTAAGGACTGTTGCTACATGATGACGTCTACTATGTTAACGTCTACTATTATAAATGATGTCAAGACCGCTCAAGAGGAAGCCTTGAAAGATGAAAATGTTGGTGCCGAAGATATAAGAGTACAAATAAAGAAAATGGAAACGAGCGAGTCGGGTTTAAAAGGTGTGTACGGAAGAATCTGGGTGCCGAAGTATGGTGGTATGAGGAATGTGATCGTCGAAGAAATGCATCAATCAAAATTTTCTGTACATCCCGGGAGCACAAAGATGTACAATGACTTAAAGGCAGTTTTTTGGTGGCCAGGTTTGAAGAAGGATATCGGCCAGTATGTTGAACGATGTAGGACTTGCCGGCTTGTGAAAGCCGAACACCAGCAGCCTTATGGTAGTTTGCAACCGCTTCCCATTATGGAATGGAAGTGGGAGCACATAAAGATGGACTTTGTCACGAAGTTGCCGAAGACTAGGCGTCAACATGATGCAGTTTGGGTAATAGTGGATCGGTTAACTAAGTCAGCTCACTTTATACCGATTAGGGAAAATTATTCTTTGGAAAAGTTAGCACAAATTTATATGGACGAGATTGTTGCTAGACATGGAGTCCCAAAGTCTATTGTATCAGACCGGGACAGCCGGTTTACTTCTAATTTCTGGTCGGCATTGCAAGAAGGGTTGGGAACGAGGATTGCTATGAGTACGGCTTATCGCCCACAAACCGATGCTCAGAGTGAACGAACCATCCTTACTTCGGAGGATATGATGAGATCATGCATATTGGATCTCGGTGGCAATTGGGACGACCATTTGCCGTTGATAGAATTTTCATACAATAACAGCTATCATGCAACGATAAAGAAGGCACCATTTCAGGCTTTATATGGGAGAAGGTGTAGGACTCATACATGTTGGAGAGAAACTGGAGAAACACCGATTGCTGGGCCAGCATTACTTCATGAAACAAATGAGAAAATACAATTGGTGCGACAGAAAATGAAGGCGGCCCAGGACCGTCAGAAAAGTTATTATGACAGAAGACACAAACCTATCAGCTTTGAAGTGAATGATTGGGTTTACTTGAAAGTATCACCCATGAGGGGTGTTACTCGTTTCGTGAAGAGAGGCAAGTTGCCTCCGAGATTTGTTGGGCCATTTAAGATAGTAGAAAAAGTTGGAAACCAATCATATCGCTTAGAGTTGCCTGAAGAAATGTCGGGCATACACCCGGTGTTCCATGTTGGAAATCTTAGAAAATCGTTTACTACCGAATGGGCAGACCACACTGAGCTGCAGATTGATGAAAGGCTCCGGTATGTTGAAGAGCCGGAATGTGTGTTAGATACAAAAATAAAGAAGCTAAGGATCAAAGAGATTGAAATGGTGCTTGTACGTTGGAAGCATCACAAAGGAGCAAATCACACATGGGAGACCAAGTCAGAAATGATAAAGAAATATCCGCAACTTTTTGGATCCGAGTAACTTCGAGGACGAAGTTGAGCGTGGTGGAGCCCATGCTGTAACATTCTCGGATTTAATTTATTGTAATTGGGATAATTAGATTGAACTTTTGTATTAAGTTAAATTATTAAAAATGTTTATGTATTTGGATATTTGAAAGTTGGTTGTATTATATGGAAATTTAGAGTTTTTAATTATTAAGTGAAAATAATTATTAAGTATAATAAATAAAATATAGAATTCTTTTATTTTATAAAATCGATATTTAATAGAATCGGATAAGTGGAGGGGTGAAATGTACCAATAGATGAAAGAGGAGAATAAAACACTTATAATCTTTCATTTTGAAACATTGCACTCTCTCTCTAAACTTCTACTCTCTCTCGGCTCTCTCTCTCTCTAAAAACGATCAAAGGTCACAAAAGTGGGAATTTGAAGCTAAAAGTTTGGATTCAAGTTACAAAGAAGGATCTATAAATACTGCAATTGAAGATTTGAGGTAAAAATTTTCTAAATTTCGGATTATTGAACATTTTTGTTTCGATTTTGGATGAACTTTGAATCACTGATTTGGATTTCAAATGTCAATGCATTTGTTATGTTATCATGGATTCATGTAAATCGAGCGTATAAGATGCTATGTACAAAGTTTTAGGTTTTGATTCAACCCGAAAGTATGATTTCTAGGAATCACTATGTGTTTTAGTGTGTGTGTTCGATGGATGAACAAAAATGGTCAAAAAAAGGATGTAATTTGGTATGAAAGCATGTTAATGTTAGTGTTAAAATGGTTGAAAATAAGTGTATTTAAGTTGGTATAATTTATTTCATGTATCGAATTAGTACCGAAAATGATGGGATTAAATCTGGAAATTATACAAAAACTGCATAAGTTCGAATAACAGATGATCCGAATTCGGATCCGAGATGAACTCGGATCTGGTCCGAATTCGGATGAGGCTCGGATTTCAGATTAGTAAAATAATTTTTAAGTATCGAAATGTCAGTTGAGGTCCGAATTCGGTTGGGGTCCGAATTCGGATGGGGGTCCGAATTCGATGGGAACCCAAATTTGATGGTGGTTCGAATTTAGCATATGGACCGAATTGGGGTCCGAATTCGGGTGGGATCCGAATTCGGACATGATCCGAATTTTGGGTCAAATGATATAAAAGCTTATAAAACTTTGGTTTTTATGAAATTAAACAAGTTATTGACACGCGGTATTATTGCAACTGACTTACAGGTCCTTTGTGGTGTTGTTTAACCCACAGTGGGGTACTTTGTGGATCCGGTTGAAGTCCGAGGAGAGATAAGATAATTTAAAGTTTGATAACGCACCCCACTGTGAGTACATATGATTTCGCATGTTTATATCTGCTTTATGATTGCTATTGCCTACTGAGACATGTTGCTTCATTTTTCTTTTGGAATTCTACTAACTTGCGTAGATTTAGATGCACATTCACATTTGTTGCATTGTCCGTTCATTTGTTGTGCATCTAACGATGGACCGGTGGGTCGCATCTGTTACTCCGATGTTACTGCGCTATATGACCCGGAGCTGATCCCTCCGAGGTTCTGGTAGGCAGTATGTCATCCCCGATGTTATGTTTGTCTCAGATGGTTGGGTTTCATACCGAGCTTTGGGCTCGTAGGAGCGACTGCTCATGTGTGTCGTACTTTGTGTACGTGGAGGGTGCACGGCGTGTGTTGTCGGTGCACTCTTGTGGGCTTCATAAAGATTTATAAAATGTGTAAATCTGTGTATTCACTAAACATTCGCTTACCCCTCAGTTGTTTTTATTTTTACAGGAAAGGGTAAACCAGCTGCCGGACCTTCTAGTTAGGTCGTGTGAAGATTTGGAAGATTACATACTACTTAAGCGGTAATTGTGATTTGGGACAATGTTGTAATATGTTTGGGAATGTAATAAAGTTGAGTTTGTAGACTTAGTATTGGAACCTTATAGCACCGTAGGGTGTTTGACTGTAATTGTATTATTTTATTTTGAATTTTAATGCTTCCGCAATTGTTTAAGTATTCAGATCATTATGTAATCAATTATGTGGTGTATAATCCTGGGTGTGTTATGTAATTGTGGTTAAATGTGGCAAGGGTGTCACACTATGATAATGATTCAATGGCAAAACCGCCCAAGTTCAATCAACAGAACTTTTCTGGTTGGAAGTGTAGAATGATGCTCTACTTAGAGAATCTGGATGTACAACTACCAGAGATAGTAGCGGAAGGTCCCGATGTACCAACTTTTGTTCCTACTATCACTCCTGCTGCTGAAGGAGCTATTCCTGAAATAAGAACCTTTGAAAAGGCAAAAGCTCAATGGTCTGATGAAGAAAAAATGCTGGTTGCTCTTGATGCAAAGGCTAGGAACAACCTGGTTATTTCTCTTCCTGATGATGTGTTCAAACAGGTTGAGAAAATGAAGACTGCAAAGGAGATGTGGGATACTTTGTGTACCGTCTATGATGGTCCAACTATTACTCTGGATAACAGGATCAACAATCTTGGTAGACAGTATGAAATCTTCTTTGCAAAGCCAAAGGAGTCTCTCACTGAAACCTATACCAATCAATGATCTCAAAGCTGTTGGGATCACTAAGGACAGTTTAACTCTGCTAAACAAGTTCTCGGATATTCTTCCTGAGGAATGGAATTATTTCTCTACAATCCTCAGAAACTCAGGCACCATCAAAAGTATGGATCTTGTAAATATATATGAATCTTTACGAAATGATGAACAATCAAGGAAACAGAAAAGAAATGCCTTGGAGATGTCCAAGAGAGGTGCTTCCTTAGTGGCCAGCGTTAGACAACCTGCTGGTCAGGTGTGTGATGTGTTCACACAAGCTGATCAACAGGCTTATGATGAAATAGAAGAATTGTTTGTGGAAAAAGACTGTGAAGATCTTACTGAAAATGATGATGAGCAAATGATTGCAATGCATGTCACAAAAATCAATAAGAAGAGGTTTCGTGGAAAAATGTTGCAAAAGAAGTTAGATGCCATAAAAAAGAAAGCATTTGACTAAACTAAGGCTAACTGCTTTAAATGTGGCAAAACAGGCCTTATAGCTGCTGACTGTGTGTCTAAAGCTGTTGGCTCAACATCAAACCATACAAGACAAATAAGGACGATGGCTACAGGGTTAAGTACCTAATGGCCATGGCTAAGCTGAGAAAGGTGGAGGACTCAGTGGCTTCTAACAACCAAAATGGACTCATGGCTGAGACATGTGACTTGGAAGAATTTGATTAATCATCAGATGAAGAAGATAACAATTGTCTGATGGCCAACACTGATGTCCCATCAACAAGCAATTTCAAACAAGACCTGGCTGAAGCTGAGGCTCTCAATAGCTTGGAGAACTGGAACCCAACAATGATGTATAAGGTACAAAATTTTATGGATTACAGTTCTGATGAAAAAGTTAAAATGTTTGGATTTTTACTTGTTGATTTAAAAGCTGCTATTGAGAAGCATAATGCTTTGTTGTCTGAGATTTCCAAGCTAAAAACTGATCTTGAAATAAAATCTAGTAAATTGGATTCCATAAGTTGGAAACTGAACTTGATGAATTAAAACACATCAATCCCATTTTGTTAGAAGAAAAGAGAGAAACAGACACAAAGCATGCCAAGCTTCAGAAGATTGTTGACTCCTGGTGCCAATCTACACAGAATGTCAATCATTGTATCAGTCAACAGATCCCTGCTCAAATCCAAGCTTATCTTGGAGGGGATCTTGATAAAGCAGCTTATGTTGTTGAGATAAATAATACGGAAAAAGACTTATCCACTCTTGGTGAGCTTCCAAGTACTTTCTGAATGAAAGTAAATGGTAAGCTAGTTTCAACAAATAGGTTTGTCAGGCCTCAAAACACTGACAGCTTGTTTGAAAAAGTTCTAAAAACTGATGATGGAATGTGTTCTCCATCAAATCAGTCTGCTAAGTGCTCAGCTGGTTCACACAAGCAAAAGAAGGGAAAACAAGTTCAAACTGCCGCTTTGGACACTAAACCTGTCAACAAGACAAGATCTGGATCTAAAGTTGATGGTAAGAGACTTGTTAATCCTTTTGATGCTGAACATTTTGAGAAAAAGTTTTCAAATGGTAAGCAGCCTACTTACAACAGGGGTAAGTCTCATGTTAAAAGTAAATCTGCTGTGATTTCAAATAAGTTTTTAAATCATAATGGAAAACTGGTTATAATTGAAGGTAACTATTTCAAAACCAAAAGTAGTGATCATGTTGATAGGCAACATCCATCACATCTCAGTAAGGGCAAAGGCAACGCCATTGCTCAGCCTGAGAAAGTTGGGAATTAGTTTCCCAAACCTGTGGAAGGTCAAAGGCCAATCAAACTTCCTATATTTGATATATGCCCCCCTAAAAAGAGGAAAGAGGATACATGTAAAGCTGTTGCTGTTGTGCCTTCTACTCAAACTGTTTAGTCATCTAGAAATAGTATTAAGTTTACTAAACCTGCTGAGAAGTTCAACAAAAATGTTCCAGAATGCGTTGGAAGCACTTCTTCCAAGAAATCTGAAAATAGAAAATGTTACAAATGTGGGAAGAAGACACATATGGCCAAAGACTAACCTGAAACTGAGGACATGAGGCCTGCTGACACTTCTAGTTTCAACATTGCAAAAACCAGCAATGTTGGAAGTAACATGGTCAATGAGGATAATATCCAAACTGATACAATCCAAATAGGAAATATTAGTGTTGATCTTACTGGTCCATCAACAAATGTTGATGAAGAAGGAGAACTCACCCCTATGATGAGTTCCCCTAAAAATAACTAATATTTTCCCATCACACTCTATAGGTTAAACAACCATCCCAGGTTTGGTACTTGGATAGTAGCTACTCAGGCCACATGACAGGTTGCAAGGACTTGCTGAGTGATCTCAGGCGGGGGCCAAAAGTCACCTTTGGTGATAATGTTCAGGGATCTACATACGGATATGGAACCCTTCAAACTGGTGCTGCTATATTCAATAGAGTAGCCTATGTGTTTGGGCTAAAACCCAATCTTGTAAGCATAAGTTAACTATGTGATGCTGGCTACAAGGTTAACTTTGATGAGCACCTGGGTACATATTGGATCCCCAAGGCAAAGTTGTGCTGTGTGCACAAAGGAAGAAAGGTGTATATGTTGTGGACATGAAATCTGCTGATCCCACAACTGAAACCTGCTTTATCTCAAGAAGCAATGCAGACCTGAACTGGTTATGGCACAAAAGGCTAAGACACCTGAACTTCAAGAATATCAACAAACTCTGCAAGAAAGAGTTGGTAACAGGTTTGCCTTCTATAACCTTTGTTAAGGATAAACTCTGCACAGCTTGTGAGAAAGGCAAGCAGGGAAAACATCTTTTAAATCCAAGCATAAATTTTCTATTGATACTCCTCTCTTCTTAATCCACTTGAACTTGTTTGGACTAGTCAGTGTCCAAAGTCTAGGAGGTAGAAGATACACTCTACTAAGGGTTGATGAGTTCTTCAGGTTTACATGGGGATCTTTCTGAAGACCAAAGGAGACGCTGCTAGAGAAATTCTTGGATTTATCAAAATGAGGGAAATGCTGAACTCTGCTCAAGTTAAGCAGCTTAGAAGTGATCATGGTACTGAATTCAGAAACAGTACTCTTGAGGACTTCTGTGAAGAAAGAGGGATCACACAAGACTTTTCAGCTGTAAGAACTCCACAACAAAATGGAGTTGCTGAATGGAGAAACAGAACTCTCATTGAAGCTGCCAGAACCATGTTGTATGCATCAGGTTTACCTTCATCATTTTGGGCTGAAGCTGTCAACACTGCCTGTTTCAGTCAAAACAGATCGTTGGTGGTGAAGAGGTTCAACAAGACTTCCTATGAGTTAATCAAAGGTAGAAGGCCAAATATTAGTTATTTCCATGTGTTTGGATGTCCATCCTTCATTATGAATCAGAGAGACCAGCTGGCAAAATTTGAACCCAAAGCTGATCAAGGTGTGTTTGTTGTATATTCTGCTATCTCTAAAGCCTACCGAGTATAAAACTACAAAAGAAAGGTGATAGATGAATTTATCAATGTTACGTTTGAGGAGTCTAGGAGTGCCCCCACCAAAGCTGTTCCTGAATCAGTTTCAGGAGAGTTCAACTTTGATGATCTAATGCATTCCATCAATGAAGAAAATAACTCAAAAGCTTCCACTTCATCCAGAGTGGAACCTGTTAATCGCAATGGACATGATGATGACTATGTTGATAAAACCTGTGTGAATAAGTGTACTAACATAATTAATACACCATGTCCTGAACCAATCAATGCTGATTTTCCTGGATCCTCTGTTGATGAGTTCAACAATAGAGATTCATGTTCAACAGGGAAACAGACTCAGGATAAACAGTGTGTCTAAAAATCTTGAAAGCTGTTCTACAGTCGCTGTTGGAAATGAAAATGGTGCAAAAGAATCTTCATTGAAACATGATCCTAAGTGGATCAGGTGTCACCCCAATGATCAAATAATCGGTGACATCAACAAAGGGGTACAAACAAGATGGGACAGCTTAGGAAACTTTTGTATATTTTCTAGCTTTGTGTCCCTGATGGAGCCAAAGAAAGTGGATGATGCTTTAAAAGATGCCAATTGGATCACTATCATGCAAGAAGAGCTCAATCAGTTTGAGAGAAATAAAGTATGGAAGCTGGTCCCTGTTCCTAAAGGCAAAACCATAATTGGCACCAAGTGGATTTTCAGGAATAAGATGGATGAGCAAGGTCATGTTATCCGAAATAAGGCAAGACTGGTTGCTCAGGGCTATAGATAAGAAGAAGGGATAGACTATGATGAAACATTTGCTCATGTGGCTAGGTTAGAAGCAATTCGTCTGTTTCTAGCCTATGCTGCCCACTAGAGCATGAAGGTATTTCAAATGGATGTGAAGAGTGCATTTTTGAATGGCAAGCTGCAAGAAGAAGTGTATGTCAAGCAGCCTCTAGGTTTTGAAAATGAACAACACCCAGGTTTTGTCTATAAGTTGGATAAAGATTTCTATGGTCTAAAACAAGCCCTTAGAGCGTGGTATGACACTCTTACTGATTTTCTTATGAGCAATGGCTACTCTAGAGGTAAAGTGGATACCACGTTCATCATAAAGAAGGTGAAGTCTGATATTATGATTGTTCAAATTTATGTGGATGACATAATATTTGTATCTACAAATGAGCAGCTGTGCAAGAATTTTTCACTACTCATAAAATCCAAATATGAAATGAGTGTGATGCGTGAACTTACTTTCTTTCTAGAATTACAATTTAAAAAAACTTCAAATAGAATTTTTATTAATCAAAGAAAGTAGACTTTAGATCTTTTGAAAAAGTTTAAATTTGATCAAATTACTCCCATAAAATCCTCAATGGCAACCAATGTAAAATTGAATGCTGATGCCAGTGGCAAAGCTGTTTCAGTAATAGCTGACAGAGGCATGATTGGGAGCTTGCTATATTTAACTGCTAGTAGACCAGATATTATGTTTGTTACCTATTTATGTGCTAGGTTTCAAGCTGATCCTAAGGAATCACATCTAGCTGCTGTAAAAAGAATCTTCAGATACCTTAAGGGTACACAAGGTTTGGGTCTGTGGTATCCCAAAGACTCAAGTCTTGAACTAACAGGTTTTTCAGATTCTGATTTTGCAGGCTACAGGCTGGACAGGAAAAGCACAACAGGTGGATGTCAACTCCTTTTTGGTAAGTTGATTAGTTGGTGTAGCAAGAAGCAGAACTCAGTTTCTACCTCTACTGGTGAAGCTGAGTATATTGCTGCTGGAAGCTGCTGTGGGCAGATTCTATGGATGCAGCATCAGCTTGAAGACTATGGGCGTGTATATAGGAAGAAATTCTATTATGTGTTATAATACAAGTGCCATAGCTATCTCTAACAATCCAGTGTTTCATTCCAGAACAAAGCATATAAAAGACAGATACCACTTTATCAGAATTCACATCCAGAAAGGTAATGTGGAGGTAAGTTGTATCTCCACAGATGAACAGCTTGCAGACATTTTCACCATGCCTCTTAATGAAAACATGTATAATTACCTTCTAAGCAAGCTGGACATGTTAAATAAAAGTGACTAAGTGTCATTGATGCTTTAAGAGATCTCATGTTTCAAACTGTTCAGATTTCTCAGAACAGCTTAGACAGAAAAGACTCTGCGTGTTCTATACTCAGACAATTTCTGAAAACTTGGATGGCTTGGACGTATAACGGGCTTGACAAAATATGTTTTAACTTCAAACCTGTTTGGTTGTACAAACCTCCAACCTGCTCACTCTTTCAATCTGTCATACAAGACGTTGCATTATAACCTGATTAGCTATTGAACAAAAACCTGTTCTCATCTAGCTGCACAAGTTGTCTGAACAGCTTGGGGATGATCAATTTATGATGAAACCTACTCATCATAGGTTTGAACAACAGCTTGGATCATCAGTTTTAATTACCTTTCTTCATAATTAAGTTACTTAATTTTGTATTTATTTAACTTAATTACCTAACGATAATGTTTGTTAATATGTGTTAGTAGTTAAAAAGGTTCAAGTGGTCTAACATGACAAACCGTTCCGTTTTCCGTTAAAGAACATTTCAAATCAACCGCCTAAACCTTTCTCTCTCCTACTCACTCACATTCAAATCCTATAAATACCTCCTTTCACTGTTTCAACATCTTCTTCTTCTATACTGCTTCCATAACTATCTGAAAAACCATAAATCGACTAAGTGTCTAGCATCCTTCATTCCACTACTTTCAATGGCTCACCAAAACAACCCCCTGGTTCTAGGTTTTTGTTGGTGATGATGTTGAAAAACATCCCTCAGTTACCATGCTGCTTACTCTGAAACCCACTAAGTATATAGCCAACCTAACCATTCCCAAAAACTACGTGGGGAATGGTTATGAAAAAATGGTGGAGTTTCTGCAAGTTCACCCGTTGCATTATGCTATGACTGCCTCTCCTGGTGTCCTACACCAGGAGATGGTGTGTGAGTTTTGGTAACCTGTGCTTATGATCCATCAACAAAAACCATTAGGGAACCATCCTCAATAGGACTCAGACCATTGAGATAACCACTGCTCTTCTCAGGGAAGTCCTTCACATTCCTGTTGCTGATACATATGACAAACCACAACATGAGAATGATCAGATGGGAAATCTGCTACGCTTCTGTGGTGTAGCAGAACCCAGAGTTGGAGCCACACTGTTCAGAATGGATTTATCACCTACCTACAGTTTCCTATTTGCCTCAGTGATGATGTGCTTTAGCAGCAAGGTTGGTTCATTTGACCAACTTAGAAGAGATGAAATCCCCATAGTCCTACAATTTGTAGATGGGACTACACTAAACATGGCTCATTGGATTTTCGTGAATTTGAGGAACTTGGCACAGAATGAAACTCGCCCTGCCGCTGTCAGATGCCCAAGATTTCTGAGCCTCATGTTCAAAAATGTTTGTGGTGAGCATCTCTACAACTATCAGCCTTTGTTAACTACTGTTGCATTCCTTGTTATTGGGAATAAAGTCTTCTACACTCTAGTTCTTCCAAATGAACCTCCTCTCTCTACACCAATGAGGAGGTTACTTGGTTTGGTGGAAGAACCCTCTGCTGTGAGGGTGGATCCGGTGGCTGCTCCCAAGAGAAAATCCAAATCCAGGCCTAAGTTGGTCAAAAGGGGTCTGGAATCGACTGAAGTTGAGCATGTCCTCAAGAAGGCTAAAACTGTTAAGTCAAAGTCTGCGCCATCAGCCTCAGTGGCTGAGGGGAGCAGACTCCTCATCCTGGTTCATCTGTTGAACCTGAAGCCTTTGTGGCTGGTACCTCTGTGGCACCTGAGACCATGGAACAGGTTAACCCCCCTGTTTCTAAACCAGTCTCACCACCAATCCAAACACAATTTCATGCTGCTTCTCCTCAATCCCCCACAATGTCTCATAATTCAAGAAGAAAATCTCTAGCTTGGAAGAAACCATCATCCCAAACCAGCCCCTCTGACCCCTCCCAACAGGAGACGGTTGAAAAAGAAGCAACCCCTGCTGCTTCTCCTATTTTGGGTGAAGGTTCAGCACATTTGGAGCAGGCTTCAATCCAACAAGAGTCAACCCAGAGTCAGCCTAGACCCTCTGGTTCCTCCCAACAGGAACCAGTTGTACAAAAGGAGACTACCACATCCACTATCCCAGCCTCCCAACAGGCTGAGGATATTGAATGACAGGAGTTCACCCCACTCCATACTGAGTCCACACAGTCTCCACCTCATATATCACTTACACCAACTGAGTCTGCAGGATGTGCCAAAACTACTGGAACAGACCATCCTTCAGATCAGCCTCAAACTTCTACTCCTGGTGATGCAGCTATTGTACACCCAACAGCTGTTGAAGGACCCTCATCCCAAGCTGATGAACCTTAGGGAATGGACCATCCCTCTGGTGTGGCTTCTCCCCAAATGCAAATTTAATCATCAGGTTTCACCACTGTTGATGTTGAAATGCACATCCCCTCTCCCTATGAAAAGGTACTTGCAAACCAAGGTACTACTGAGAGAACCACCCCAGGTCTTAATGAAGGTACTGGAACACAAGCAGCATCTGAAAGGCACCAACTCCTACCACTTCACCTCATGATGCAGATATAGCCACTGTTGAAGGTTTTCTTGACCCTTTCAAGCTGGGCCATCTCACATATGCCAGGCTATGGAATTACTATCCAAAGTCTCCCTGCCTTCCCCCACAAATCCATAAACACCTGCCTCATCACCATCACATTCACATTCTTCACCCTCTACCCAATCCAAACAATCCACACATTCTCCTCCATCTCCCAAAGATCTTCCTTTGAAGGAACAACTCTCTTTGTTGACCAACGAAGTTGGTTCTTCAGAAACCTCAATGACCTCCCTCCCTCCTATCATATCAGACTATGTGTCTGCTCAGCTTAAGGGGTTCTTTGATTCGTTCAAGACTTCCTTTCAAACCCCTGCTCCCCAAACTGATCAATCCTCTAAGCTGCTTGCATTCACTGCACAACTACAAACAGTCTCCACTACCCTTGTGGCACCCTTGCCACAACAACCACCATTTACAAAACACCCAGGATTATTCATCAAACACAATAACATAATGATCTGATAACCTAGTTTAAGTGCGGAAGCATTAAAATACATAAATAAGTAACGCAACAGTGACAAACACCCTACGGTGCTACAAGGTACCAAATCTAAGTCTACATACTCAAACTTTTATTACAATCATCCCAAACATATCATAGCATTAGTCCCACAACATAATTACCGATAGAGTAGTAGAATTCTTCCAAGAACTTCACACACGACCTAACTAAAAGGTCCAGCTGTAGATTTTCCCTTTCCTGTATAAAAATAAAGCAACTGAGAGGCAAGCGAATGCTTAGTGAATACACAGATTACGTATTTTATAAATCTTTATGAAGCCCCAAGGGTAACACCGATGACAAACATCGTATACCCTCTTCGTACACCTAGTACGGAACCAGAGTCGTAGCCCCTTCGAGCCCAAAGCTCGGCATAAAACATATCATCTGAGACAAACGTACGATCGGGGATGACATACTGCCAACCAGAACCTCGGAGGGATCAGCTCCAGGTCATATAGCGCAGTAACATCGGAGTATTTGATGCGACCCACCGGTCCATCACTAGATGCACAACAATCGAAACGGACATGCAGTAAGTATGAATGTGCATCTAAATCTACGCAAGTTAGTAGAATTCCAAACAATAAATGAAGCAACAGGTCTCAGCAGGCAAAGCTAACATAAAACAGATATAAACATGCGAAATCTAATGTACTCACAGTGGGTGCGTAAATAAACTTTAAGCAATATTTATTTCTCTTCGGGATTTCAACCGGATCCACAAAGTACCCCACTGTGGGTTAAACAACACCACAAGGGACCTGTAATTCATTTGTAACAACACATCGTGTCAATAACCGTTTAATTCCATAAAACCAAGTTTTATAAGTTTTGCAATATTTCTCCCCCATTTCGGATCCATGTCCAAATTCGAACCATAACTAAGTTTGAACCCAACTCAGGTTCACACCTTATCCTTTGAATAACTTTTGTTATTTTATGTGTTGTCTATGTGTTTCATTCAATCTATTCGAGTTTAGAGAGTGGGTTTCAATTTTTTTAGGCATCAAATTCGAATCATATGCATTAAATTCAAGCTTGTGGACAATTATATACATCAAATTCGAATATGTGAGGCTAAATTCGAATTCATCTTCGAATTTAAGGGTTAGATTCGAACCCCATTCGAATTTAGGGGTTAAATTCGAATCCCATGGTGTTAAATTCGAATACATACTCGAATTTAGCCTAAACCATACATTTCTAAGCCTAAAATCACGGATATATCACGTATTAAGCCTAGTTTTGATTCTATTACACATACTCTATCATATTCTAGCTAAAATTCAAGCAAAACTAGCTTTATTCATGCAAGAAATGATAAACTCGAAATTTCTATCTTCAAAACCGAAAATGTAAGAGCCTAAAAGGGTCGATTCTTACCTCAATTCGTATGAAACCACAAATGCAACCGTAGATTGTTGTAGTACTCCTCGAGATCTTTCCGATGACGTATAGAACTCGAAAATCGGCCGGTCGGTTTGAGAGATAATCTAGAGAGAATGTAGAGAGAGCTTCTAGGGAGAGAGTCTAGAGAGAGAGAGTGGTGGTGAAAAATGAAAGACTAGGCCTTTTTATTCCCATTTCCCTCATTTTGCACATTTCACCCCTCAACTTAACCGGTTCCATAAAATACTGATTTATTCTTAGTTTTATCATCACTAATTTTTTTTTAATTCACAATACTCCATAATAATAATTTAGAGTTCTAAATTTTCTTAAAATAACAACAAACTTTTAAATATCCCAAACACATAATCATTGCTCATAATTCAACTTAGTTATAAATTATCCGTCTAAATAAATCTTAAATTACAGTAATTGAATTCGAGGATGTTACAACATGGGCTCCACCATGCTCTAACTTCGTCCTCGAAGTTATTTGACTTCAAATAGCTGCGGATATTTCCTTTACATACAGCTTTCTTCTCCCATGTATGATTGGCTCCCTTATGATGCTTCCAACGTATAAGCACCATTTCGATCTCTTTGCTTCTCAACTTCTTCACCTTAGTATCTAACACACACTCCGGCTCCTCGAAATACCGGAGCCTTTCATCAACTTGCAGCTCGGTGTGGCAAGCCCAATCCTCATTCTCAGTAGTAAAGGATTTCCTAAGGTTCCCTACATGGAACACCGAGTGTATGCCCGACATTTCTTCAGGCAACTCTAACCGATAAGACTGGTTTCCAACTTTTTCGACAATCCTGAGTGGTCCGACGAATCTCGGAGCCAACATTCCTCTCTTCACGAAACGAGTAACACCTCTCATAGGCGATACTTTCAGGTACACCCAATCATTTATTTCAAAGTTTATCGGTTTATGCCTCCTATCGTAGTAACTTTTCTTACGATCCTGGGCCGCCTTCATGTTCTGTCTAATCAACTGTATCTTCTCGTTTGTTTCTTGAAGCAAGGCCGGCCCAACAATTGGGGTTTCACCAGTTTTTCTCCAACACGTAGGAGTCCTACATCTCCTTCCATACAAAGCCTCGAACGACACTTTCTTTATAGTTGCGTGATAACTGTTGTTATATGAAAACTCTATTAGTGGCAGATGATCATCCCAGTTGCCACCGAGATCTAGTACACACACTCTCATCATATCCTCCAAGGTGAGGATAGTTCTTTCACTTTGGCCATCGGTTTGCGGACGATAGGCCGTACTCATAGCGATTCTCGTTCCCAACACTTCTTGTAATGCTGACCAGAAGTTTGAAGTAAACCGGCTATCTCGATCCAATACTATGGACTTAGGCACTCCATGCCTAGAAACGATCTCGTCCATATAAATCTGAGCCAACTTCTCCAAAGAATACCCTTCTCTTATCGGAATAAAGTGTGCCGACTTAGTTAACCTATCGACTATCACCCAAACTGCATCATGTTGACGCCTAGTCTTCGGCAACTTTGTAACAAAATCCATCGTAATATGTTCCCACCTCCATTCCGGAATGGGAAGTGGTTGCAGACTGCCGTATGGTTGCTGATGTTCGGCTTTCACCAGCCGACAAGTTCGACATCTTTCCACATACTGCCCTATGTCCTTTTTCAATCCCGGCCACCAGAAGCCTACTTTCAGTTCGTTGTACATCTTTGTACTTCCAGGATGTACAAAAAACCTAGACTGGTGTGCTTCTTCGATGATTACCTCCCTCATACCCCCAAACTACGGCACCCATATCCTCCGGTATATCCCTTTCAATCCCGACTCGCTCGTTTCCATATTTTTAATCTGTGCCCTTATATCCTCTGCACCAATATTCTCATCTTTCAACGCTTCCTCCTGAGCAGCCTTAACATCATTTATAATAGTAGACATTAACATAGTAGACGTCATCATGTAGCAACAATCCTTAGCATAAGCTTTTCGGCTCAAGGCATCGGCTACTACATTAGCCTTTCCGGGATGATAAAGGATCTCACAGTCTTAATCCTTTATTAATTCCATCGATCGTCTCTGTCTCATATTGAGTTCTTTCTGGCTGAAAATGTACTTCAAACTCTAATGGTCTGTGTAGAGTTGACACTTAGTACCATACAGATAGTGCCTCCATAACTTCAATGCAAATGTGACCGCTGTCAACTCAAGATCATGAGTTGAATAATTTTTCTCATGCTGCTTCAACTGTCTTGAAGCATAAGCAATTACTTTCCCACGCTGCATCAGTACAGCACCTAACCCCAACCTCGAAGCATCTGTGAAAATCACAAAATCCTCATTGCCCTCCGGTAGAGCAAGTATCGGTGCTTCGCTTAACGTTTTCTTCAAAATTTCAAAAGCATCCTGCTGTACAGCTTCCCAAACAAAAGGTGCATTCTTCTTTGTCAATGCAGTTAAAGGAACTGCAATCTTAGAAAAATCTTTATGAACCTTCTATAGTAGCCCGCCAACCCCAGAAAACTTCTAACCTCAGTAGCTGAACACGGCGGTTCCCAGTTCTTTATCGCTTCTACCTTAGCCGGATCTACCGAAATTCCAGCTCTAGAAATCACATGTCCTAAAAACTGTATCTGTTGCAGCCAAAACTCACACTTCGAAAATTTGGCGTACAACTTCTCTTTCCTCAATAACTCTAACAGTTCCCTTAGATGTTCAGCATGCTCAGCCTCAGACTTAGAGTACACCAGAATGTCATCAATAAACACTATTACATACTTGTCTAACATCGGTCTGCACACTCTATTCATAAGATCCATAAAGACAGCCGGGGCATTGGTTAAACCGAAAGGCATAACCAAGAACTCATAATGCCCATAACGTGTCCTAAATGCTGTCTTAGGCACATCCTCTTCTCAAACTTTCAGCTGATGGTATCCCGACCTCAACTCGATCTTAGAAAACACACTTGCCCCATGTAGTTGATCAAACAAGTCATCTATCCTCGGCAACCGGATACTTGTTCTTAATCGTCAACTTATTCAGCTCCCGGTAGTCAATGCACATCCTCATTGTGCCATCTTTCTTCTTAACAAACAGTACCGGAGCTACCCACGGTGATGAACTCGGTCGAATGAAGCCCTTGTCCAATAACTCTTGAAGCTGTGTCATCATTTCTTTCATCTCGGTTGGGGCAAGACGATAAGGACAACGAGCTACCGGTGCAGCTCCAGGGATCAAGTCAATTTTAAACTCCACTTGTCTCTCAGGCGGCACGCCAGACAAGTCTTCCGGAAACACATCCAGGAATTGTGAAACAACAGGCACATCGGCCAAAGTCCTCTTCTCAGCTTTAGCATCAATCGCATATGCAAAGTAAGCGTCACACCCCTTTGCAACAAGCTTTCGAGCTTTTGCAATGGTCAGTAAACACAGATCCCCACTTCTCCTATCCCCATAAGAACAAATCTCACGCCCCTCCGGAGTAGTTATCTTTATCATTCGATTCTTACACACTATATGGGCTTCATTCTCAATCAACCAGTCCATCCCGACTATCACGTCAAACTCACTGAACTCTATCGGAATCAGATATAAATTGAAGACTACATCTTCAATTATTAATGTGCAATTACGGTATACGTGATCTACTTTGACTAGAGTGTTGCTAGCAG
Source organism: Centrapalus pauciflorus (assembly GCA_020465985.1). Taxonomy (NCBI): domain Eukaryota; kingdom Viridiplantae; phylum Streptophyta; class Magnoliopsida; order Asterales; family Asteraceae; genus Centrapalus; species Centrapalus pauciflorus. Next base: position 332,131 of record JAANYP010002898.1, on the reverse strand, counting down.
TTTCTATGTCAAGTATAGAAGATAATCTAGACAGAGGCATGGAAAGTCTTTGTGCAAAAACAGTGGAAACAAACGAACGATTTGCACCTGAATCAAATAAAACTCTTGCTGGCATAGAATTTACGATAAACGTACCCGTAACCACTTCCGGGTTTTCCCTCGCCTCCTCTGCAGTAATTTGAAAGGCACGAGCTGGTGCCCTCTGTGGCTGACCCCGGCGGTTAACTGAACCACCACTTGAACCTCCAGAAGATCGTGTTGATGATGGAGCAGCAGCTGCTGAAGCATTCTTCCTACAGTTCCCACTATAGTGTCCCCACACCTTACACTTATAGCAAGCATCTCCTTTCCTTGGGCACTCACTCTGAAAATGGCCCAGCTCTCCACAGCAAAAGCAAGCACGTCCATTAGTGCACTTGCCAAAGTGCTCCAGATGACACTTATTGCAATATTGTGGCTCGGTGTTGATGGAATAAGCACGAGCGCGACCAGAAGTACTAGACTGTGAAGACCGGGAAGAACCAGAATATCCTCCCTCACGCTGGCGCTTCGGCGGTGACGGCTGTGTTAGGTTGGTGGAAGCAGCAGCGGACCCAATTGAGTAACCCGACATAATCAGAATCTTTTCTACATTTCTGGCAGCCTCAAGTAAACCAGCAAATGTAGGATAGCGAACGTTACTCATAACCCTTATGATTTCAATATCAAGACCAGCCTCGAACCTGGTCACCTTTCTTTCTTCAGTATCAACTTGATGAGGCGCAAACAAACTCAGCCTCGTGAACTCCACAGCATATTGGGACACAGTCTTAGTCCCTGCATCAACGCCATAAACATTGCCTCCAGTCTTCAGCGCTCATCAATCGGACAATACTGCTGAGTGAATAAGTCCGTGAACTCAGCCCAAGTCATCACGGAAACCATCTCCAGTGTCAAAGCATTCACCATAGCATTCCACCACATAATTGCATCATTGGTGAACATAGCAGTAGCATACCGAACGATGTCCTTCTCAGCACAGTCGCTGATTCGGAATGTTCGTTCGGTTGCCGTTATCCATTCGAGTGTGGCAACAGCGTCTCCCAGTCCATTAAACTCCACAGCACCATTTCCCTTAAAGTCCTTAAACCGACAACCCTTGGCCTTATTAGACGACCCAATGTTGTCATCTTGTTCCTCATTGTTGCCCCCTTCTTTTTCCTTGTTCCTTCTCTTATCCTCCCTTCTCTTAACTTCGGCCTCATCTCGAGCCCGAAACTGATCTTGTATCATCTTGTTCTGCTCAGCCATCATGGCTAGCATCATCTCTCTGGTTTCTTCGGGTGTCATTCCTCCTCCAGACATATCTGAAATTATAAACATATAACTTGTTTAGTAACATGTCATTAATTTAAAGACACCACCCATTTGTCCCGTACGATAGTCAATTCTCCTATAATTCTAGATCGTAACCTATCTTAGTTCAGATCTGTTAGGCACAAAAAGGCCTCAGTCAAACCTGTTCTGCATCTGAGGGGGAGATTATTAATCAAACCTGTTGATGCCTTATTGAAACTTGAAAATGATTTGCAATATCAGCCTAAAGCTATTCTATGAGTTGCATGTGTTGCAACAAAGACAGTTTTGCTCAAGCTGTTCAGTCTGCTGAACAGGCTGGACATAAACTGTCTACGCTACTCTACACTGATGAGCAGCTTGAGCAGTTTACAAGTGTTCTGTTCTTCGTGAACAGAACCTGTTCTTTGTGAATATGCTAAACACTTTATGGAATGTGTTTCCATGTCCTCATGTAATGTTTTCGACTACAAGATCAGTTTACAAAGTCGAAGACAAAGTGGAAATCAGAACTGCTCAGCCTGCCCAAGCTGTTCTGTTACATGAAGAAAAAAGGTTATTTGAAAAAGGGTGACAGGCCTTTTTCTTATATCAAAATAGGCCTTTACAAGGAAGAAAGACGCAAAGTTGACATTCCTTATTTAGTTAAAGGCAATGCAACAGTAGACAAAGTGAAAAGACAAAAGTTCTGCACACAAGAAGACAAGTCTGCTTTTCAGAAAGTGCAGAAAAGGTTATGTTGTCTTTTCAACAAGACTTCTCCTTTTTCATTTCGTCCAATGAAGAAACTTCTCTTAGATCCTCTGAGTGAGTATAAAAGGAAGCTTCTAAGGACAGAAAGCTAAGTGCTGAAGCCAAGAGTGAACGTGCAAGTGTGTTTTTCATGCATGCAAGCCTGCCTGTGTAATACAGTTTCTTTGTGTCTAAGCTGTTCTACATAAGTTGTCCCTCTAAGTCTTGTAAACACAGTGAGTGCTTCTTAGTGAGTGTATTCATTGTAAACTAGTTTGAGTCTGTCTTAGACTAGTGAACATACTGTTGTATCTGTCATCTCAGCTTGAACCTTTCCGCATTCAAGCTTGTTTGTAATTAACAACTTGTTGATAATACATACAAACATTGAGAAAATAGTGTGTAATTTTTAAATAGCTGTATTCACCCCCCCCTCTACAGCTTAAAGCTATATACTTTGGGAACCTCTCGGGACCTACAACTGGTATCAGAGCAATTTAGAGTGTGTGTCATTCTAGATCTCTCATTCTCCCAAGTTTCCATGGACAACAGTGCTGCAGGTTCCTCATACTATGACAATGGCTCTATGGGCAAACCTCCAAAATTCAATCATCAAAACTTCTCTGGCTGGAAGTGCAGAATGATGCTCTATCGAGAGAATCTGGATGTACAACTACCAGAGATAGTGATGGAGGGCCCTTATGTGCCAACCTCTGTTACTACCATAACTCCAGCGGTTGAAGGAGCTGCTCCTGAAATCAGGACCTTTGAGAAAGCCAAAGCTCAATGGTCTGATGAAGACAAGAGATTGGTAGCTCTGGATGCAAAGGCCAGGAATAACCTGGTTATTTCTCTCCCTAATGATGTGTTCAAGCAGGTTGAGAAAATGAAAACAGCAAAGGAGATGTGGGATACTTTGTGTACCGTCTATGATGGACCCACCATCACACTGGATAACAGGATTAACAATCTTGTTAGACAGTATGAACTCTTCTTTGCAAAACCAAAGGAGACTCTCACAGAAACCTACACCACGTTTACTGCTCTTGTGAATGATCTCAAAGCTGTTGGGATCATCAAGGACAGCCTTACCCTGGTGAACAAATTTTTGGACATCCTACCTGAAGAATGGAACTAGTTTTCAACAATCTTAAGAAACTCAGGTACCATCAGAAGTATGGATCTTGTCAACTTGTATGGATCTTTACTAAATGATGAACAATCAAGGCAACAGAAAAGAAATGCCTTGGAGATGTCAAAAAGAGGTGCAGCCTTTGTGGCTAATGTGAGACAGCCTGTGAATCAGGTGAGTGATGTGTTCACTCAACCTGACCAACAGGATGATGATAAGGAGGAGATGTCAGATGAGGAAGATAATGCAGATCTTGCTGAACAGGATGATGAGCAAATGATAGCTATGCTTGTCAAAAGGTTCAACAAGAAAAGGTTTGGAAGAAACATGCTGCAAGGAAGTTCAGGTGCTGGCAAAAAGAAGGCATTTGATAAAACCAAGGCTGAGTGCTTTAAATGTGGCAAAACTGGCCATGTAGCTGCTGACTGTGTGTCAAAAGCTGTTGGTCAGTCATCTAAACCATAGAAGACAAACAAGGATGATGGTTATAGGGTTAAGTACCTTATGGCCATGGCTAAGCTGAGGAAGTTGGAAAACTCAGTGGGTTCCAACCGCCAAAAGGGACTCATGGCAGAGACTTGTGACTGGGAGGAATCTGATTCATCATCTGATGAAGAAGACACTCAATGTCTGATGGCCAACACTGATGTCCCATCAACAAGTAGTTTCAAACAGCATCTGGCTGAAGCTGAAGCTTTCAGCAGCTTGGAGAACTGGAATCCTACAATGATGTATAAGGTACAAAATTTTATGGCTTACAGTTCTGAAGAAAAGATTAAAATGTTTGAATATATGCTAGTTGATTTGAAAGCTGCTGTTGAGAAGTATGATGCTTTAATATCTGAAATCTCTAAGCTTAAAACTGATCTTAAAACAAACTCCAGTAAACTGGACAGTTTCCATAAGTTGGAAACTGAGCTTGATGAATTAAAACACATCAACTCTATTTTACTGGAAGAAAAGAGAGAAACAGATATAAAGCATGCTAAGCTTCAAAAGATAGTTGACTCTTGGTGCCAATCTGCACAAAAAGTCAGCCATTGTATAAGTCAAGAGATCCCTGCACAAATTCAAGCCTATCTTGGAGGGGATCTTGACACAACAGCTTCCATTGTTGAGATTAATAATCTGAAAGAAGATTAATTCACTCTTGGTGAGCTTCCAAACACTTTTGTTCAAAAAGTTAATGGTAAACTAATCTCAACAAACAGGTTTGTCAGGCCTCAAAATACTGACAGCTCGTGTGAACCTAGCTCAAAAGCTGGTGTGGGAGTATGTTCTCCATCAAACCAGCTTGCTAAGTGCTCTGCTGATTCACCCAAGCAAAAGAAAGGAAAACATGTCCAAACTGCAGCTGTGGATACTAAACCTGTTGACAGAACAGGTTCTGGGTCCAAAGCTGATGGTAAAAGGCATGATAATCCTTTTGATGCTAAACATTTTGAAAATAAGTTTTCAAAAGTTAAGCAGCCTGTTTTCAACAAGGGCAAGTCTCATGTTTAAAGCAAACCTGCTGTGATTTCTAATAAGTTTTCTAATCATAGTGGTAAACTGGTTTTAAATGAGAATAAGTTTTTCAAAACCAGAAATTATGATTATGCTGATAGGCAGCATAAATCACATCTCAGTAGGGGCAAAGGCAAAGCCATTGCTCAGCCTGAGAAACTTGGAAATAAGTTTCCCAAACCTGTGGAAGTTCAAAAGCCAATTAAGCTTCCTGTTTTTGACATCTGTCCTCCTAAAAAGAGGAAAGAAGAGACAGACAAAGCTGTCGCCATTGAACCCTCCACTCAAGCTGTTGATTCATCAAGTAGTAATAAGTTTGCTAAACCTGCTAACAGAATCAACAAAAATAACTCAGAATGTGTTTCTGAAAGATCATCTTCCAAAAATCCTAAAAAGAGAAAATGTTATAAATGTGGGAAGAAGACACATCTGGCCAAGGACTGTCCTGAATCTGAGGATATGAGGCCTGTTGACTCTGATAGTTCTTTCACAGCTGTTACAAGCAGTGTTGGAAACATCTCAGTCAATGAAAGTGGTATCCAAGCTGATACCATTCAAATAGGGAATATTAGTGTGGATATTATAAGTCCATCAACACAAGTTGATGAAGTAGGAGAACTCATCTCTGTGATGAGTTCCCTTAAAAATGACTAATATTTCTCTTATCACTCTGCAGGAAAAACAACCTTCCCAGGTTTGGTACTTGGACAGTGGCTGCTCAGGGCACATGACAGGTTGTAAAGAATTGCTGAGTGATCTCAGGCCTGAAAAAGGGCCAAAAGTCACATTTGGTGATAATGTACAGGGATCTACTGAGGGATATGGAACCCTTAAAGCTGGTGCTGCAGTGTTCAAAAGAGTAGCCTATGTGGTTGGGCTAAAACATTACCTGGTTAGCATAAGCCAACTGTGTGATGCTGGCTACAAGGTTAATTTTGATGAGCACCTAGGTTACATATTGGATCCCCAAGGCAAAGTTGTGCTATGTGCTCAACCAAAGAAAGGTGTATATGTTGTGGACATGCAATCTGCTGATCCCACAACTGAAACCTGCTTTCTCACAAGAACAAATGCAGACTTAAACTGGTTATGGCACAAAAGGCTGTCACATCTGAACTTCAAGAACATCAATAAACTCTGTAAGAAAGAGTTGGTGATAGGTTTGCCTTCTATGACCTTTGTTAAAGATAAACTCTGCACAGCTTGTGAGAAAGGCAAGCAGAGAAAATCATCTTTTAAATCCAAACATAACTTCTCTATTGATACTCCACTCTTCTTAATTCACATGGACTTGTTTGGACCTATAAATGTCCCAAGTCTAGGAGGAAGAAGATACACTCTAGTAATGATTGATGAGTTCTCCAGGTACACATGGGTTATCTTTCTGAAGAGCAAAGGAGAGGCTGCTAGAGAAATTATTGGATTTGTGAAAAAGATGGAAATGCTAAACTCTGCCCAAGTGAAGCAGCTTAGAAGTGATCATGGTACTGAATTCAGAAACAGTACCCTTGAGGACTTCTGTGAAGAGAAAGGAATCACTCAAAACTTTTCAGCTGTAAGAACTCCACAACAAAATGGAGTTGCTGAAAGGAGAAACCGAACTCTCATTGAAGCTGCTAGAACCATGCTGTGTGCATCAGGTTTACCTTCATCATTCTGGGCTGAAGCTGTTAACACTGCCTGCTTCACCCAAAACAGATCCTTAGTGGTGAAAAGGTTCAACAAGACTCCCTATGAGCTGCTCAAAGGGAGGAAGCCAAATGTCAGTTACTTCCATGTGTTTGGGTGTCCCTGTTTCATTCTGAATCAAAGGGATCAACTGTCAAAGTTTGAACCAAAAGCTGATGAAGGTGTGTTTGTTGGCTACTCTGCTATCTCCAAAGCCTACAGAGTGTACAACAACAAAAGAAAGGTGATAGATGAATCTATAAATGTCACCTTTGAAGAGTCCAAGAATGCTTCCACCAAAGCTGTTCCTGAATCAGTTTCAGGAGAATTAAACTTCGATGATCTGATGCATTCAAACAGTGAAGAGGACTCAAAAGCTTCCACTACACCCAGTGTGGAACCTGCTAATCATGATGGGCATGATGATGATTATGTCAATACACCCTGTGTGAATAAGTGTACTGACTTAATTACAACTGCATGTCCTGAACCTATCAATGCTGATTTTCCCAGTTCTACTGCTGATATGTTCAACAGTGGTCAGACATGTTCAACAAGTGAACAGGCTCAAGACAACAGTGTGTCTGAAAATCTTGAGAGCTGTTCAACAGGACCTGCTGAAGATGTTAACAACTCATGTGAATCATCATTGAAAAATGATCCTAAGTGGATCAGGTGTCACCCCAATGATCAAATAATTGGTGACATCAACAAAGGGGTACAAACACGGTGGGACAGCTTAGGGAACTTTTGTATGTTCTCTAGTTTTGTTTCACTGATGGAGCCAAAGAAGGTGGATGAAGCACTAAAAGATGCCAATTGGATCACTGCCATGCAAGAAGAGCTCAATCAGTTTGAGAGAAACAATGTATGGAAGCTGGTCCCTGCTCCTAAAGGTAAAACCATAATTGGCACCAAATGGGTTTTCAGGAATAAGATGGATGAGCAAGGTCATGTCATTAGAAATAAGGCTAGACTGGTTGCTCAGGGCTACAGACAGGAGGAAGGAATTGATTATGATGAAACATTTGCTCCTGTGGCCAGGCTAGAAGCAATTCGTTTGTATCTAGCCTATGCTGCTCATAAGAGCATTAAGGTATTTCAAATGGATGTGAAGAGTGCATTTTTAAATGGGAAGCTGCAAGAAGAAGTTTATGTCAAGCAGCCTCCAGGTTTTGAAAATGAACAACATCCAGGTTTTGTCTATAAGTTGGACAAAGCTCTCTATGGTCTCAAACAAGCCCCTAGAGCCTGGTATGACACTCTTACTGATTTCCTTATGAGCAATGGGTATTCCAGAGGTAAAGTGGATACCACACTGTTCATAAAGAAAGTGAAGTCTGATATTATGCTTGTTCAAATTTATGTGGATGACATAATATTTGGTTCTACTAATGAGCAGCTGTGCAAGAATTTTTCATTACTCATGAAATCCAAGTATGAAATGAGTATGATGGGAGAACTAACTTTCTTTTTAGGATTACAGGTTAAACAAACCTCAACTGGAATTTTTATAAATCAAAGAAAGTACACTTTAGATCTTTTGAAAAAGTTCAAATTTGATCAAAGTTCTCCTATTAAAACCCCAATGGCAACCAATGTAAAATTGGATGCTGATGCCAGTGGCAAAGCTGTTTCAGTAACAGCTTACAGAGGCATGATTGGGAGCTTGCTATACTTAACTGCTAGTAGACCTGATATTATGTTTGCTACCTGTCTGTGTGCTAGGTTTCAAGCTGATCCAAAAGAATCTCATCTAGCTGCTGTTAAAAGAATCTTCAGATACCTGAAGGGTACACCAGGTTTGGGTCTTTGGTATCCCAAAGATTCAAGCCTTGAACTAACAGGTTATTCAGATTCTGATTTTGCAGGCTGCAGGCTAGACAGGAAAAGCACAACAGGTGGATGTCAACTCCTTGGTGGTAAGTTGATAAGTTGGTGCAGCAAGAAGCAGAACTCTGTGTCTACTTCTACTGCTGAAGCTGAGTACATTGCTGCTGGAAGCTGCTGTGGGCAGATCCTGTGGATGCAGCATCAGCTTGAAGATTATGGACTTGTGTATAGGAAAATTCCTATTCTATGTGATAACACAAGTGCCATAGCCATTTCCAACAATCCAGTATTTCATTCAAGAACAAAGCATATTGAAGTCAGACATCACTTCATCAGGGATCACATTCAGAAAGGTAATGTGGAGGTAAGTTTTATTTCCACAAATGAACAGCTTGCAGACATTTTCACCAAACCTCTGGATGAAACAAGGTTTAATTACCTTGTCAGCAAGCTGGGCATGTTAAACAAAAGTGACTAAGTGTCCTCAAAGGTCTAAAACTTTGTATGTCTCACACTGGTCAAGTTTCTCAGAACAGCTTAAACAGAACAGGCTCTGCATGTTCTGTACTTAGCCATTTTTCTGAAATCCTTGAACAGCTTGAACATACAACAGGCTGAATAAAGACAGTTTACTCATCCAGCCTGGTCTGATGGTCCACTCTTCATTCTGCTCATTCTCTCACACTGATTTACAAGACATTGTCTTGTAACCTGCTCAGTTATTGAACACAACCTGTTCCTACATAGCTGAACAGGCTGAGGGAACAGCTTGAAGAATGCACAGCTTGTGATGACTCTGCTCATCACAGGTTTGACCAACAGCTTGGACCAACAGTTTTAATTACCTTTCTTCAAACTTAAGTTACTTAATTTATGTTTTATTTAACTTAATTACTGCGGATAATGTGGGTTACGTGTGTTAGTGATTAAAAAGGGCTCAAGTGGTCTGACAAACGGTCTGACATGGACAACCGTTCCGTTTTCCGTTAACGGCCTTTTCAAATCAACCGCCCAAACCTTCTCTCTCATACACTCACATTCAAATCCTATAAATACCCAACTACTGTTTCATCTTCGTCTTCCTCATCATTTCCAGAAATCCTCAAGAACCCTAAAAATCGACTAAGTGTCTTTTGCTTCTCCAACCTCAAAACTTCCCAAATGGCTCACAGACCTAATCCCCTTCTTCCAGTGTTCGTTGGTGATGATGTTGTCAAACACTCATCAGTCACCACAATGCTGACCATCAAACCCACCAACTACATTGCAAATCTGACCATACCCAAGAACTATGTGGGAAAAGGGTATGAAGAAATGGTGGAGTTCTTAAAAGTTCATCCGTTGAACTATGCAATGACTGCATCCCCTGGTGTCCTGTATCAGGAGATGGTGTATGAGTTCTGGTACACCTGTGCCTACAACCCCAACACCAAAGTCATCAAGGGTACTATTCTCAATGGGACTCAGACCATTGAGATTAGTACTGATCTTCTCAGGGAGGTGCTTCATCTTCCAACTGCTGAAACTTATGACATGCCTCAAGCTGAGGATGAACAAATGGGAAATCTGCTACGCTTCTGTGGTGTAGCAGAACCCAAAATTGGAGCTACTTTATTCAGGAAGGAGTTGTCCCCCACTTACAGCTTCTTATTTGCTTCAGTAATGATGAGCTTCAGCAGCAAAGTTGGTTCATTTGACCAACTGAGCCGTGATGAAATCCCAATAGTCCTACAGCTGGTGGATGGGACTACCATTGATATGGCTAAGTGGATATTTCTGAACATGAGGAACCTGGTGCAGCAAGAGCCAAGACCAGCTGCTGTCCGATATCCCAGGTTTCTGAGCCTCATCTTCAAGCATCACTGTGGTGAGCATCTATACAACTCTCAGCCTTTACTTAAGTCTGCTGCATTCCCTGTCATAGGGAATAGAGTTTTCTATACCCCTGTTCTACCCAATGAGCCTCCTCTGTCCACACCAATGAGGAGGTTGTTAGGTTTGGTGGAAGGACCCTCTGATGTGAGGGTGGATCCAGAAGCTGCTGCTCCCATAAGAAAATCCAAAGCCAGGTCCAAACTTGTTAAGAGGACCCTGGCAACTGCTGAAGCTGGGCCTGTGAAAAAGAAGGCCAAAACAGCTCAGTCTGAGCCTGAACCCTTAGTCTCTGTGGCTGAAGGGGAGCAGGCTCCTCACCCTGGTTCATTCGTTGAACCTCAAGCCTCTGTGGCTGGTGCCTCTGTGGCACCTGAGACTATGGAACAGGCCAACCCACCTGTTTCTGACCCAGTCTCAAAACCTGTCCAGTCTGAACCTCTCATCTCCTCTCCACAATCACCCACTTCATCCTTTCACTATCAACGAAAATCCATCTCCAAAAAGAAACCAGCCAAAACAACTACCTCCTCTGTTCCCTCCCAACAGGGTTCAGTTGTAAGAGAAGCAACCCCTGCTGCCTCTCCTATCTTGGGAGAAGGTTCAGCCCCATTGGAGCATGCTTCACTCCAATCTGAGTCTACCCAGAGTCAGCCTAGACCCTCTGGTTCCTCCCAACAGGAACCAGTTGTACAAACGGAGATAGCCACATCAACTATCCCAGCCTCCCAACAGGCTGAGGATATTGAAAGACAGGAGTCCTCTCCACTCCATACTGAGTCCACACTGTCCCCCACTCAAATCTCCTCACACCCTGAGTCTGCACGAGGTGCCCACGCTGCTGGTATAGACCAATCAGCAGCTCAGCCTCAAACTTCTGCTCCCCATGATACAGCTGTTCTACACCAAGCAGCTGCTGAGGGACCAACACCCCAAGCTGATGAACCTCAGGGATCATACCATCCCTCTGGTGAGGCTGTTCCCTCCATGCAAACTCCATCAGCAGGTTTCACCACTGCTGATGTTGAAATGCATATCCCATCTCCCAATGATGAGGTGCTTTTACACCAAGGCACTGCAGAGGGAACCACCACTGGTCTTCATGAGGATGTTGCAGCACAAGCAGCATCTGAAAGGCCCCCAACACCAACCCCTTCTCCTGGTGATGCAGCTACAGCCGCTGCTGAAGGACCCTTTGACCCCTCCAAGCTGGGCCACATTACTTTTGCCCAGGCTATGGAGCTTCTTTCAACCGTTCCTCTTCCCTCTCCATCACATCCACATACACCAGACTCATCATCATATTCTCCATCTACCCACTCTAAACAGTCCACCCATACACCTCCATCTCCTAAAGACCTACCTTTGAAGGATCAACTTTCTCTGCTGACCAACAAAGTTGGTTCCTTAGAAACTGCCATGACCTCTCTACCCTCTCTCATTTCAGACTCTGTGTCTGAACAGCTAAAGGGGTTCTTTGATTCGTTCAAAGACTCCTTCCCTACCACTCCACAAACAGATAATTCTCAACAGCTGTTAGCACTCACTGCTCAGCTGCATAATGTGTCCACCTCCCTCTCCTCCATTCTTTCCCTACAACAGGACTCTGTGTCCTCAATGACAGCTATTTCTCAACAGCTGTCATCTCTCCTCACTTCTTGCAATTCTACTCTTCCTGCCACTCTGGCCAGCTTGACCACACTAATTGGCTCTCTATCTAATTCTATGTCATCAAACCTTGCTGATGTGCAAGATTCTCTCGAATTACATCTTGCACAGCTTCAAAGTTTGCTGTTCACTGAGTCTGATAGGGAAAACATTGTTAAGCTGACCTCCCTTGCTGATACACAGTCCTCTTCTCTTCAAACCTGTCTTTCCCAGCTTGCAGAGGTCAAGGACAATTTGGCTTTCTTAGTGAATAGCCTTGTTGGCCCCAGGCCTACTGCCAAAACTGCTGGCAAGCCTGATGACTTCGTGTCTTCAGGCAGACCGGGTGTTGAAGGTGCTGGTCCATCTCCTTCAAAGGGGGAGAAGTCGTCTGCCTCTAAGACCAAGTCTAAGGGGGAGAAAACTTCTTCTCCTAAGGAGAAACCAGTGCCTGTAGCACAAACTGGTCAACAAGCAGGAGCTTCAACAGGTACACTGGAAGGTGCCTCTCATGCCGCTCAGTCTACTCAGGTTGAATCTCCAATCCCTGCTCAGTCTAAGGGGGAGGAATCTATTCTTGAGGGCAGGCCAAGCAGCAGAAGGAGGCATCTGATCTTAGAGGAAGAAGAAGAAGAGGAGGAAAGTCTTGAAGCTGCTACCACTACAGCAGCTAAAGGGAAAGAAATAGCAGAAGATGATCCCATACAGCAGAAAGCAGCAGAAATCAAATTCCACAAAGCCAGGGCCAAAGAAATGGGTTTTCCTATGCACAAATATTTTGAGTTTAGAGAAGAACAACTTCAAGCCCTGGAAGTTCTTAGAAAAGAAGAAGAATCTGCCAAAGCTGCCAAATCATTTGCACTTCAAGAAGCAAAGAAAGTTAAAATGTCTACTCTGGAAGTGCAAAAGAAAATATTGGAAGCTGCTAAGGGATCAGCAGGGGAGAAGGAAGCAGAAAAAGAAAAAGGTACTCTGGTCTCAGTGACCAAGTCTACAGTGCCTCATGCAAGAGCTCAGTACCATTTTGACAACCTGGCAAAGAAAAAAATGTCAAGATGTTGCTGAAAGAAGGCTTGCCAAGGAAGCAATTGTCAAAGCTGTCCCCATATCAAGAAAAGGCAGTCAGTGGAAGTTGAAAATAACAAGGATGGGTGCAACAGGCCCAGAATTGGAAACATATCACTACACTGATGTATCACAGATGGGGTACAGAGAATGGATTGAGCTGACAGTTGCTCTGAGTGAATCAAAGTCAGAAACGGCTAAGACAATCAGGGCATATGTCAAGAAACTGATGGAGAGAGTAAAGAACCTTGGCCTGATCTCTAAAGAAGTTAGTAAAGGTGTCTTTGTGACACATCCAAAAATTAAGGCCAGGAGGACAAGGAAGGATACTGAAATGGAACTACTCCTTGCATTGATTGAACAAGGCGATTATGCCATTGAAATGAAGGGAGTTGATCACAGCCTGCCTAGTGGAATAGAGTTTGAAGATGGTAAGATTATTGAAGAGCCTGAGCTGGGGGCATTCTTTGTGGATCCCTTAACTCAGAAGAAATGCTTTCAGAGAGCATCAGATCTGTACAAAGTGGATCTGAGACAACTTGTGGCCTTCAGACTTGCAGTTTCATTCAGGCAGTCTAGTAAGTGGAGAGCAGCCGTCTGGGATCAGCTCAGAGGCTTCTTTGAAAGAGGTGAACTTGATGATCCCAAGTTCATGATAATAAGAAGTGAAGTTCAAGAACTTGAGGATACAAGGGAAGAGCTGGAAAAGATGTTTCAGGTTCCCCCTCCAGAGTGATGAAGTCCATCTGCCATCTGGGCAGGTGAAGAATGGAAGCTGTCCATTAGTTGGACAGGCTTACCATTTTCTGCTCCCAACAAAAACAGTCCAATGTACATTAGTTGTACTTGATTTACATTTGTTGTAATTTCCTTTTACATTAGTGGTAATATACATCAGTACATTAGTTGTACTTTTGTGAGAACATGTGTTGTTCTAATGTAATAAAAAATCAGTGTATATATAAACTGATCTTTTACTTTATGTTGATGTTGTAATTTTGTTTCAACAAATGTACTGTAAAAATATATAGTGACTTTTGATAAGGCCAGCTTAGACTGGTTATTGCAAATAGGGGGAGATTGTTAGGCACAAAAAGGCCTCAGTCAAACCTGTTCTGCATCTGAGGGGGACATTATTAATCAAACCTGTTGATGCTTTTGAAGGTTGAATTTAAGGCCTGTTATATGCCTTATTGAAACTTGAAAATGATTTGCAATATCAGCTTAAAGCTGTTCTATGAGTTGCAACAAAGACAGTTTTGCTCAAGCTGTTCAGTCTGCTGAACAGGCTGGACATAAACTGTCTACGCTGCTCTACACTGATGAGCAGCTTGGGCAGTTTACAAGTGTTCTGTTCTTCGTGAACAGAACCTGTTCTTTGTGAACAGGCTAAACACTTTATGGAATGTGTTTCCATGTCCTCATGTAATGTTTTTGACTACAAGATCAGTTTACAAAGTCGAAGACAAAGTGGAAATCAGAACTGCTCAGCCTGCCCAAGCTGTTCTGTTACATGAAGACAAAATGTTATTTGAAAAAGGGTGACATACCTTTTTCTTATATCAAAATAGGCCTTTACAAGGAAGAAAGACGCAAAGTTGACATTCCTTATTTAGCTAAAGGCAATGCAACAGTAGACAAAGTGAAAAGACAAAAGTTCTGCACACAAGAAGACAAGTCTGCTTTTCAGAAAGTGCAGAAAAGGTTATGTTGTCTTTTCAACAAGACTTCTCCTTTTTCATTTCGTCCAATGAAGAAACTTCTCTTAGATCCTCTGAGTGAGTATAAAAGGAAGCTTCTAAGGACAGAAAGATTAAGCCAAAAAGCTAAGTGCTGAAGCCAAGAGTGAACGTGCAAGTGTGTTTTTCATGCATGCAAGCCTGCCTGTGTAATACAGTTTCTTTGTGTCTAAGCTGTTCTACATAAGCTGTCCATCTAAGTCTTGTAAACACAGTGAGTGCTTCTTAGTGAGTGTATTCATTGTAAACTAGTTTGAGTCTGTCTTAGACTAGTGAACATACTGTTGTATCTGTCATCTCAGCTTGAACATTTCCGCATTCAAGCTTGTTTGTAATTAACAACTTGTTGATAATACATACAAACATTGAGAAAATAGTGTGTAGTTTTTTAAATAGCTGTATTCACCCCCCCTCTACAGCTTAAAGCTATATACTTTGGGAACCTCTCGGGACCTACACTTATGATATGGAGATGGTTTCTTCCTGAAAACTTGAATCATTGAAGGGTCGTTCTTGCAACTGGCAATGGACTTTTTAAATCTGATATGGAAATCTATATATATTTATTGTTTTGCTATTTGGATTTTGAATTTACACAAGTACAAGATCAAACATTTTTATTGGTTTATTAACGATAAGCTAATGTATATTTAACCAATATGACACAACCATGTATAGGACATTGTTTGAATTTTTTTTTTCTAATGTAAATGTTTTGTTTTATATTTTTGTGATTTTTACTATTACAATATTCGTTTTCGTGTTTGAATTTCTATTTGTATATTTAGACACCGGACCATGAGAATTTTAAATCAGTATCTTTTCAACTTCTCTTTATGTTCAATGTGTTTGGATTACATTTTAAATACTTATAGTAGCCGCCGCAACGTGCGGGTATCATAAAAAATGCAGTGTAAACGAGTGAACTGTTGTTACATGATTTATTTTCATTGTGTTCAGATTCTTCATTACAGTACCACGCAACAACTTATCAATTACCAGATTCCGATCGTGTATGCACTTAATATACCCACTTCAATTAGCATAGTTTAACCCTCTGCATAGTATCGATTTGTCCATATTCTATGTGTTGCATTGCCATTGGAGATAGATTAATGACAATCAATCAATATTAAGAGTTTTGTTGTATGCACACCACGTGTTCGCTTATATGTCTCAAAAGAACTGAGACAAACTATTACAATTCCATGTTTTAGATTCCACTGCTGGTTGCTGCCTTTGTATTTACATGGGTATTAATAATTTTAATATTGATTTAAGTTTTTTAATTTTAACTACAATTACCGGGTCACTTTTATCTTTTCAATGGCCTTTCTCATGTAAATTATAATGTGGTGGTTGCTACTGATGCATTAGCGACAATGAAAGGTGAGTACCAAGGTACATTACAAGTGTTAAATAATGTATAGTGTAGGGGTCTCCATTGTAATTATGTAATCTATTTATATGAGATGAATACAACACACTCATTCACGGGGTTTACACAATAACATGGTATCAGGCCTAATTATGGTTTCTTACCTCCCTTTCCTGTGACCTACCGTTCCTCGCCTCACCCGCCGGTGCATCACCGGCGGCAACCCATACGCCGCCGCCCACCATTTTTGTGGGTTGTAGGCTTTCCCTTCCGCTGCTATACTTCACTCTGTCCTTCTCCTTCACGCACACATAGCGCCGCCGCCAAACCCTACTTGCCGCTGCCGCCCGTTGCTGCTGTCCCTTGCCACAGCAGCCGCCTCTGTTCAAGGAAACCGACGCTGCACCTTGCAGCTGTTCTTTGTCGCCCCCTCCTTCTCGGTTTGCCTCAGGCAACAGTGCCTCCTCCTTCTCGGTTTGCAGTTGTTCGAGACCAGCGCCTCCTCCTTCTCGGTTTGCCTCAGGCAACAGTGCCTGAGAACGACGTCATCGTCCTCCTCTCCCTGCAACAGCGCCGCCGCTTGTGACTCTCGCTGGATTTCAGATCTGGTTTTGGGTCTGAACGACTTGGGATCTGGTTTTGGGTCGCCGGGTTTGAGATCTGGTTTTGGGTCGCCTTTACTCTCGCAAACCAGAAACCCAATTCTTTTAATTTGGGTTGGTTGGTTGGTTTGGTTACTTTGTGTGTGCTGCTCACCTTTTTGGACAGAATTAATATTACATACTAATAATATTATATATTACACAATATATAATATTATTAGTCGGTGCTCTTCTTCCATCACCTTCGGTTACGCCGCTTCTCAGATTTGCTGCTGCCACCTCCCTTTCAAAACCCTCGGTGAGCTCGTTCTTGTTTTCTATTTTCCGGTTAATTTTTATTTTCCACTTGCAATTATCATTATTAGTCATGACTGGAAATATTCCCCCAACAACCAATCCCACTGCTTCCCAACTTGTTTTTGCCATCGGTAATGTTTACCCTCAATTCAGTTTCAAATTAACAACTGATGGTTCACGCTACAAATTGTGGCGTCGAATTTTTACTGATGTTTGTAAAGGTGCAAAAGTCATGGGTCATATCACTGGGAAATCTCAACCTACCAGTGTTGATGATGAGGATTGGGAGGCCATTGATTCTCGTATTAAATCATGGTTCTACTCTACATGTGAACCAAATCTGCTTAACCTCATCACAAAAGATAATTGCACTGCACATGACCTTTGGGAAGCTTTGGATGCTCACTTTTTAAATAATAAATTATCTCGTAGTCTCCAACTTCAAACCCTCTTTCGAAACACCAAAAAGGGTGCACTTTCCATTACTGATTACTGTCACACTTTAAAAGATATTGCTGACTCCCTTGCTGATGTTGACACTAAAATTACTGATCAGGATCTTGTTTTGCAAATTCTACAGAATTTACCCTCATCCTATCAAAGCTTAATTGATGTCATCACACATACCAAACCTTTTCCCTCTTTCCTTGAAGCCAAAAACATGTTACTGTTGCATGAGTCACGTGAAGATCATCCCGAACCTACCCTTGAACCCTCACCTTCCCTTACCACTGCCCTTTATTCCTCGTCTAGTACTAATAATAATGGCAAAGGAAAAAACAAAAATAATAATCGGGGAAACAGAAACACGGGACGGGTTGCATCTAAAGGTAACACGGGAGGGGGGTCTTTTAACAGCACTACTTCTGTTACAGGTTATTCTCGTGATGCAGGTCAATCCAGTGCCCCACCGGCTTTCAACAATCAACTTCTGCAGCTTCTTCAGAATGCACTACATCAGCAATCTCAGGCCTCTCAGTTTGGAGGCAACTATCGTCAGCCGGTGTCTTCCCCACCAACTCATGCCGGGACTCACACTCCATCGGCACTCTATGCTGCACCTCCACCAGTCTCGCCTGCCAATGCAGCTCCGCCCCAGTTCACTGATCTGGCAGCTCTCTTCAGTTCAATGTCCGTTCAGCCGCCTCAACAGCATCAAGACAACAACTACTACATGGATACTGGTGCAAGCTCACACATGTCATTCAACCAAGGTAACTTACTTTCTCTTAAACCTTGTGGTAAGTCAAAAGTAATCATGGTTGGTAATGGTGCTTTACTCCCGGTTTCTTGCATTGGAGATACATTTCTTCCATTATCACAAAATAAATTGGCACTGAAAAATGTACTTGTTTCTGATCAAATGGTTAAGAATCTCATTTCTGTGCGTAAATTCACTCTTGATAACTGGGTTTCTATTGAATTTGATCCGTTTGGTTTCTCCATCAAGGATCTTGATACAGGGCGCCTTCTTCATCGCTCTGACAGTACTGGTGATCTCTATCCTGTTCTCGAGCCTTCTCCGCCTTCTGTGTTCTCTGCCACGGCTATGGTCTCCATCTCTCCTGATGTATGGCATCGTCGTCTTGGTCATCCGGGCAGCTCTACATTTAATTTTTTACGTTCTCGTAAATTTATTTCCTGTTCCAATGCAATGTTACCTACGTGTCACACTTGTCAATTGGGTAAACATTGTCGTTTGTCTTTTTCAAAATCGACAACTAAGACTTCACGTATTTTTGAACTGGTTCATTCCGATTTGTGGACATCTCCTATTTCCAGTTTGAGTGGTTTCAAATATTATATTCTGTTTTTGGATGATTATTCTCATTTTTTATGGGTATTTCCATTACGTGTAAAATCTGATGTTTTCCAAGTATTTACTATCTTTCGCGCTTATGTTGTAAATCAGTTTAAAACAGATATACAATCTTTTCAGTGTGATAATGGACGTGAATTCAATAATAGTAAATTACTTGACCTTTTTCAAAAACATGGCATTAAAATTCGCTTTTCTTGTCCATACACGTCACAACAAAATGGCAAAGCTGAACGAGCCATTCGCACAATCAACAATGTGCTCCGTACTCTTTTGTTTCAAGCCTCTCTTCCACCAAAATTCTGGGTCGAAGCTCTCAACATGTCGGTTCATCTCTTGAACATTCTTCCCACTACTACTCTGGACTCCAAAACTCCCTGTGAGATCTTGTACGGCACGTTCCCGGTCTTTACCCACTTGCGTGTGTTTGGTTGCCTCTGCTATCCAAATCTCTCTTCTACAGCCCCAAACAAGCTTTCTCCTCGCTCTACTGCGTGTGTATACCTCGGGCCTTCCCCTTGTCATCGGGGTCATCGATGCTATGACCTAGTCACCCACCGTATTCTTATCTCACGTCATGTGATCTTTGATGAAGATCATTTTCCGTATCCTTCGTTCAATACCCCACCCTCTCCCTCTGAGTATGATGCTTTCATTGACGACGTCACCACATCCACTGTGATGACTAACGCACCTATTGCATCCACCACTCCCTCAGATAATTCTTCTACTGAACCCAACTCGAGTGACTCGCTCATTCCCTCTAGTGATGCTCCTACAGCCGATGACCCACCTCATTCGTCTGTCGAACCTCACTCTTCGCACAGGTCTTCGGAATCAATTCCGCCTGAAGCTGTCACTTCTTCACCACCTCCGGCTCCTACCTCCACTCATCCCATGACGACCCGATCGCGTACTGGCAGTCTCAAACCTCGCCAAATTTTGTATCTGTCAGCTGTTGAATCTCTTTCCCCAATTCCCAAGTCTGCTGCTCAGGCAATTCGTGATCCCAATTGGAAGGCAGCCATGGACGCTGAAATGTCTGCTCTTCTCTCCAATCATACGTGGGATCTTGTTCCCCCTCCTCCAAAAGTCAACATTGTTGGGTGCCGTTGGCTATATCGCCATAAGTTCGATAGTCAGGGTCGCCTTGAGCGTTACAAGGGCCGTCTGGTGGCTCAAGGTTTTTCTCAAATGCCTGGATTTGACTATGACGAAACTTTCAGCCCTGTTGTCAAACCAGTCACTGTCAGAATGGTCCTAAGCATTGCTCTCTCCTTAAACTGGCCGATTCATCAGCTTGATGTTAAAAATGCCTTTCTCAACGGTGAATTATCGGAGGAAGTCTATATGAAACAACCTCCTGGTTATGTTCATTCCTCCTTCCCACAGCATGTCTGTCGCCTTCGAAAAGCCCTGTATGGTCTTAAACAGGCTCCCCGCGCCTGGTTTCATCGATTCGCTGTCTTCATCACTTCTCTCGGCTTCCATTCCAGTAAATCTGACAGTTCTCTCTTTGTTTATCATCATGGTCGTGATACAATCTACCTTCTATTGTATGTAGACGATATCATTCTGACAGCTTCTTCCCAATCTCTGGTTAATCATGTCATCTCTCGTCTTTCGTCTGAGTTCAAAATGACTGACCTTGGCGCTCTCTCCTTCTTTCTAGGGGTCTCCGCTATACGCTCCTCTTCGGGCCTTTTCCTGTCTCAGACAGTTTTTGCCCAAGAAATCATTTCTCGTGCTGGCATGGACACTTGTCATCCTTGCTCTTCACCGGCTGAGACAAAGTCAAAACTACCCTCCTCTGGCAAACGAGTCGATGATCCGACTCTCTATCGAAGTCTTGCGGGTGCTTTACAGTACCTCACGATCACTCGTCCGGAAATCGCTATGCTGTACAGCAAGTATGTCTGTATATGCACGATCCTCGCCAACCACATCTGAATGCCCTCAAACGCATTCTTCGTTATGTGAAGGGTACCCTTACTCATGGTCTTTTTCTCCGCCCATCCACTGTTAATCGTTTGGTCTGTTATACTGACGCTGATTGGGCCGGTTGTCCTGAAACACGCCGGTCCACCTCTGGGTTCTGCATCTTCCTAGGTGACAATCTTGTGTCTTGGTCCTCTAAACGCCAACATGTTGTGTCCCGTTCAAGTGCCGAAGCTGAATATCGTGGTATTGCTAACGTTGTTGCCGAATCTGCCTGGCTTCGTAATCTTTTGATTGAGTTACATCTACCTCTTTCACGTGCCACAGTTGTTTTTTGTGATAATGTAAGTGCCATGTATTTAGCTAATAACCCAGTACAGCATCAAAGAACCAAACATGTGGAACTTGACTTACACTTTGTAAGAGAACGTGTTGCTTTGGGGCAAGTGCGTGTGTCGCATGTGCCCTCATCTCATCAGTTAGCAGATATATTTACTAAAGGTCTTCCTACACAGCTGTTTTTACAATTTAAGTCCAGTCTTAGCATTAGTCCTCCTCCAGCTGCGACTGAGGGGGGTGTGTTAAATAATGTATAGTGTAGGGGTCTCCATTGTAATTATGTAATCTATTTATATGAGATGAATACAACACACTCATTCACGGGGTTTACACAATAACAACAAGCAACAACCAATTACTATTTTACTTGTTTCAAACATCGTAGTATCTTCTCTTACAATTGGTGTATGACTAAGTTCTATTTCTATTTTCATTTTGGTAGCATTGCATTGTTGTCCACAACATTGATTCTGATAGGTAAAGCTAGCATTGCGCCATTGCCTTTACATGTTAAAGCAAATGTATTTACTTCATATCTAGAGGGTGCTGGTAATATTTATTTTTTGTACCTTTCTATTTAAGCTTTTAGCTCTTGATTAGCATTTACATTTATGGTAGAGCAACTTGATCAATAAATTCCTTAAATAGTTTGGATTAGATGCTTAATTTTATTTAGATGGCATGATTTTACTTTCTTGGTTTATTTGAAATGCCTTTTAGTCCTTTATTCAATCCAATTACATGTTAAAGCAAATGTATTTACTTCATATCTAGAGGGTGCGGGTAATATTTATTTTTTGTACCTTTCTATTTAAGCTTTTAGCTCTTGATTAGCATTTACATTTATGGTAGAGCAACTTGATCAATAAATCCCTTAAATAGTTTGGATTAGATGCTTAATCTTATTTAGATGACATGATTTTACTTTCTTGGTTTATTTGAAATGCCTTTTAGTCCTTTATTCAATCCAATTATATGTTAAAGGAGTTATTGAAAGTACATGTAAACAGACCCAGAAATGAATATATGAACTTATATTTTAATGGTTAGACAAATTTATGCAGATTATAGTTAGTGTAGCCAGATTCTCGGAGTTGCCATCAAAACCATAAGCATCTGTGCAAGTGATATGGGGGTGCAAGGAAAAACTGTTATTAATCCATTATTATATAATAATCCACATTTGATATGCAATTCTGGTTTGTGTGGTTTCTTTCAACGCAAAAACTGTTATTAATCCATTATTATCTTTTCGTGTATTATGACCACCATATATTATTATATTTGATGAAAACGTGAACATGGTTTTGGTTACCTGAAATTATTGAAGTTTTTACTTTTTTATTGTATGATGTTGAAATCCTGAGTTTTGGTTAGATTTACAGTTTTTTGTCTCTGAATTTTAGTTTGATGCATGAGTAGTTGATATTTAATGTGTCTTTTTGATTTAGTATATTGTTATTATTGACATTTTTGTCAGTTTGCTGATTGGACATTGCAAGGTCTAACTTTAAGGATTCTTATTCACTAGATGGATAAGAAACTGGCTTTGACATACACTAAGAATGTATATTGTGGCATGTAGACAAGCAATCAGAAAGGGACAGGTTACTTGAAGGTGGCTCTGTCATTACACAACCGAAAGTTTGGTCAGCAGAAGAAAGCGAAGCCAAATACAAAAGACGGTAATTTAACTTAAGCCCGTTAATTGCATTAAGGCAATTTGAATGTAAACGAGACATACTTTCAGTCAATTTTAACGTTAAGGAACACTCATTCAAAATTGACGTTGAAGAGGTTATGTTACACAATTATATAATCAAATACGGACCTGTTAGCATAATCTATTTATATTCTGGATAACTAGGTCCCTTGTTTGAGTATAAACTTATAAACATAGGCCTTTAAATGTTGATTCGAAAACACATTCACTAAAATAGAATATAACTGAAAGCATGTTCCTTTTATGTGAAATTTACCTAGTATTTCAGTACTTTAGCAATCAGTTTATTTCATTATGTAACCCTGTTCAATGTTTGATCATTTAGGATGCTGCAGCTGCAGCTCTAGAAGCCAAAGATAAGCTTCTCAAGCGCCAAATGAAATTTGAGGTATTTGAATAAACAAAATTTCACTCTACTTCGTTGTGTCCTATCTTTGGTTTTTGGCTTATTATTTCAAGTAAATTGGACTATGTTATAATATCGTACAATCGAGATCATTTAAATTTGAAATCCATAATGTATTTGAATGTGTTGCCATCATTATATGGATGTTGAAACATGGTTCTTGAGCAGTGATACAACTTTAGTTTCCGTTACTTTATAACACTTTTTTTCATCATCTATTGGTAGTTTGTTATATTTCATTATAATGTGAAAAGGGTTTATAACATATGTTTGATATTTCAACAGGTAGAAGGTTGACAAGTAGCATAGCATCATACCTTTACATTGATTGCCAACACCTTCTGAAGGGGCGAGACGATATGGAGGTACAAGTTTAATTTGGACTATACATATTGCATCTTTACTGTATAGAAATACAAGTTTAAAAAGTAAGTTTAGAAATCTATATTTGTTTAAGGATGCCAAGTGATAAAGAAGCAAAAGCTTAAAAGAGGAAAAACAGGACAGTTGCATTATGTATAGTCCTAATTATCTCAAACCTTTAAGGGTGATTTTCACAAGCTTGTTGATGAGTTTTAAGTCTTGGGATGTATTATTAGGTGGTTATAGATTGCTACAGTTTATGCAATTCATTTATGACTTTTGGGATCTCCTTACTTCAAGAAGTTGATGCAACCTGCTACTAAAATGCTACTTTCTGCTCTTTTATAACCAGAACAATTATAATTGTGTTGGTTTCTCCAATATTTATACAAATGCATTTCTCTTTACTTCTTGAAGCTTTTTGCCATTTGTTATATATGCAGCACAATAAAGTTTTATAGTGTTGCTGGTGTTTTTTTTAATGTGGATTGATGAAGCCCTATTACCTCAAATGAATGAGATCTCACACTTTAAAATAAACATTTTTATATATATTTGACTCAAAAGTTTGTAACTGAATTCGAAGTATATATATTTGTGGTTTTTAGGCTACAACTCCCTTTACTATTATATTTACTAGCTTATTTCTTTAAAGGGTTATTATTGAATAAACTGATCAACTTTTTTCAGTTTCGCGATTAAGTCTCAAAAAAATTTTTCTTATTGTTTAAGTTACTAAACTATTTTTTGTCTTACTCAAAAGTGTATATTTTACCTGTTTGACCAGTTACCAAATAAGTTTTCCTAGTTTTTTCACTTGATTAATGTTGTAAAAAAACCCACCATTTTTCCATATTTTAGCGATTAACTCCCTAAACCTTTTGTTTTATAAGTTGTATTTTACCGAATAATCCGGTAGCCGGTCAAAAAAATATATTTTTGAGTAAGACAAACATAGTTTAAGGACTTACACAATTGGAAAAAAAGTTTTGGGGGTTAATTAAAAAAATGAGAAAAATCGATTGGGTTTTTTCAACACCAACCCTTCTTTAAATAACAAACTTTATATTTAATATATTAGTTTAATTGCGTGTCGCAAGGAAAACCATAATGCATTATAGTAATGAATAAAATTTGACGTTGATCTTTGCAACAACAGATCTTGTTTTCGATCCCAAGTAAAGTCTAATGTTTTATTAAGTTCATATATTAAAGAGTAACTTTGTTATTAATATACATAAGTCAATAAATTTAACAACAAAGTAAAATGTAGTTTAATGGTTAAAACATTGTTTTATGAAATTAAAGGTTCTGGGTTCGACTCCCAGTTAAGTTATTTATTATTTTATTTTTTTAAAGAGACATAAAAAGTATGAAGCCACTTTGACTGTATGAACAGGTCAAAACCAAAACGGTTTGGATTGCTTGATCGACCCGACTCGGACCACCACATGATGCATTAAGTGATCGTGGTGCATCAAACTCTCATCATGATGCGTCAAGTGATCTTGATGCACGATTATTATCGTATGATGTTTAACTAGTTTATTACCCGCGTATTACGCGGATATTTATAATATATATAAAATATAATCAATTAAAAGGTAAATGCATAAATATTATTATTTTTAAACAAAAAGTATATAAGAATGATATTATTATTTATTATGACATATTAATTTTATATATTTATAGATATATATGAATAGGTATTTATTTTCTTATATTTTTTTACAACTTTTATTCTATTCTATTATAATTAATTAATCAATTAGTAGAGTATTAGATTTTATTTGATTTGATTTGAATTGAAAAGTGGATTATATTAGATTTGGATAGATATAATATATATTTTTTTATTATTTTTAAAAACCTGCCACGTGTCGATTCATGGTGATGATACGTGGCAGCACCAGAATTGAGTATAGTTACTCTTTTAATAGTATAGATAGATTCCTTTCACGTGATGCATAACAATTTTCCTAGAACTACATTATGGTTTTTCAAGGTTCTTCGATGCATAGAGGTTTTCCATTGAACCCATCCCTATATATATATATATATATATATATATATATATATATATATATATATATATATATATATATTGTCACACGCCGATACCCCGCTTGGCAATGAGGCGTGACGTCACGAAAACAAAGTTACAATCATAATAAACGACCTCTAAACGAGACGTTTTCGAAATAAATAAAGAAATAATGTTTTACAATCCATCATAATAATATAAGGGTTCACAAATATGGAGATTTAAATACATGACAATGAAAAAGATCTAGTTATGCAAATTAATATCCATGATGTTTAAAAAACACATCTTGTGACTCCCAAAAGCTTCAAAAATCCTGAATTTTATCCATGAATGAGATTATTCCTCCTATGGTCTTGAGAATAACATGTTAAATACGTCAAAAATATTTTTGGTGAGTTCATAGGTTTACACGATAAATATTAACAATGTAATGGAACACAAGATTTCGTAGCATTTATAAACATAAAAGAATCAATAGTTTAAGTATTACAATAAGACTCATGATCCCGACTTTTGATGCCCTATGTGGTATTCTACACCATGATACCAAGTTGACAAATTATTAGCATCTGTTACCGGTTGAAGTGACCAACCCGGATGAGGGCGTCAAACCAAATAGATCTAATCATAACATTCATGTTTACCATGTAATTAACGATTAATGATTGAGGGTGGTTGGTGAAGTATTGTAACAACCGACACCAAATCAGGTTAACATCTGATGCCTAACTAGTAGTAATAATTATTAAATCAAGATGTTAACAAGTTCATAAGGAATTGCCTTACAAAAGCAGAAACAATTTCATCAGTGTGATGCGATGAAACAATTAAAAAATAAATTGATCTACTTGCGACGTGATAAATTAAATCAACTGAGTTGCATGAGTTAATTAGGATTAATAACATTCATTATGCATTAACGATTTTTAAGACTTTAATTATGCAAGACAAAACAATTTTTATTAAACCAGTGTATTCAATTCAACAAGTATTTATAAAAAATACATAAAAAGGTAAATACATAGAAATACTTTTATATATATATATATATATATATATATATATATATATATATATATATATATATATAAAGTATTTCTATGTATTTACCTTTTTATGTATTTTTTATAAACTTTTTACACTTAAGGGCCGGCCACACCCCCCCCCCCCCCCCCCCCCCTTCAAGTACACCCCTATTGACTTTGATAATTTTATTAAAATGGCATTGCACCATCTACATCAAATCTTTAATCTTTTGCACCATGCTTGTCAAGATTCACACTAAACCTCCATCTTCTTTCATCATTTGCAAGACTACTTTTCTTCTATAAATAGTAGAGCATTCTATCATTCATCTTCACCCTTGCAAGAGCTATAAATCCTCTCTTCTTTTCTCTCCTTAAATCCGGCCAAGGCACCACCTAAACACCAAAGTTCTCTTCTTTTTGTTCTTCAAGAATTCAAGTAGTTTTTGTGTGCAACAAATTCAAGATCTTTTCCTTCTACACATTTGCTTTTCTTTCTTCACTAAGGTAAATAGAAACTACACTATCTACTTCTTTTATTTATGTTATACATATGTCTTGCAAAACATATAATCATCAACAAAAAGTTTCATCAAAAGCAAAGTTCGTAAACAAGTAGTTGTATTTTAAAGTTTGTTTCTTCAAAAATATGTTTATAAATATATGAACACACAAAGTAGGCATAAATATTTTGAAAACAAGATTTATAAATGTGTTTCATAACCTTTTCTACATGTGGTTTTTGAATATAGAACAAGAATTGTTGCAAAGTTGTGAAATTCAGATTTTTTCGGCAGAAACATTACATCAACTTTGAAAAATCATAACTAGCTCAAAAGTTAACGAAACGAGGTGATTCTTTTTACAGAATTTAGATCTATTTCGTAACTAAAGATCTGGTAAGTTTCATAATTTAATTTGGAGTTTTGGACCACCAAATACTATTTGTAAACCGAAAGGTCCAACAACTCATTTGTTGCTTACATATGAGTTTTAATGGACTATTTTCCCAACCTAAACACATTAAAAAATTACCGTTTTAGCTTGAAAAATTCTTAAGATATAGTAGTTTCATGATTAAAAATATCAAAGTCTAAATCATTTTTTGGCTATGCTAAAAACAGCCTCAAAATGTGACGAAAACCTTGACAAATCCTGGAAGTTCCTATGAATAAAACTTGAACTTTTAAAATGGTTTAATGTACTTGTATGTTGGATGATTAAAGTTAAAAGTCATCATGCATGCACATTATCACTTAAAGGTCTTATTAAGTCTCTCATACCATTTAGGACGCGGTTAAGTGTAACATCCGGCATTGAACCAGGTTAGCAACAACAACCTAATTAGTATTTAATGGCCAATTATAACCTAATCAGTGGTCATTAGAAATTAACCAAAGTGATTAACAAGGTTCATGAAGAAATTCAACTCAATTCGAATCAAATTCATCGGTGCGATGAATCGGGAAATCAATTAATCCGATCGATTTACGATATGAGGGATTAATTCAACTAAGTATATAATTAAATTATGATTAGTGACACTAATCATACACTAATACAATTACTTAACATTAATTATGCAAGACTAAAACAATTCATTAAAACAATGCATCCACAAGTATTTATAAAATTTCAAGAAAAGGAAAAAATACAAGAATACATTTCTAAATACATTTATACAAAAAAAATGAAAATATATGGATATACACCTAAGGGCCGGCCATTAGGCCATATGGTGCATTAGAAGTTGACTTTTATTTAAATAATATTACTTTAAACACCATCATTTTGTTAGAAAGTGCACTCAACTTTTGTCTCCCATGCCTTTCATCATTTGAAAGACCAAATATTTCTCTATAAATAGGAAGACAATTCATTCATTTTATTCACACCAAAATCTTATTTTCTCCTCTCTTAGAACCGGCCACATACACACACATCACAAACTTTGGCATTCAAGTGTTCTTCAAGTGTTCTTGGTGTTCTTCAAGTGTTTTTAGTGCATACCTTGCAAGAATTTCAATTTCTACTCAAAATCATCTTCCAAATACATCAAAGTAAGTAAATACTAACTTATTTCATCTTATAATTATGTTTATATAAGTCTTGCATAATATATATAATCACCAACCTAAACAACTCGAAAAATGGCCGTTCTTGATTCTAAAAATCCTTTGTATATAGTAGTTTAATGTCCTAGAAAACCAAAGTCTAAAACATTTTGGAGCTTGGTCAAAAACAGCCTCAAAGTAGGCCGAAAAACCTCCGAAAAAGCTGGAAAATTATATATATATAAACTTGACGTTTTAAGCAAATCTTATTTATAAACTTATAATGTTGTGTGATTTAAGACATAAAAATCTATAAATATACCTATTATCATATATTAGTGATATTAAGTCCTTATTATCATTTAGGACTCGGTTAAACACCTCCGGTTTCATCACCCATCAAACAACGCACATTTGCATTTTTGCGCATATTTTGCCATCGCAATTCCGGTGAGTCTTCATAGCCCCTATTTTCACTATCTATTGGGGTGGAAATACATGCACTGTTTTCATATGGACATCAAAACTGTATATTTCTTATATGTATTACATGTGGTTCCATCAGCCTTTATATCATGAACCGTTAATTGCATTTATTTGTAGGCGCGAATATATTGTGGATAGATCTATCGGGAGTCATGTCCCCCATTCGGGTTAGTTCGGGTCAACTAACAGCGAGTGCATATATATTCAACACACAGTATTACGTATGAGAATACTGCACAGGGCAAACTCATTTTAATTAAGCTTCGGTTGCATGATGGTTTATGTAATACATGCACGGAATTTATGATTTTATAAATTCAACTCATCTGATAATGTCCATACAACTGGTCTTTTCGCGTAAACCTATGAACTCACCAACAATTTTGGTTGACGTATTTTAGCGTGTATTTTCAGGAAATTAAGGCAAGTATGCCTCGGACGTATTTTACTTTCAAGCTTCCGCATCCATGGAGTCGCATGCATATTCAAATTAACGGAGATTTAGCTGCATTATTTTGGATATTTTAATTATGTAATTAAATCTCTGTATTTTGCGAACTCCTTTACTCATATCAGTCTATGTAAAACATTGCTATATTTTCAAGTTTCAATGATTTATTTTAAAAACGTCCATATAGTGGTCGTTCACTATGATTATGGTTACGCTTCCGCACTCGTCACGCCTCGCTGCCAACCGGGGTAGCAGGGTGTGACAGATTGGTATCAGAGCCATAGTTATAGTGAACTAGGTTGCATTAGTACCTAGACTATATCTGTTACAAAAACTAAACTTTCTTCAAGAACTGTGAACACATATATGAGAATAACATGTCGAACAATATGGTTATTATCCTCTTTGGCCCTGAGGAGGAACTCTCACAAGCCAAGGTGACACTAAGATGTACTTGGGATCAGAGACCCACCCAGACCCAAATCAATGACGATGTAATAGACTCGTCAAAACACAAGGAGGGCAACTGTGACCCTGCAGCATAAATTGCTTCACCATCACCACCACTAAAACCATCCCAATGAACCATTAAGAAAGTTCACCCCTAGGAAAAGGGTGTGATTAGCACTACGGGAGTCTATCCCGGTACCCCCTTATCAGCCAAGCCCGCCGCTGTAACGATGGGCTAACGTAAGACAGTGGGGATGGATGCCTCACACTCTCCAAGAGTGGAGAAACAAGGAAGGGATCCCAAGCCAGTTAGAAACACCATCTTCTTCTCAAGTACCGACACTTACCCAGGAACCTACGCAACGAACGGTACCTCTATTGGTGGCAAGGGCCGCCAGACACGACCTCCAATTTCAACAAAATCCACCAAGAGGTCGGTGAGATCCTTGCAAGGGTTAGGCAGGAGGCAATGCAAACCCCCAATAAACCTTAGGCCAACCAGAATACCCAGGCGATTCAACAAAGACGGAATCGACGAATTGTGACAGCACCTAGCGGAGCACAAAGCCCACACTGCAGAACTAATCCAACGACTTAACGCTCTGGAGTACGAGGAAACCCCGGAGGCATCTCTTTATAGTATTTCTCTAGGCTTTACTATCTGATATATCTTAGGGTAAATGAGGCTTAAGGATTTATCAGAAAATTCTGACCATATCATATACAAAGATTAAGTATCAAGAACTTTTATGAGGAATTAAGTTTTAACTACAACTCTGCGTAGGAAAAGATAAAGCTTTGACTATCTGCCTAAGGAATTTCAAACCCGTAGACTTATCCTCTTACCCCATTAGATACCACTTATGCATTTCTACTATTTGATACTGGTGATGATAGGAGCTTTATATCCACTAAGTTCATTAAGCAGATAAATTCCATTAAGTGCTACTTATGCTATTGAGGTTGATGACAGTGAGACGCTTAAGACAAATAATATAAGTCGAGGATGCTCCTTAGAATTAGTAGGCCGACTCTTTGAAACAGACATGATACCCATCAAACTGGGAAGTGTTTACGTGGTTTATAGGCATGGATTGGCTATCGAAAATCGTGTGGAAATAGTATGCAACAAGAACACAGTTCATATACCTTTAGCCAATAAGAAGGTCCTTACTGTCCAACGCAAAGCAAGAAATACCAAAGTAAGCATCATCTCTAGCATTAGGACCCTGAAGTGTTGATAGAGAGGGAGCCAAAGGGAAAGCGGCTCGAAAATATTCTTATTATTTATGGTTACCCCAAAGTTTTTCCAGAACACTTACCTGAACTCCCAACATCGAGGCAAGTCAAATTCAAAAACAGGCCTAGTATCAGGTGCGGTACCAGTGGCTCGAGCACCATGCCGATTAGCCCCATCAATAGTGTAAGAATCGTCCAACCAACTGTAGGAGCTCTTAGATAAAGGGCCTATCAAACCGAGTTCCTCGCTTTGGAGGAGCTCCAGTTTTGTTCATAAAGGAGAAGGATGGAACTTTCGGAATGTGCATCAATTACCGAGATATTAAATAAGCTAAAAGAACCAATACCCACTTCCAAGGATCAATGACTTGTTTGACAAAACTCCAAGAATTAAGCTTCTATTCGAAGATCGACCTAAGGTCTGGTTATCATCAGGTTAGAGTTCACAAGAAAGATATTCCAAAGACAGCTTTCAGATTCCGTTTCGGTCATCATAAATTCCTATTAATGTCGTTTGGATTAACCAGTGTCCCCAACGGTACTCATGGACCTCATCGGGTGTGCAAACCTTATTTAGACAAATTCGTGATTGTATTCATGAATGACTTTTAATCTACTCACGAAACGAGAAGGACCACGAGCAACATTTAAGACTGATTCTGGAATTATCGGAGAAAGAACAACTATATGCTAAGCTTTCTAAATTTGACTTTTGGTTAGGAGAGGTGAAATCCCTCGGTCACATGAACAATAGTAAAGGAATCCAAGTCGACCCCGCAAAGATCGAGGCTATTAGGAATTGATCAACTCTTAGAACCCCCATAGAGATACGACAGTCCTTAAGACTTGCCACTTATTATAAGCAATTTTCTCAAAGATCACCAGAACTCTAACAAAACTGACCCGAAAGGACATTAAATATGATTGGAGCAAGGATCAGGAGATATCATTTCAGTTATTAAAGCACAAACTGTGCAGCGCGCCTATTTTGTCCATACCTAAGAGGAAAGAGAAATTTATAGATTACTATGACACTTCACACAATGGGCTGATGTAGAAAGATAAGGTCATAGCTTATACTTCATGAAAACTTAAGGTTCACGAGGTGAATTACACAACGCATGATCTAGATCTTGGAACAGTAGTCTTTACCCTTAAGACTTGAAGACATTAGTTGCACGGTAAGAAGTGTATTACACTCACGGACCCTAAGAGCCTCCAACACATCTTGAACCAGAAAGAGTCAAATATTAGGTAACATCGTTGATAGAGCTAATAAGTGGTTGCAACAGTGAGATTCGTTATCACCTGAGAGACGCTCATAGCCGAAAGAAATGAGTTAAGCCGTTAAGAGTACCAGCCATAGTTATAACCACTCAACCAAACCCTCCTTTCTTAGTTCATGAAGTTATTAAGGAGGAAAATATGAAAAATAAAGCCCTGCACAGAATGGATAAATAGTTTGGAATAAGGGTTAATGGAAATCAATACTTCACGAATAGAGTCTGGTTACCCTGTTTTTGATAGAGTAAGAAAACTGGTTAAAGATGACGGACACAAATCAAGATATGTCGTTCACCCCGGATCCGATAAAATGTATCATAGGGAACTATACGGGTGGCCTATCATGAAGGATGACATTGCCACATATGTCAAAAAAAAAAAAAAAAAATTTCTAACATGCTTCAAAGTTAAGACCAACATTAGAAACCATTTGAGTAATATTCGACCGCCTAACAAAATCTGCGCATTCCTACCAATCAAGGAGAACCACAAAATGAATAAGCTAGTCCAGACGTACGTCAAGGAAGTCGTCTCCGGACGCGGAGTGCCTATTATAATCATTTTTGATATGGATAGCAGATCTACAGCTAAGCTTTTGGCAATTATTATAGCAAACTGTGGATACAAACCTGGACATGAGTACCACATATCACCCTCAGACCAATGGTCAGAATAATAGAACGATCCAAACCCTAGAACACACATTAAGAGCCTGTGTAATGGATACTCATTTGCCTTAGTGGAATTATCGTACTACAAATAGCTATCACTCGAGCATTAAAGTTGCTCCGTTTAAGGCCCTCTACGGGCAAAAGTGTCGATCACCGATTTATTGGGAAGAAGTGGGAAATGGCCAAATCACTGGCGTTAAGATCATTCATGAAACTACTGAAAGGATAGTACAGATACAAAACTGACTAAAAGTTGCCTGCGATTGTAAGAAAGTTATGCAGATGAAAATAGAAAATCCCTTGAGTTCTAACTAGGAGAACGAGTACTGATAAAAGTCTCGCCATGGAAGGGCGTGTTACGATTTGGGAAACAATGATAATTAAACCCTCGATACATTGGCAATACAAAGTCTTAAAGGGGATTGGACTCGTAGCTTATCGTTTAGAGTTACCACCAGAGCTTAGCAGCATGCACTATACCTTCCATGTATCGAATAAGAAGAAGTGGTTGTTAGAGGAGACACTTGTTACCCCTTGGGAGAGATCTAACTAAATGATAAACTTCGTTTCATCAAAGAGCCGGTTGAAATCATGGACCGTAAGGTCAAAGGATTGAAGCACAGTTGTATACCCATCCTCAAGGTCAGATGGAAATTCTAGACATGGACCACAATTCACTTAGGCATGCAAAGGCTGGTTTAAGCAAAGATACTCTCATCTACTCTTAAGTAACGATACCCCTGAGGAAACAGGATAAAATTTCGGGACGAAATTCCCTTAACAGGGGGAGACTGTAACATCCGGGATTGAACCAGGTTAGCAACAACAACCTAATTAGTATTTAATGGCCAATTATAACCTAATCAGTGGTCATTAGAAATTAACCAAAGTGATTAACAAGGTTCATGAAGAAATTCAACTCAATTCGAATAAAATTTATCGGTGCGATGAATCGGGAAATCAATTAATCCGATCGATTTACGATATGAGGGATTAATTCAACTAAGTATATAATTAAATTATGATTAGTGACACTAATCATACACTAATACAATTACTTAACATTAATTATGCAAGACTAAAACAATTCATTAAAACAATGCATCCATAAGTATTTATAAAATTTCAAGAAAAGGGAAAATACAAGAATACATTTCTAAATACATTTATACAAAAAAAAATGAAAATACATGGATATACACCTAAGGGCCGGCCATTAGGCCATATAGTGTATTAGAAGTTGACTTTTATTTAAATAATATTACTTTAAACACCATCATTTTGTTAAAAAGTGCACTCAACTTTTGTCTCCCATGCCTTTCATCATTTGAAAGACCAAACATTTCTCTATAAATAGGAAGGCAATTCATTCATTTTATTCACACCAAAATCTTCTTTTCTCCTCTCTTAGAACCGGCCACATACACACACATCACAAACTTTGGCATTCAAGTGTTCTTCAAGTGTTGTTGGTGTTCTTCAAGTGTTTTTAGTGCATACCTTGCAAGAATTTCAATTTCTACTAAAAATCATCTTCCAAATACATCAAAGTAAGTAAATACTAACTTATTTCATCTTATAATTATGTTTATATAAGTCCTGAATAATATATATAATCACCAACAACAACAAGTTACATAAAAACTCAAGTTTATAAGTTTCTAGTTTTTATT
This sequence comes from Centrapalus pauciflorus, assembly GCA_020465985.1. NCBI lineage: Eukaryota > Viridiplantae > Streptophyta > Magnoliopsida > Asterales > Asteraceae > Centrapalus > Centrapalus pauciflorus. The sequence continues at coordinate 297,354 of JAANYP010002898.1, read as the reverse complement.
TTTAAGTTGTTTCTTTAAATGTGCATATGAATATAAGAACACATTATAAACATGTTAATATTATGAAAACATGTGTTATATATGTGTTATATAACTTTTATAACTTTTATACAAGTAGTCTTTGAATAAACAACAAGGAATCATAAGATGCTTTAAGTTTATAAACTACGGATTTTCGGCAGAAAATTTATATCGACTTTGAAAAATCATAACTAATTCATAACTCAACGAAATGAGTTGATTCTTGTCTCAAAAGTTAGATCTATGTCGTAACTATAGATCTGTAATTTTTCATAATTTATTTTGAAGTTTAAGACCTCCAGAAATTATTTGGGAAACCGAAAGTTTGACAGCTCAAAAATGGCCAACATAGCGTTTTTAACGAGCTCTTTCACCAACCTAAACAACTCGAAAAATGGGCGTTCTTGATTCTAAAAATCCTTTGTATATATTAGTTTAATGTCCTAGAAAACCAAAGTCTAAAACATTTTGGAGCTTGGTCAAAAACAGCCTCAAATTATGCCGAAAAACCTCCGAAAAAGCTGGAAAATTATGTATATATAAACTTGACGTTTTAAGCAAATCTTATTTATAAACTTATAATGTTGGGTGATTTAAGACATAAAAATCTATAAATATACCTATTATCATATATTAGTGATATTAAGTCCTTATTATCATTTAGGACTCGGTTAAACACCTCCGGTTTCATCACCCATCAAACAACGCACATTTGCATTTTTGCGCATATTTTGCCATCGCAATTCCGGTGAGTCTTCATAGCCCCTATTTTCACTATCTATTGGGGTGGAAATACATGCACTGTTTTCATATGGACATCAAAACTGTATATTTCTTATATGTATTACATGTGGTTCCATCAGCCCTTATATCATGAACCGTTAATTGCATTTATTTGTAAGCGCGAATATATTGTGGATAGATCTATCGGGAGTCATGTCCCCCATTCGGGTTAGTTCGGGTCAACTAACAGCGAGTGCATATATATTCAACACACGGTATTACGTATGGGAATACTGCACAGGGCAAACTCATTTTAATTAAGCTTCGGTTGCATGATGGTTTATGTAATACATACACGGAATTTATGATTTTATAAATTCAACTCATCTGATAATGTCCATACAACTGGTCTTTTCGCGTAAACCTATGAACTCACCAACCATTTTTGTTGACGTATTTTAGCGTGTATTTTCAGGAAATTAAGGCAAGTATGCCTCGGACGTATTTTACTTTCAAGCTTCTGCATCCATGGAGTCGCATGCATATTCAAATTAACGGAGATTTAGCTGCATTATTTTGGATATTTTAATTATGTAATTAAATCTCTGTATTTTGCGAACTCCTTTACTCATATCAGTCTATGTAAAACATTGCTATATTTTCAAGTTTCAATGTTGTATTTTAAAAACGTCCATATAGTGGTCGTTCATTATGATTATGGTTACGCTTCCGCACTCGTCACGCCTCGCTGCCAACCGGGGTAGCAGGGTGTGACATTAAGTCCTTTCAAACGTCGTTACAAGTCAACTTCTTGATTATCACAATTCACTATCACTACTATGGTGAGTTTCATAGCCCCTATTTTAAATGTTCGTATTTTTTGGGGTGAGAATACATGCTCAACTTCTTTTGTGGACACAAGTACTTGAATAGTTTTATGTATTACATAAGGTCAATACTTCAACACTGCCCTCAATCATGAACCATTAATTACATCGTACAACGTGAATGTTATGGATAGACTATTTGGGTTGTCGCCCCCATCTGGGTTGGTCTCGCCAATTGTAAACATATGCATAATCTCTTAGATTTGTAATTTCAATCATGTGGATTTATTTTGTAATAACTTGTATTTAATTTATTTCCATGTATTTGTCTTTTATTATATATAATCTTTCTTTCTAGATACAAAGTTGATGTGTATGTTTTGTAAACCCCTCAAAGTAGTCCTAGGGGTATATTAGAAATGTTTGACCTTGGGTTTTGTAACCTTTTCACACTTTTGAATATTCTAAAGAATCGGCGGCTGCAAATGCTCCTTTGTTGACTTTCATTGAGTTTGAATATTCTCATTGTTTGGTACCCCAACCGAACTTTGGATCCCTAGACACGCGAACTTTGGGTCACTTGTTTTTAGGAAAACTTAACATACACCTATCTCGGGTCATCATCCAAACATCGGGTCCCACCAACCGAAGTTTCATTCAACCGAATTTCGGTCCTACTCGAACTTCGGTTCCCCCAAACATCTTTCTATCTCAACAATCCTCGATGATATTTCAGTAACAACAAACACAATTATGAATTAAACAAATAAGAACTCAATCTAACACAAAGAACCAAATGATTAAGATTGAGACTAGAGATTTACAATACGGTTTCTTTGAGTGCACAAACTTCTATGTTGACCTAGCCATACAGGTTGAATGAATTCAGTGCAAAAAGTTAGTATTACAATACCCGTACATCTACTTATATACAAATACAAAAGTATTGAGAAATTACAAAATAATCCCTAGACTATTACATTTATAAACAAAAGTTAATTCCAATAATCTCTCCCTTTTATGAATAGTAATTAGTCTTTAATCTTTGAGTCCTAGCTTCATCTCAAACCTTCTGATGCATTTTCTGTTTCTCAATATTGACTCAACCTTTGCCACAAAATCAACAACCATTCTTCTTTTAAAAGGACTCATGCCTCCACTTTTCAATCGTCGCATTACATCATAATCAAGTTTTCCTTTCAGAGCCATCATCACTATCTGAAGAGTACCATCACAATACTTATTCAGTTCTACCATTCTCATAGCTCTCTTCTCTTGATTTTTGTCTTTATAAATCACAATCGAATGCTTGTCAAGAACAACTTCAAACTCTTTCAGCTTGTCTATGTTTTTGATCTTTCGGTTAGGCGCAGTGACATTTATTCTTCTCATACCTCTCTCAACACCAATCTGTAGATCTTAAATTGACATTAGAACCAACTTGTTGTGCATGAAATGGAATATAGATTTAAGCGCAAATCTGTAGTTTTCTTCTCTTTTATTGTGGCACAATTCACCAAAAAAATCTCTACATCAATCAGATTGATCCTGAACAGGTCAGCTTCACTGAAATCATAAGTATTCCCATCCGCTCTTGTTACAGTGAAAGAAGGATAGATAATATAGACAAATCGATCTTTGTCAGTTGTTTTAAGCTTGCCTATCCTATGTTCACTTCTTACGTCTTGTACTGGTTGAGATTTATTTTGCAGAAAATGTGCGTAATTGACAAGATTTGGCATATTGGGCTCAATCACTCTAAACAAGTTCAAATATTAACACGGAGTATACTTCTTGCAAAATATCTTCCTTTCCAAATAGTCTTCTAAGAATGGAAGCCTATTTCGTTTCTTTATAAAATCAGCATTTTGTGTTTCTGACAGCTTGAGCTTCTTGACTTTCTTCTTCGGATTAACGTCTTCAACATCCAGAAGGCTCAGCATGTCATGAATTTCTTTCTGGACAACATCTTGAGCAGCAAATCTTAAATGATGTTGTCTTTCAGACTCATCTGCTAGAATGTAGCTTTTGAAAAATTTATCCATTAACTCAACTTCTGTTAATCCTTGGAGTGATTCAGGTGCAACTCCACTTACTGGAAACATATCTTCCTCTTATTTCACAGTAATCGTCACCACGGGATTTTCAACCATTGGTGTTGGTATATCATCTTTCAAGATTCCCTCAACCAGCTCATCTTCATCAATTATCTTTTCAGCTCTCACATACTCCACAGATAATTCAAATACATTCTGCTCAGGCACATCAATTTCTTTCTTAGCTCCTTCAATTCTAAACACCTCACTATCTTCATCTTTATCTGAATCATCATACTCATCAAAATTATAGATACCAGATTGTATACTCAAAGGAGTCATAACATCTTCATGAAGAATCAATCCATTTTCACTTTGAGCATCAACTGGTTAATATGTTGAGCCTCCTACTTCTCCTGCACCTCCTCCTTCAGTTTCTTTCTCCACAAAAACAACCATCTACAAGTCTGTATTACCAAGCTTCCTCCTCTTCTCCCCCTCATGAGGAGCATCATCGGAGTCGTCATGGTCCTCATGTCATCTTTTGGACCCCGAAGCTTGTGACTTGCATGTTTGCTCAAGAATAGAAAATCATTCCGATAATGATCCCAGAGCACTTACAACAATATTTTTTAACCCCAACATCCTTTCCTTCATTCATCAAATTGCTCTATATAGTAATCTCTCAATTAATTATTTGAGATCTGCTTTTCTTCTTCTCCTTCAACCTTTGCAGTAGCCTTCCATTTCAATAATCTTTGAATTCTAAGCATCTAGTTCATCATTTCGGCATACTGAGTGTTCATTTGAGGTGTAACTCCAGAAATAACTTCATCTAATCTCGTTTCAGTCACAAAGGGTAATGTGGTGACACCTGGGTAACACAGACTTCCAGTTATCACAACAGTTGAACTCGTAAAAAGAACATCCGTGTGGCCTGCTGTCAGAGTTGGCAGTGATGTGACTCTAGCAGGACTTCCAACTACTTCCAATGACAGAGCAACAAATGCTTCCGACACTATAGTTGTTGTAATAGGGACACGAATTCCTTCTGTACTTACTTCAACTCATGAAGTCGACTCGAGTGTCCTAATCTGTATAGGTTCTAAGACTTGTGCTTGAATGAATGTACACTGGGGCAGATGTGTACTGATTTCAATATCCATGGATTCCAAATGATCCCAGGATAGATCTTATGTTATATCCCTGTGAAAAAATGAAACATCTCCTTGTTGAGAAGGAGATGATTGACTAGTGGGATGTGCAGTCGCCAGTGGGGTACTGGCTGCTTCAATGTCAAATCTCATAAGAGAGCTAACAACAGTCGTGGTTTCCTGGCTTTCTATGGTAAGGGCCTCCCTCACACACACACACACACACACACACACACTCACCATCTCATCAACTTCTATTTCTGGTAAACGCTCAGATTGAGATGTTGCAATTCTTTCCCCAGCTCCATCCATATCATCATTACCATCATTATTGTCATCATCATCCTCTCCTTCATTTCCTCCTTCTTGTATATTCGACAATGTTCATTTTGAATCCGAATCAGCCTCACTACCCATCACATCTCCTTCAACACCCTCACTCTCATCAAGGTTACCCTGTATGTCAACCCCTTATTGACGTACATCCTCTCCTATTACTCCCTGGGTAGGAATTCTCGGTTCTGGAGATTCTACAGGAGCATGATCTATTCTGTATAACCTCACACTCTCAATATTTGCATGAGCATACTTTTGAAGAGACTCAGGAATTGGCATGATGTTAGCATTCAGATCATCCTGGACTTTGTGCAAGCTCATCATCACATAATCCGGGCACTTCTGAGACTGTGACCTCTTTGGTATTTTCTCATTTTCTCTCAATACTACTCTGATCAGAATCTGAATGAATCTCTGAAGAGGCACAAATTTCCTTGCAGGATTTGTAGTTTTTGCTAATACCACTTCTTTGAGGTCCTCCCAAATGCACTGTGATTAATCGTAATGCTTATTGTAAGCCATTCCATGGAAAATTAGTAGGCAATGCACACTTCCTTTATCAATCCCAGTATGTTTTGAGGTCATACATCTGTTCAGAATTCTGAAAAGTGTATACCATTCCCCATTAAGACCGTTGCGGTGGAACATAGAACTCTTGGTCAGTGGTTTAGTATATCAAAGGCTTATAAGGTCTCGACAAAGTTTCTCGTCGGAAACAAAGTCCTCAAAATCGGCAAAGTCTGGGAAATTGACAATATCTATGCGTCTAAGTAAGAACAGGTTATGATGCAGTCTGGCAAGAGTGATCTTGGCTTTAAATTGCTAAATGGTGACTTTGAAATGATGATCACCGACGTCAGGCACAAACTTGATTGTGTGCTAAAACTGGTGTAAATAGATCTGAGGAATAGATGACTTGTATTTTAGAAGGTAACCGAGAGGGTGAATTTTGAGAATTTCGACAATCACCGGATGGCTGACTGTGATAGAATTAGGATCAAACCGGTGATTGGTGTCAAGCAAGTTCAAGAAATGTTTAGGCTTGAGAAGTTTGGTGTTTGGTATGGGGGATGATGGTGATGGTCTGGTTACTGGGGCAGATTTTATTGGTTTGGAAACTAAAGTATGATTGGATGATGAATGGAAGTCTGATGAATTTGAGTTATCGGTGGGGGTTTGTGATGCCATTCGTTACCTGTAAGAATAACAAACATGTTAGATATATCATGTAAACAAACTGAATCCAACATATAGAGAAATATAACATTTGACAAGAAATTAGAAAAATATGTGTTACATTGTTTAAAGCATCGGCATTCTAGACAATAATATTAAGATATTACTGTTAGGACTCCAAAGTCAATTGTTAGGAGACCAATGTTAATGTAACACATATTTTAAATATTTAACTCGAAAAATGTGAAATTTCTCTGAAAAATTAAGTTTTCCACCCTGAGAAAAAAAATTAAAATTTTGACCTCATAACTCGAATGACACACACACAGTCTCGGGTAAAGTATGGACAAACTCGATTGGAACTATAGTAAACTCGGGTGCAGTTACACAATACTCGAATAAATCTATGTCAAACTCAGGTGACATGTGAGTAAACTCAGATAAAGCTTCAAGAAACTCGATACAAACTAAATTATACTCGAATGGCCTTTCAACAAACTCGGATGACACTAACACTTACTTGAATGTTTCTCGGATGATAAGTCATTAAACTCGATTAAACCTAAGTGTTTCTCGAATAACCTTTTGATCGACTCTGAAATACTTAAAATATTCTAAGTGCCAATCTTGATAAACTCGAATAACACTTTGGGTTTCCTCGGGTGTTCCATTATCAAACTCGATTGAAGCTTAGGTTTCCTCGGATGCTTCTTTTACAAACTCGATATAAACACTAAGTTCCTCGGTTAATTCGTTGTTCGAGTTTGAACAAGAAAATTATTCCGAGTCCTGAACTACTCTTAACATTCCAAAAATTCATTCCAAGGACTTTATAAACTGAACTTTAACAGTTTGCCACTCGAAATATCATTTTAAACAATTTTCTTTTATTGATATTGTTCTAAAAACAACATTTCGACCATCAAAATTCCTATTTTCAAAATGTTTGAAACTCGAAGATTTTGAACTTTAAAACTCAAATTAAATGTCTTATATGAACATTATGCACACATACATACCAACAATTTTTAGATTTGAAACCCAAATAGACGATTTCGGATTTTCACACACCGATACACACATACAAACACACAGTAACACACACAACACAAAACTCGAAATTAAAACTAAAAAAATACAAAACGGTAAACAAAAATAAAAATACTTACAAATTTTCTGAAAACTTGAATTCAATCACACAAACAGTTTGTCACTTGTTGAAGACGATTCGCGACAAAAGATAAAGAAGAAGAAGTCGGTGAACTGTGCATAGGTTTCGAAAAGAAAAAGAAATTTGAATTTCAAATGTGTAGCCATTTCAAATTAAAACGCGGCCTATTTCTTTTCTCTCGTATTGTCAAACCGGCCCATTTTAAAAAAAACGCACACTCATAAAAAAATAAATCAAACTAAAAAAAATATAAATCAGATAAAATTTTCTGTTTGCTCCTCCCCTGTACATGACTATCCGATTCAGTTAAATCTCAAATAAATCAAAACATTGAAATTACAAGAGTTTAACACACAAATTAAATCAAGTAAAAATTGTAAAATTAAAATTACATTTTGTAACGCCTGAATGTTTAAATCTACCGATTCAACATACCCAATTTGTATAGAAAAAAATTAAATCAATTTCCGTCTAACGCTTTGGTAAACAAATCAGCTAGTTGATATTCAGTCGGTACGAAATATAATTCCACATTACGATTTTCTACAAGATCCGTTATAAAATGATACCGAATGTCGATGTGCTTTGTTTTGGAATGTTGCACCGGATTAGAAGCTATAACAATTGCACTTTGTGAATCACAATAAATTGGGATCTTCTGAGGTGTAAACCCGTATTCATGCAGTTGGCTCTTCATCCATAGCACTTGTGAACAGCACGATGATATAACAACATATTCAGCTGCAGCTGTTGACAGTGACACATAGTGCTGTTTCTTGGATGACCAGCAGACGAGTTTATCACCAAGGAATTGAACTGGTCCTGATGTGATCTTTCTATCCATTTTATCTCCTGCAGGATCAGCATCAGAAAAGGCAGTTAATGTTAATGTTGATTCCCTAGGATACCACAAACCTAAGTTCTGAGTACCTTTCAGATATCTTAGAATTCTTTTGGTAGCAGCCAAATGTGATTCTTTTGGATTTGCCTGATACCTAGGACATACACATGTAGCGAACATAATATCAGGTCTACTCGTGGTTAAGTACATTAATGACCCAATAATTCCTCGATAATGAGTTACATCAACAGGTTTCCCTGAAATTCCCTCATCGAGTTTTGATTTAGAATCAGGAGCCATGAGTTTTTTCATTGGGGTACTATTGACCATGTTAAATTTCTTCAACATGTCTTCAATATATTTTGACTGGTTGATGAAAATTCCATCACTTAGTTGTTTAACTTGTAGCCCCAAGAAAAAATTAACTTCATGATCATTTCAAATTTCTGGGACATTAAAAATACGAACTTTTTACAAATTCAGTATTAGTATACCCAAATATTATATCATCCACATATATCTATATCACTATAAAATCTGGACCCTGACGTTTAATGAATAGGGTAGTGTCCATTGCACCTTTATTCAATCCACATTTTAAAAGATAAAATGATAAGACATCATACCAAGCTCGTGGTGCTTGTTTAAGGCATACATTGATTTATTTAAAATATATACATGATCAGGCTTCAAAGGATCTGTAAATCCTTCAGGCTGATATGTATATACTTCATCTTTCAACTCCCTATACAAAAATGTCATTTTTACATCCATTTGATAAACAGTAAAATTCTTATACGCTGCAAATGCTAAAAACATCCTAATAACTTCTATTCGGGCAACGAGGGCAAATGTCTCATCGTAGTCTATTCCCTCCTACTGACTATATCCTTTCGCCACGAGTCTCGCTTTGTTGCGAATGATGACACCATGTTCGTCTTTCTTGTTCTTGAATATCCACTTCGTGCCAATTATGGATTTGTCTTTCGGTCTTTCCACCAACTGCCAGACTCTCAACCTCTCAAATTGATTGAGCTCCTCTTGCATCGCTACTATCCAATCTGCATCCTGAAGAGCTTGTTTCACAGTTTTGGGTTCTATCTTACTCAAAAAATTTGAGAAGAGGCATTCATTAATGGTAGCTCTCCATGTTTGGACAGATGTAGAGGGATCACCACTGATGTTTTTAGGTGTGTGGTCCCTTGTCCATTTAAAAGAATGAGGATACGGTTGGAGTTGGTCTTGATTAGGATTCAAGTCCAGATAGGGTAGATGGGGGATATGTTCTGATGTTGATGGAATATCAACTGAAGTAGGGGATTCAGAGTTATGAGTATTCAAGGGAGTATCATGATATTCTAGAGCTTGAGATTGTTGTACACTTTCAGATGGAATGTGTACATCAGTTGTTGAAACATCTCCAGTATCTTCAGAAATAGGTGGATGTGAATGATTTGAGACTACCACCGGATCTTCAGTAACCCTGTCAGGAACCAAAATAGGAAGATCAGTATTGGTCTTATTAAAGTAGTCATCATAGAAGTTTTTAAATAATGTATTTAAATCATTCATATCATCTTTTAGCTCCGATGACTTCATAGAAGTCTTCTGTTGAGACTCGGGTCCTGAACAGGCATGTCCAGGAGCCATTATGATGGCCTCATCAAATTTAACGTTGACGCTTTCGTTGACGGTCTTTGTGCGTTTGTTGTAGACTCGAAACGCCACTGATTCTTTTGAGTATCCAATGAAAATTCTTGGTCAGCTTTCTGATTGAATTTTCCCAAATTGTCTTTATTATTTAAATATAACACCTGCAACCAAAGACATGAAAAAATTTTATATTAGGAACTCGTTTATTAATAAACTCATATGGTGTTTTTCTAAATCTTTTATTTGTGATCGATCTATTCTGGGTGAAACATGCAGTTGCCACAGCTTCAGCCCAGAGGAACAGCAGCAGATTCGAATATGCTAGAATCGTCATTGCAGATTCAACAAGCGTTCGATTTCGTCATTCAACTACACCGATTTGTTGAGGGGTATGAGCTGCCGAAAATTGATGCGATATTCCAAAAGAATTAAGAAATGTCTCTAAGGACTTAATCTTAAATTCTGTACCATTAACAGAGCTAATGGTCTGGACAGGTAGCTGCAGCTTGACTTGTATTTTGTGTATGAAGTCAAATATATTCTCAGTTGCTTCAGACTTGAATCAGGAAGCACACCCATGTATATCTTGAGTAGTCATCAACGATCACCAAAACATATTTCTTCTTATTGATGCTTTGTACTCTCATTGGCCCTCATAAATCCATATGAAGTAGCTCTAAAGGCCTAGTTGAAGAATGTTCAAATTTTGATTTGTGTGAAGCCTTCACCATTTTCCCTTTCTCACAGGCGGCACACAACTGCTCCGTTTGAAATCGTAGAGTCGGAAGACCTTTTACTAAACCTCCTATTGCAAGGTTAGTCAGCACTATGAAGTTCAGATGGGAAAGATGGCGATGCCACAACCAGGATTCCTTTGAAGATGCCTTGGGCAGTAGACATACATCCTTTTCAGATTTATGTTTGCTAACTCTATGGAGTATAATTTGTCTTTCTAGTTCCAGCTAGGATTTCCTTCCCTTCCCTAGATCTGATGCTACATCTATTCGCCTTAAAGTTGACTTCCAACCCTTTGTCTCATAGTTGGCCAATATTGAACAAATTGTGCCAAGACCATCTACATAAAACACCTAAGGAATGGTGATCTTATCGTATTCCAGACTTCCATAGCCTCTGATCGGACAGAACTGATCATTGTCGAATCTGACCATCCCACAGAATTTATCTACAAAATTCGTGAGGGTGTCTCTGTCTACTTATGTGCTTGGAACATCCAGAGTCAAGGTACCACACATGATTTACCTACAAAACGAAGTAAAACGTGAGGTACCCACTTATAGTTGGGTGATTTTGATTTTGGTAAATCATGTGGTATCTTATCAGGTAGAGAAACATATAAATTCATTGCTTTCGGAACCCACTATTTTAAAAGTCTTCTTGGGTATCCATTTCTGTACAGTGCTTTTAGGAACTGGTTTTGGAATTTGTTTCTTTGGATCCCTGGTCTGTCTAAAATTGGGAACCTTGTTCTTTTCTACCCATACATACACATCAGAATTTTACAATGATTTAGCATTCAAAGCATGACATTTAACAGAATTAAACGACAATAGTTCAGCACGAGAATATTTGATACAATGTTTAACATTTGATTTATCACAGACAGATTTTCTAATGAAACTAGTCCTATCTGTAATATTTTTTCCTTTTACTCTCCACACTTTTCTAAAACTTTTCTTCTTTCTTTTCTACTTGCTTCTTTCGCCATACTTGCTTTGAAGTTCTTTTCACAGTATTATCTGACATAACAGAAGAACAAGAATTAATTGATTTAGAAATTCTTCAAAAATTTCTTACCTTTAGAAGCATCTAATCTCTTTGCATTTGTTACCTTTGACGAAGACGGTTCACCTTTTTCAAGTTTAGGAGTAACAAAAGAAACTTTTGCTTTCTCCTTTCGTTGTAAAAGAGGTGATGAAACTGATTCAACCTAAGGAGTTGTAGGTATTCTTTTCAAAATACGTACTGATCCTTCAGGTTTATCAGTTTGCTTGTCATGTAGAGGTTTTATAAATTCATCAATTTTGACAAACCTTTCTTCCAAAGAATTGAATTCAGAGTTCATGTACAGATCAAACTCCTTTTCAGAATTAATAGACTTAGGTTTGATTGAAGTAGTCTGATCAGGTTGAGATTCGGGTTCAGGCTGCTCTTTAAGTTTTATCTCTAAATCTTGAATAATAGCCTGAAGCTTGACTTTTTCATCCTCAAAAGTTTATATTTTTAATTCAAGATAAGAATTAATCTTCTCAAGAATTGATTTTGGAATGTATGAATTTTGAGTGAAAGCTGTATTTTCAATAAAATCATTATCAAAATATGTATGAATATAATCTTCTGATTTTGGTGGATTCTTATAACTTTCATTCAGAATGTTATAATCCAGATTAAGTTGCACTTTATCTTCTCTTAACCTTTTCAGATCTTCACCTGATTCTACTTCATCTGATGATTTTAAAAATACCATCTTTAATCCTAAGTTCATGTATCTAGTATCATATAAAGTTGGTGAACACGAAATTGCTTTCGTTAGATACTTAGGATTTTCGCAACCAATACCAAGTTTAGAATTATAAAAATCTGTGTCTTTTGGTTGATTCAAATGGATAGTCTGATCTGTTTGACCTCTATTAAGAAACTCATCTTCTAAGGATTTGATAAAGTTTCGTTCTTTCAGAAAAGATCGAATTATATTTTACAGAATAATTGGCTTATTCTAATTCCACTAATTTCAGTTTTTCCGTTAAGTCAATAATATTGCTACTCAGCTTTTGGTTCTCAAGTTGAAGATCACTGAATTTTTCTTCCATGTTAGACACTGATTGTAACACTACCGTATCTTTGGAAAACTCTAACATTAAAGCATGTTCAAGTCTTAATTTGTTTTCCAAAGAATGGGTATTCTTTTTCTCGACCTTTTAAACATTTTTCATATCGTTTCAGCATGTAGGCCATTGGAGCTAGTTTTTGTTCAAGCTCACAGGAGTTATCTACATCAGAGTTAGGATTAGAATGTACCTAAGGTGTCTCTGATTCATCTGAATTATCAGATTCTGACCCATCAACCTCTTGCTCTTTGCTGCACTCAGCTCCTCTTGTAGCCATTAACACCACATCTTCTCTCAACTCAAATTCTTAATCTATTTCTTCTTTCTCTTCCTCTTCATCGTCAGTCATCCCAACCCATACTTCATCCTCGGCTACCATTGCAGATTCACTCTATTCAGATTCATTAAAGACTTTTGACTTTAAGCATATGTGAGCATCTTCATCCAGAATATCCCCATCTTCAGAAAGTTGTAGCCAGTGGTCATCTTCCGCCATCAATGCCTTTCCGACTTCCTTCTGTTTGGCCAGTACAACTTTCCGAGTGTAGTAATCTGAATTCTTTACTACTGGCTGTTGGTACACCCAGTGTGACGATAGCAGTCTAAGTTGTGTTAGCATTTTGTCTAAGTGATATTACAAGGTATTGAATATTAACTAGTGTTTGATATATGTGATTTTGTGTGTTTGATATTTGTTGATTGTATGTTTGAACTTGATGTAATGTATTACAAAAAGTTCAAACATAAAGTCCAAAGATTAATTCAAACATAAGTTAAAACATATATTCAAATAGAAGTTTGACATGTGAAATTCGAATTTAGGATAAATTCGAATTTAGCATAGAAGGTAAATTCGAATTTGTCATGTGGACAAATTCGAATGGGCCTTGGGCCTGGTTCGAGTTTGTCCCATGACAAACTCGAATGGGTCTCTATAATTAGGGATTAACTCGAATGATTAGCAGACTTTTGCAGAATTCCGGTGAGGGATTAGCAGAAGGCGATCTCGAGTTTATCAGCAATCTGTGTGTGTTTTCGGAGAGAATCATCGCGTAGGTTCGTTCGTAGTCATTCGTACAACTCCGTGGTAGTCTCCGTGTTTCGTGTGTGTGATATATCCGTCAAGCCGCTAACGAGGATTCCGCACTCATTGGTGTGTGTCGCGTCTAGATAGATCCGTGGTATGTAGACCTTACAAGTGGTATCAGAGCCTACGCGGTGTTCTTCGTGTTCTTAGTGTTCATAAGATACATCCTAGGTTTCTTGACGTTTTAGACGGTGAATATCACGTATTTTTTTTGAGGTTTTCGAGCTTATCAAATTAGATTCCGGGAAATACTTTGTTGTAGTTCACGTTTTTTATCAAAATCAATATTTTTACTTGTAAAAATATTGATTTAATCTGAAAAACTTGAAAAACTCGAGGTATTAGCCGTTTTTTGAATTTGCGGCGCTCGAATTTGTTGAGGAGAAATTAGGGTTTGCTCATTTTCGAGTTTGACCAGAATACGCTCCTTTCGAGTTTCCTTAAAAGTTTGCTTCGAATTTGGCCAGTTCGAAATTGCTTGGGGATTTCGACTTTACCCTTAAGCCGAGTAAGGGAATTTCGATTTTAGTTGGTTTCGAATTTAAGTGGAGTTTCGAGTTTAGTGACCTTCGATTTTGTCATCAATTTCGAATTTAGTTGAATCTAAGAACTTAATTCGAATTTAATCCCAAACAGGTTTAAAGTTAATTAGATTCGAATTTACCTAAATTCGAAAGAATTAATTTAAATTAATTTCAAATTAAATTAATTAAGTTTAAATCCAAAAATATTTGAAACAATGACAAGTCTACAGAGGTTTATGGAGATGGATCACGATGTTGGAAAAGGAAATTCTTCGCCAAAGTTGATGAAACTTGAAGATTATTACTGGTGGAAGGATCGATTTGCCGACTTCGCGCGATTTAATGATATGCGCATGTGGATTTGTATCGACGAGGGATACATTCCACCTACTGCAGAGGTTGAAGGTCGTCAACGAGTCTTATCATATTCAAAGATGAAAGATGAAGATAAGAAAGTTTATGAGGCTGAAAACCGTGCATTCTCTGTCATTCGGATGGCATTACCTTAGGAAATACTACATACCTTTCGTAATCAGAAGACATCAAAAGAGCTATGGGATGCATTGGAGAAACGGTGTGAGGGTAACCTGAGGGTTAGAAAGAATCGAATGGAGATGCTCAAGCAGCAGTTTGCTATCTTCAAAGCATTGAAGAATGAAAAGCTGGAGGAGACTATCACACGATTTTATCATCTGCTAACTGAGTTAGGCAGCCACGACGTGGAGTATAGTGAAACTAAGAAGAATAACAAGCTTCTGGATGCTTTACCGGCCAAATGGGAGATGTATGTGGCCTTAATAAAGCATGATGAAGACAAATACTATACTCTGACTCTAGAGAATGTTGTAGGAACGTTGAGGGCATATCATTTTGAGTTGCTGAAGAAAGAAACGGATTATGACCAAGTTCAAGATCCTGCAATGTACTTCGGGAAATCAAAACCTTCAGTGGCAGCTGAATTGAAGACAGCTACAGCTTTCTTCTCGGGAGAGACGTCGTCACCGGCTGAGACAGAAGACTCACAGAGTAGGGCTTTCTTAGGGTTTGCTAGACCAGAAGAAAAGCAGAATCTGGCTACACCGGCATCTACATCTCAAGGATATTCAAAGATGCCTATGAGTGCAAAATCGGTTGAAGACCATCTGAATCTGTTGGCTTCATTCGTGGCCGCTTACGGCAATTGCGTTCAGGGAAAAATCAACGATCCTGCACTTTGGGATGAGGATTACGATCAGGTAGACCCTGATGATCTTGAAGAGATGGATCTGCGATGGCAACTGGCCATGGTAACTCAGAGAGTTAAGAGGTTCATCAAAAGGACGGGAAGAAATCTGAATGTGATAAGTCCAAGGTTAAATGTTACAACTGTCAAGGGTTAGGACACTTCGCTAGAGAGTGTCAGAGACTGAAAGTCGAGAACTATCAGGGACAGTGTCAGAATCAACAGGGACAGTATCAGAACCAATCACAAGCGCGATATATTCCGAGTAGTTCTGCCAGTCAAGCGAATATAGCTGGTCTGTTATCCAATGTCACATCAGACAGACAGCTTGATGGAACTTATGACTGGAACACACATCCAGAATCGAATGCTAGAGCCTTTATGGCTGAAGTGACTGAGACTGGAAGTGAAGGGGCAGAGGAAACCACAAGGGACAACAGTCAGAGTTAAAGCAGTCCGATGTGGGTAGAAAAGTCAGCTAATCAGACAATTTTGGAGTTTGCCGCGAAGATGGCAAACGTAGAATCAGATCATGCCAAGGTATCTCTAAACTTTTCTCTTTTCCATGATTTATGTGCATTGTGTGCTACATCTAACGATAGGTTAAATTTAGTACTAGAATCACATCGAACCATATCTGCTCAAAATAAAACGTTAAAATCAGATAACGCTAGCCTAATGGATATACAACAAGATCTTAGGGATAAGCTAAAGGCTGATGCACAAGATGTTATAGTTCTAAAGGACAAACTGAGCGAACAGTGTGTTAGGTTAGAACTAATGTATGAACATGTTGAGGCATTAAGCAAGGAGCTAATATCCAAAGACGTAGAGCTAGCCGAGTCTAAGGTGAAGGTAGCTGAGGTCAATAGTAAACTTGAAAAGTTTAGGAACTCATCTCTTAACCTAGGGAAAATCTTAGATGCACAGCATCAGTCTAAGAAGCCTGTAGGTCTAGGATATCATGAAAGTCCTCCACCTTTCAACGATAACTATGTACCTCAACCTCAGGAGAAAACTGAGAAATCAGTTGAATCAGAGGAAATACCGGAACCAGTGTCTGAACCTGTAAAGGAAAATGAAACTAAGGTGAATGATAATAATATCAAGATTAAGAAAGTTAAATTTGTGCCATCCTCTAGTGATAAACCTGTAGGAAAACACAAAATTGACTTTAATGATCAGGATGATGAACCAGTTGCTATAGTTGAACCAAAGGAGCCAGACACTAGTGAGACACCTAAATCAAAGGGCGCACACAAAAAGTCAATTGATAAAATGTCTTGCTTTAGATGTCACGAAAGGGGGCATGTTGCTTCTAGCTGTCCGCATAGGAAAGTAGATACTACATCTAAGATGGGAAAACAAGAACAACCTAAGCCGTCTACAAGTGTTGCAAGCACTAGTAGTTCTCAGAATACCGAGGAAACTGTGCCAACTGCACCAAAATCTGCTGTGAAACAAATACCGGTGTCAGGTCGACCAAAAGAAGTGATAAGGACTAACTCACCAAATAGAGTTGTTAATCAATCTAGGTCAGGACCGCAACAGCATTATAGGAGTACTACACCTAGCAGAGCTTACACTCCGGTTAGGTCACACACTCCTGTAAGACATCAAACACCAGGTAGAGCTCAGGGATATCAATCGGAATTGCCATATAATCGTAATTATTCAAGAGCTCCACAGCAAATGCCTAGACAAAGGCAAAGAGTGAACTTAAATCACTCGGCACCACAACAGACTCCAGTTCAAAGACCCAAGTCACCTGAAAGAAGAGATGGGTATTTGAAAGAGTTTAAGTATGTGGACGAGAATGGTATTACCAAGTCAGTTATGGTTTGGGTTCCCCGTGATAACTAACCTATTTTCTTTCATGTGCAGGAGATAACCACAGGTCTAAACAATAAATGGTTCGTCGACAGTGGGTGCTCCAGGCACATGACAGGGGAAAGGAGTCTACTCGCAGACTTCAAGGGAGGGAATCGGGGATTCGTATCGTTCGCTGGTAATAAAGGAGGGAATATCACTGGTACTGGAGTGGTCACTAATGGGACGATCAAATTGGATCAAGTTTATCACGTTGATAAACTGGTTCATAATCTCATTACCGATACTGAGGCTAGTGCTAAAACCGGGGTTCAAAATACCTGAAGAGTGGATACTGATGAGGGCTCCAAGGAAAAATGACTTGTACATGCTCGACATGAACAAGCCGGAATCTTCGATGGGACCTATTTACTTGTTATCCAAAGCTTCAGAGACTGAGTCGGTTTTATTGCACAGACGCATGGCACACTTGCACCTGAGAAAGATGAACTATATTACGAAAAATGGATTGGTGCAAGGTGTTCCAATGAAGAGTTTTCAGTTCGAGGATAAGTGTCTACCGTGCAAGAAAGGAAAACAACACAAGAAGGCACACAAGTCCAAGACTCAGAACTCCATCGCTGCCTCCTTCGATTTGTTACATATGGACCTCTTCGGACCAATCAACAAAAGGAGTATAGGTGGTAGTTGGTACTGTTTAGTTATTACTGACGATTACTCACGTTTTTCTTGGGTTTTCTTTCTAGGTACAAAGGACGAGACGGCTGCTAAGCACATCAGGTTCTTAGACCAAGTGGAAAATTCATACGGAACAAGGGTTAAACGAATTCGTAGTGACAACGGAACAGAGTTTAAAAACACAGTAATTGGTGTATATTGCCTATCAAAGGGCATAGTGCATCAATTTAGTGCACCTTATGAGCCACAACAAAATGGGGTGGCCGAACGGAAAAACAGGACATTGATTGAGGCAGCAAGGACCATGTTATCGGATTCAAAGCTTCCTACCATGTTTTGGGGGGAGGCAGTGAATACCGCATGCCATGTTTTAAACCGGGTCCTTACTGTCAAATCTTTGAACAAAACATGTTATGAAGTTTTGAATAAACAGGGTCATAGCTTTCCGAGGACCACTTTTCAATGACCACTTTTCAATCAACATTTGAACAAAACATGTTATGTCGTCATTGCATCTGAATGACGAGGGTCATAGCTTTCCGAGGACCACTTTTCAATCAACATCTGAGCCTACATCAACTGAAGATAGATCTCCAGAAGTTACTGATTCTGAAGTGCCTACAAACGAAAATCAGACAACTACTTCTAACTCTGAGGAAAATGTCCACGAGGAAGAAAATGTGGAGTATGAAGTCGTTCCCCCGTTAGGAGAGATAGGATCTAATTTGGGAGATAATCTGAGAGTTGACGAGATAGAGATATCTAGGATCAACAAGAACCATCCTATAGAAAGCATCATAGGAAATCCCAATGCGGGTGTGAGGACGAGGAGTAGTTTAAATAACAACACTGTGTTGTTGTCGATGATAAATGACTCCGAGGCCTTTCATACCTGCCTCTATTCATGCTTTATCTCGCAAGTAGAGCCTAAAAACATGCAAATGGCACTAAAAGACAACTCTTGGGTTGAAGCGATGCAGGAAGAACTGTCACAATTTAGGAAACTAGAAGTGTGGGAGTTAGTTCCATTACCTCGAGGAGAAATAGCAATAGGAACCAAATAGGTTTTTAAGTGCAAAAGAGACGATCGGGGTATAGTCACTCGCAACAAAGCAAGGTTAGTTGTAAAGGGTTTCAACCAAGAGGAAGGAATCGATTACAATGAAGTGTTCGCGCCAGTGGTGAGGCTTGAAGCAATCCGTTTGTTTCTGGCTTTTGCTTCCTTCAAGGGTTTTAAGGTTTATCAACTAGATGTTAAGAGTGCTTTCCTTTATGGGAAAGTGAAGGAACTGGTGTATGTGGAACAGCCGCCCGGGTTTACAGATCCGAAATATCCAGACAGAGTATATCGATTAGATAAGGCTCTGTATGGATTGCATCAAGCACCAAGGGCGTGGTATGAGACTCTGTCAAACAATCTTTTAGAAAATGGGTTTGAAAGAGGAAGGATAGACAGTACGCTGTTCGTGAAGCGAAGAGGAGAAAATTTCATCTTGGTACAAGTGTACGTAGATGATATTATTTTTGGATCATCAGACGAGCAAATGTGCACTGATTTTGAAAAGGTGATGAAGTCAAAATTCGAGATGAGTGCAATGGGTGAGCTAAATTTCTTTCTGGGTTTGCAAGTCGAACAAAAGAAGGAGGGGATGTTTATCCATCAGATGAAGTATGTCTACGACATATTAGAGCACTTCGGGATGGAAGGGACAAAACTGACAGCTCACTTCAGCACGCCGATTCAAGTGAATCACAATCTCGGACCGGGTACTGAAAGTGATACCGATGTGGATCCGACGTTATATCGGACCATGATAGGGTCACTTATGTATTTAACTGCTTCTAGACCTGATATTATGTTTGCTGTTTGTATTTGTGCTAGGTTTCAAGCTAATCCGAAAGAGATGCACATGAAAGCTGTGAAGCGGATTCTACGATACCTCAAGTCGAAACCGAAGCTGGGACTTTGCTATCACGCGGAGGGAGATCTGGAATTGGAGGCGTTCACGGATTCAGACTACGGAGGATGCAGCTTGACGCGCAAGTCAACAACTGGAGGTTGTCAGTTCCTAGGACGGAGACTCGTTTCCTGGCAATGCAAGAAACAGACTTCGGTAGCCGTGTCTTCGTGCGAGGCCGAATATATTGCTGCTGGTAGTTGCTGTTCACAGGTTCTGTGGATACAACAACAATTGCGGGATTACGGTTTGACTTATACTCATACTCCTATTAGGATGGATAACCAGTCAACAATTGCTATAACTAATAATCCAGTTAAACATAGTAAAACCAAGCACATAGACATAAGACATCATTTTATACGTGATTGTGCTGAAAAGAACTTAATCAAGCTGGTAAAAGTGGCAATGGATGATAATAATGATGATTTATTTACCAAAGCTTTTGATAAGTCACGTTTTGAGTATTTGATTCAACTAAATGGAATGCGTAATCCAGAGTGAATTGACCTTAGTAGAGTTTTATTTCTTTTTATAGCAGTAGTCTTTCTTTCTTTTTATAGTAAGTGTGGTAGCTTAAGATAGTTTCCTTTTATAGTAAGTTAGTATGCTACTATATTTTCTTACTTTTATTTATTTATGAAAAACAAAAAGAAAAAAGAGAGAAAACCATAAAAAAATTTTTAAAAAAAAGAGAATATCAGAAAAAGAGTTAAGTCTTAGATGCATAGGTTCAAAGTGACGAAAATTAGCACAGTCGATACAATCTCTAAGTGTTTTGCTTTCACACACAATACATCTAAAATCATAAGTGTTATACATTATCTAGTTTGATATGTTGGTAGGCATAATACATATAGGGAGTCTCAAGGCTAATAAAATACTCAAGAAAAAGTCAGACGTGTCACTAACTTAGATGTATGACCAATTGGTCTTAATTTTTATGTTAGAGACATACAGACTTTGATTCTAATAGAGGTATGCAAACTCTCTGGGGATGTATAGCAACACCAGATACATCTTAAAGAAATGGAAAGAATTGAAAATTTATGATACTAAATTGAGAGTCAAAACAAGTAACTCTGTTGTACGTAAGTACAGACCTGTTGCCTCTGTTTTGATTCGAGTTAGCAAGATAAGTCGCTTTGTTGTGCGTCAGTACAGACCTGTCACCGCTGTCTTGCTAGCTTTAAAAATAAACCTTAAGACAAACTAAGACACTTTGTTGTATGTAAATACAGACCTGTGTCCGATGCTTGCCTTTTAAAGAAAAGTTTGCAAATACCAAAAAGTTATAATCATTGTGTGTATGCCTTGATCATAAAAGTATGTCTATGTATGAGTCACGTAAGATAATTTCATTATAAATAAAAAGGACAAGGGTTATTCCGAAATGTAACATGTTTAAAAGGAAAATAATACCAACAATCGGCTAGAAATGTATGTCACGACAAAACAATCAAAGGAATAAAAAATTCCTAAGTGTGAAAGTTTATATACTGAAAGTGCGTATTTGACACCGCTATCTGATTGAACCTTTCTTTAACTATACTCGTAAAAAATAGTCTGTTAAGTGTTTCAGTTGTAAATTTTTAAAATAATGTAGATTAGTCTAAGTTTAATTTTTGTTCACAATTTTAACTTTAATTTATTTTATTCTATTTTATTTTTTACTTTTTATTTCATTTTTATTTTACTTAGGAAAAAGGTCAAAATTACTGAGGGTGCATTCCTAGTTGAATAAAATAAACACTGCCTGAAAATCTTGTGCTTAGGGTTAAAGATTTGGCATAGTTTATTCCGTTACACGAAAAAGTTGTAAAAGTTGAAAAAGTTGAATTTATTTCAAAGATTTTCAATATTTTCAAAATTTTCAAAATTTTCAAAATTTTCAAGTTCAGATTCGACTTTAAGGTAAAATCGAAATGCATGTTCGAATTTGGCAGGGCCTTCGAGTTTGGCATTAAATTCGAAAGATGTCACAAACTCGAATGTAGTTGGTATAAATAGGTCAACAGTGACAAGTCATTATCACCTACTTTCGAATTTGAGTCTTCGAGTTTATTGTGAGCGATTTCGAGTTTAACCTTCGAGTTTGCCGTATTCGAGTTTTCTACTATTGGTCGAGTTTTTGTCCATTTGTGTTCGAGACTACTAACAAATCTAGGTATAATCAACAGTATTGTACAAGATTTAGGTGGTTTTAGACTCCATTTGAGGCAAAATTAACGGATTTTGAGGTTTTAATGGTGGGAAGTTTGTATTTCAAAATAACAAACTTTGAACCGGTGAAACATCAAATTGATTACAAATATCTTTCATTCGAACCTATTAGGACTAATGGATGTAATTTTCTAAGTCTAAATTGGTTAAAATCTTGGATTTTTGTTGTCACTCAAACCGACATGTTCGAATTTGATCGTGGCTTCGAGTTTGTCATTAAACTCGAAGCAGCCAATAAATTCGAAACTATGGTTGTTTCGAATTTGTCATTCGAGTTTACCATTATATTTGAATTATTTGCTTAAAATTTAAATCAAACTTGTAGAAATTCATATGTGTTGGATTTTGTACTTACACAAGTTCAAAATAAAACAAATTTGAATTTAAACAAGTTTATGTCTATCTTAATAATTCTAATATTTTATATACTTTATTGTGCAGATATGGCAGATAGAGCTTTTATTCCAAAGCATAATATGGTCATTTCTCCTGACCATGAGCTGCCTGAGGCTCAAGCATACCGCCAAATGGTGGATTTTTTGGTTGGTTCGAGGATTTCTTATGCTCTGTCGCATAACATTCAGATCGTAATCCCATATGTTAGAGAATTTTGGGAACATCTACAAGTTGATTGTGCTGTTATTCCAACAGTATTAAGGAAGAGGATTGCTGGACACCCTCTAGTGTTTTCAGCTGACGTGTTGCGTCGATTGTTACAGTTAGGCTCTCAAGAACAAGAAAATGGCCCGATTCACTTTCTGTTAGCAATCAGGCAAGCAGCGTTTATCAGAATGGGATATAGCCTGGATGTGGCTAAGTCCTCGTACATGAAGAGTGGACTGATCGGACAATGGAGATATCTAGCACACGTCTTTATGGTGTGTTTTGCTCCGAAAAAGGCAGGATTTGATTATATCGTTTCTAAGATTCAGTCAGGGATGATCGCGCTGATCTACAATCAGAGATTCAGCTATTCAGAGATGTTCTTTACAGAGTTCGTTCATCAGATAACAGCTCCGGCACGAGAAAGATTTTTGTTATATCCGAGATTTGTAATGATGTTGATAAGACACTTCCTGCCAAACTTGTTGCAGCTTAACGATCTTCAAAGTGTTGCTGTCATTGATAAAAGGATATTTGCAGATTGCCAAGCACACAGAGGTGCATTGGCTAGGCCGGTAGAGGCACCACTTTTCGGTGCAGTCGTTAATTCGGATTTTCAAGTCCCCGAAGGTGCAAACTGGGCAAGGGAAGTTCAAATTCCACAGCAGCCGCAACAACAACAACAACAACAACCGCAACAGCCGAGGCCTCAGCAACAAAGAAGGAGGCAAAGACCGTCAGCGAGACAGACTCAGGCTTCTAGACCTTCTGTGAGGAGTGTGCAAGAGTCAGAAGAGGCTGGCCCGTCAAGTGCAGCACCCGTCTCTGATCCAAGGGTCGAAAGTTTGGAAGAAATATGGGCGCAGGGGCCGCATGCCAATGAGGAAATTACGTCCGAGCTTATTGGAAATATTCTGGACCCTGCAGCAGATGACGATGAAATTTACCGACAGATAGATGAATCCATGCCTGAGGAAGCAGATCAAGCATTGACACTTTAGAATTTGAGTCAGAAGAAGCAGAAGAAATAGAGGTTGAGGCACCAACCACAGTGACAGTAGATCCGTCTATTCACATAGGCACATATGGATCGAGGTTAGTGGTGATTGATGAAGAAGCTAGAAGAAGAAGAGCTTCGAGGGAGTCAGATGACTCAGACTTTGAGGAAGAAGAAATAACTCCTTTGGTGCCTAGGTATAGGGCCAAAAGGCACCGTTTTATGCAGGGAGCTTCATCAGCCTCTGCTTCTGAGCCAGAAATGCCTACCGCTCAGCCATCAGAACCAACATCCATTTCGCCACCACCACCACCTGTTCAAACATCCATTCCCTCACCAATCATCCCAACTCCCATCAAATCAATTCCATCCACTTCATCATTCACAGACAATCAAAGGTTTTTTGAGCTTAGGAGCAAGGTTGACTTCCAACAAGTCCAAATTTTTCAGTTAACTAAAGCAATCGGGGAAATACAGGCGCATAACACACATGTTGACAAAGATAATGCTGAGTTGAAGATATATGTCGGAAAGATTGAAGAAGAGAATCTTGAGCTTAAAACTTTTGTTGCAGATCAAGCTGCAGAAATCAGAACAATGAGGTCCCTTATTGAGCAGCTAATGAAAAATCTAAAAGCTCAGGGGGAGACAAGTTGTAGAGATGCTGAGGAGCAGCGAAGGGAAGGTGATGACTATGGCAATGATCCCAATGCACCTGAAGAGAATGAGCCAGTAGATTTTCCTGCTGCTCTATATGCTGAAACTCAGGGGGAGCCTAGTCAAAGTGGAGCTGAAGGAGGTCAGGCTGGTTCTACAAAGGCTTATGAAAGCGAAATGATAGACGCCTTGAGAGATATTGAGGAAGAAGTTATGGATTTTGATTTTGAAGAAGAGATACAGGAGTTGGAGGAAGGAGAATTCGTACCGGAGGATGTAGTTGATTGGAGATCTGACGATGAAGTGACAGAAGATGAGGACGATAATGTCAACGAAGTGATTGTCAATTCACAACCTATCACAGACTTATATGTGCGAGATAATCACAATGTGATTGATATAGATGAGATCAAAATAGCCTCGGTCGAAGACTCTGAACTTGAAGAAGCAGAAAAGGAGCCATCCAGGGCTGATTTAATGAATATGTGGTTCAAGAAAGAAGAAAAGAAAGAAAAGCCGAAGATGAAGAAGAAGATGAGAATTCCTGGGGCAGAAAGTCTCTCAGGAGGTATTATCAGTTGGTTCTTTGACAGAGAACTGCAGCTATTCATTCTGAAGAGGAGAGATGGACTTCAGTACCTGAGGCGTACGCTTTAAGTATTTAATACATTGCCGAAGGTAGAAGTGAAGGAGTTATCATGGAAAGAATTGATCAATATCGGTGAGGACCCGTATGCTGAGGTTATAGCCAAGATAATAAGAAAAGAGGGCCGTTCTGGAAAGTTCGAAAGACTTAAGCCGAGATCAGGAAAACGAATAGAGGATGAATCAAGGTTAGATCCTCATACGGGAAGGCCGTGGGCCAGAATGGTTTATAAACCCGTCAAGTGTTTGAAAAGGGTGCCTATGAAATCGATGCCACATAATGTTTTGAGTAACATGAAATGGTGGTACATCGATAATGAAACGGCTAAAGCTGTAATGGAGGATACACAGGACAAAGTAATTTTGAGAGTGTATGATCCACTGCACTTAATAAATCTATCGAAGGACGACCTGAAGAAGCTGAATGATCAACCTATCTTCTTTCATGAAGGATGGAAGTCTGACGCCAGGAAGTACCAGAAGGTAGTAAAGGTTTGTATAGATGCAGGACTATATGCAGGTACCAGTCTATATAGTTCTAGTACCTAATCAAAATGTAAATAGTTAGAAGCTATCGTCAAGGGGGAGTCTGTTGGTACACCCTGTGTGACGATAGCAGTCTAAGTTGTGTTAGCATTTTGTCTAAGTGATATTACAAGGACGACCTGAAGAAGCTTCATGATCAGCCTATCTTCTTTACTGAACCATGGAGATCTGAAGCCAGGAAGTTCCAAAAGGTAGTTAAAGTTTGTATAGATGCTGGATTATATGCAGGTAGCAGTATATATAGCTCTAGTACTTAAATTTGATGTAATGTAAATAATTAGAAGCTATCGTCAATGGGGAGTCTGTTGGTACACCCTGTGTGACGATAGCAGTCTAATCGATCTGCATTATGGTTTAAGTAATATTCTGAGTATTAACAAGTGTTTTGATATATATGTTTAATATGTGTTTGTCTGTTATTGATTGTGTGTTTGAACTTGATGTAACATATTACAAGAAGTTCAAACATAAAGGTCAAAGATTAACTCAAGCATAAGTTAAAACATAAGTTTTATCACTTAAGAGTTTATATGTCAAAGGCTAGATTCGAATTGCATAAGAGGATACATTCGAATCTGTGATAGATTCGAATGTAACCATAGATTCGAAAATAGGCTAGATTCGAGACTGTCAGATGGACAGATTCGAATGGGCCTTGGGCCAGATTCGAGGTTGGCCCACAACAGACTCGAATCAGGGTCTATAATTAGGGATAGACTCGAATAATTAGGAGACTTTTTGCAGAATTCGTGAGGAATTAAGCAAGAGGCGATCTCGAGTTTATCAGCTAGGTGAGTGCCGTTTCGGAGAGAATTAGTACGTAGGATCGTTCGTGTGTCGTTCGTTCAGCGTCTAATAGTCTCCGTGTTTCCGTTGGTTGAGAGTTGTCCGTCTAACCGTCAACGAGGATTCCGCACTCGTTCACGGATCCGCGTCTAGATAGATCTTGCAGTGGTAGACCTTACAATTGAATATTAACTAGTGTTTGATATATGTGATTTTGTGTGTTTGATATTTGTTGATTGTATGTTTGAACTTGATGTAATGTATTACAAAAAGTTCAAACATAAAGTCCAAAGATTAATTCAAACATAAGTTAAAACATATATTCAAATAGAAGTTTGACATGTGAAATTCGAATTTAGGATAAATTCGAATTTAGCATAGAAGGTAAATTCGAATTTGTCTTGTGGACAAATTCGAATGGGCCTTGGGCCTGGTTCGAGTTTGTCCCATGACAAACTCGAATGGGTCTCTATAATTAGGGATTAACTCGAATGATTAGCAGACTTTTGCAGAATTCCGGTGAGTGATTAGCAGAAGGCGATCTCGAGTTTATCAGCAATCTGTGTGTGTTTTCGGAGAGAATCATCGCGTAGGTTCGTTCATAGTCGTTCGTACAACGCTGTGGTAGTCTCCGTGTTTCGTGTGTGTGATATATCCGTCAAGCCGCTAACGAGGATTCCGCACTCGTTGGTGTGTGTCGCGTCTAGATAGATCCGTGGTGTGTAGACCTTACACTGGCTTTCTGCATTCTCTAGCAAAATGTCATGGCTTTCCACAGTTGTAACATATCTGCTCAACTTATTTCTTAGCAGACTTTTCAAGCTTCTCATACTTCTCAAACTTTTTTCCACTGCTTTCTCCAGTCTTTTCATATTTATCTCTTTTCTCATACTATCTGGATACAGTCTTGTATCGCATCTTATTGTTCGTTGGTTTGCAAAAGAATTTCTTCTGGAATGCCTTAGTCAGGAGTGCCATATGCTTCTTCATTTCTTCTATCTCCGGGTCTGCTGACAAATCGATTGATTCAGATTCTGAAGAACTGCTTATAACCACTCGCTTCTCCTTTTTCAACTCGTACTTATACTTTTTGTCTACCAGGAGAGCCAATGGATCAACTGTCGCTTTTTCAGCTTACTTCTTTCCGGATACCTTCCTTAAAACAACTTCCTGATAGTTGTTTAAGTTCTCAAATACCATGTTAAAATCCATGTCATCTATTTCCTTCTTCTGTTGGATTATCATGGTGTATATGTCCAACTCCGAGTTGAGAACACTAAGAAATTTGACGTTGATGTCCAAATTAGACTTTGTTACCCCGTTTTTTTTCATTTCACTTATGAGGTTAACAAATCTCAAGTATGTATTCTCTAATAACTCCCCTTCTCTTGCTCTAATGTTCTAAAATGTCACTAAGCTGTTTCTTGCTCTGGTGGTAGCTGCTTTGTCTGATCCTCTCATTAGTTTGCACACCTCATCCCAGATGGATTTGGCTGTGGTTGTGTTTGTCAGACTTATGTATATATCATTTGGAATTGAGATAAGCAAGAGTCTTCTAGCTGTCTTATCTCCTAACTTTCTTCTTTTCTGAGCTTCGGACAGATAGTAGTGGTAACCTCCTCAGTGTTCTCAGGTAGTGGAGGATTACCATTTGGTACTACGGCGACTGTGACAAAAAATCTTGCTGGACCCTCCGTCAGATAGGTCAGCATCTCCTCAGGTTGATCATGAATACTTATAAACTCTAGAAACCTTTCCTCCATTGAACATACTCTCCTCTGTATAGAATTAGAGGTTTGGTTTTTGTACCCATGGCTAGTGCGTCCTTTGAGATTGTGTATTGTTGATAATGAACTTCGAAGATCTTGTTATGGAATTATGAGTGATTTCTGATTTAACACTGAGAAGAAGTGAATGAAACTCGCAGTGTAAATGAACAAACTAGAATGAAAGAGTAACCAAACTCGAACAATAAAGGATGAAACTCGATCAAAGAAGAACCAAACTCGATGTATGAATTAACAAAATCGATCAATGAATGAGTAAACTCGAATAAAGAAGTATAAAACTCGATCAATGAAGTGACAAACTCGATCAAAGTTGTATCAAACTCGAATGATACTTGAGTCAAGTCGAATCACACTTGGTTTACTTACAAAGTAAATTTGTGAAACTCGGATGAGAAACAATAAGTCTTGAATGACTTCTGATCAAACTCGAATGAAACTGTTTCAAACTCAAAGAATTATTAATCAAACTCTAATTACAAGTATTCCAACTCAAAATAAGTTCTATCAAACTTGAATGAAGTTTGATCAAACTGGATCAATAATTGAACAAACTCGGTCAATGTGTGATCAAACTCTGTCAACTCTTTGATCAAACTCAGTCAATATACTGATCAAAGTCGACCAACACTATGTAAAACTCGGTGAAAACTAAAAACTTAGTTTTGCCCGAGTTTGAACGGATACTTTTAAAAACCAAGTTCAAACTCACAATTTTCAACAAAAAAATCCACTAAATAAGCTCAAATTAATGTCGAAAGTGCGATTTTCAATTAGAAACACTTTTTGAATGAAAACTTTGCCTAATTTCATATCAAAACCCCACAAATAGACATAATATGTGAAGAACACACTTTTCTAAAAAATCCATAAATTCCAGATTAATTGCAGTGTGTTTGGAGTTAAATTTTGAGATTTATATCAAACAAATCATCTTTGAAATACGCTCATTCGTTCCAATTTTCACTTCAAAATCATCCACTCAAATAAAAACCCTTTGAGATTTTCAGAATTTCGAAAAATATTGAATAGAACAGTGTTCGTGAAAAATATTTTATAGATTCAAAAATCACCAAAATTGAACCATATTAGGCTATGATACCAATTGATATTTCAGTAATAACAAACACAATTATGAATCAAACAATTAAGAACTCAATCTAACACAAAGAACAGAATGATTAAGATTGAGATTAGAGATTCACAATATGGTTTCTTTGAATGCACAGACTTCCATGTTGACCTAGTCGTATAGGTAAGGAATTCAATGCAAAAAGTTAGTACTATAGTACTTGTACATCTATTTATATACAACTACAAAAGTATTGAGAAATTACAAAATAAACCCTAGACTATTACATTTATAAACAAAAGTTAATTCCAACACTCGCTTCCTCAGACCCGAACATCGGTCCACCTACCGTACTTCTGTCCCCACCAACCGAACTTCGGTCCTTGAGTTGTTTTTCAGTTTCCACTTCAAAGATCACTTTTTCTACACAACACTCACCAACCACATTCACCATGTCAAGAG
This sequence comes from Centrapalus pauciflorus, assembly GCA_020465985.1. Classification (NCBI taxonomy): domain Eukaryota; kingdom Viridiplantae; phylum Streptophyta; class Magnoliopsida; order Asterales; family Asteraceae; genus Centrapalus; species Centrapalus pauciflorus. The sequence continues at coordinate 267,493 of JAANYP010002898.1, read as the reverse complement.
AAGATCTTGTACTGGGGTCAGAGAACAGACCACCAGTTCTCTTTCCCGGTGAGTATGAGCAATGGAATAAATGGTTCCTCAAATTTATAAGCGTGCAACCAATTGGTCATCTCATGATCCAGTCTAATACTGAGGGACCAACTATTTTGACCTTAGACATTCCAGTATTTTCATCTGCTATTCATCCAATTCCAGCATCAAAGGAAGTCTAAGGGTCCTTAAGACGAAAAAGAGAGGGAAAGACAGGCAGCAGTACCACAGGGCAGAATATCTTCTGTACTAGGCCCTTCCCACTGATATATTTGTAAGTGTTGACGGTAAAATGTTAGCTTAAGATATGTGGGACGAACCTGAAATGCAAATGCTTGGGGCCAATCTGAATGATAGGGCCAGGATTGAGGAAGCCAAGGCTAAATTTTCTGAGTTTAGGGCCAAAGATGGAGAATCCCTAAAGGGTACCTTCACCAGATTCTGCATTGTCTTGAATGAACTGAACAAGCTCCACATCAAGAAAGACCGGGATGATATCAATATCAATTTCCTATCTTCTCTTGCTCTTGAATGGGGCATTGCATGTAGGGCAACAAAGAGAGCTCTGGAAATCAGTAAGGTTTCCATAAGTGTGTTCTTTAAAGAACTGAAGAAATACCAGGAAGACGTAGATGATCACAAATAGATGGCCAACACTCTAGCTTCTCTGTTGCTGAATGTGAACCAAATTTTAAAACCAACGATTCCCTAACATTGCTATCCAACAAGTCACATGATCCTGAGCCACTGCCAACCCCATCTCCTACACGCTACTACACCCAAGTTGGTTCCTCCTCTCAATATCCATATGCCATACCCCAGATTCCTGAGCCCTTGGATGCCGAAAAGGCTGATATACACGAACAATTACCTTTGTTGTCGAATCGCCTTCAACAAAAGCGATTCTATCAGAACAAGACCAACAATCAGCTCCGATTTCACACTGGCCCAAGGAGGTATCCTGATGAGAGGAGAGATGAATGGAGAGAGGAGAGAGATGATAGGAGAATAGAGGACTGGAGGAGAGATGACAGGGATGAAAGAAGGTACAATGATCGGAGAGAGAGAGAAGAGACGAGAGGAGAGACTATCGAGATGATTGTCGTTATGAAAGGCATGACGATAGAAGGGATGATGATAGGCAGGAGACTCACCAACACAGTCGGGACTCCCGCCAAGATGAAAAGAGGTCGGAACGCAGAGATGAACGACCAAGGACTGATGAGCCCAAATATTCTAACAACCGTGGATGCTACAAATGCGGGAAACCTAATCACTTTGCTCGAGAATGCAAGAATCAGTTCGAGCGTGACTTGGGCTACTACAAACGAAAGGTAGAGGTCTAGAAGAAGAGGGTGGATGCTATGGCCTTGTAGCCCAAGAAGACAACTGGGTTGATGAAGAGTCTGATGATGAGGAAAACAGGGGCCAGAACTGCTATATAACCAAGAGAATTAGATTCGCGGATTGTACAACTCCCTCCGACATCGAATGCTCCACATCAGACTCCGGGGATTCAAGAGCAAGAGAAGATAGGAAATTGATAATTAGAGGCGGAGAACATTAAAGAATTTAGATTCGAGAACTGCTATATGTCCAGAACTGAATTAGATTCGAGAATTAGAGGCGGAGAACATTAAAGAATTTACAGCTTGTCTGATTGGCAAATCCGGGGATTCAGAATGCTCCACATCAGACTCCGAGGCAAATGAGGTGCATTCCCTTTACTTTCATCAATCTTTAAATGCTAAATTTGTAATGAATGAATGTAAATGGCACACACAAATGCTTGAGTTTGAAGCGAAATATAACACTGAAAAAGAAAAATGTGTCAAAGCGGAACAATTGGCTCAATCACTAAAAGAAACATCTGACACATTTGAAAAGAACTGGTTAAATGAGCATAGTCTGGTCATAACCTTTTTACGCGAAAAGGTTATGGCTGAGGATAGGAACACTTCACTTAAGAATTGTATTGATACAATTACTGAGGAAAAGGGTTCCTTGAATTAAGAATTATCTTTTCTTACAAAATGATTAGAGTTTTTAAACGTGGAAAACTTAGAAAATGAGAGGAAGTTTAAAATGACTGAAACAGAAGGAATAGGTTTGTGCTCATAAACCAAAACCCTCAATAATGAATTCTTAAAATAGGGTCCCTCCGCACAAACTATTCATCTAAATCAACCAAAAGAAACTAGGTTTTATCATTCCAAAGAAGGAATAGGTTTTAAAAATCCTAAGTTTTTGAAAAAGGCTCAATCGGTTTTACCAATGCTATATTATAGAAGATACATGGGACGCATGAATCAGACGTGCTTTTATCACTCATGAGAAGAAGTCCTGACCCAAGAGGAGGAGAAGAGAAATGAAAATAAAAATTGTTGGGAAATATTCTAAGTATGTCAAGCTGTTAGTTAGATTTCTCAAACTGTTAGTAGATTTTCTGTGTAAATACAAAGTTCAAGCTGTTAGTTGAGTAAGTTCGAGCTGCTAGTACAAAAGTTCAAGCTGCCAGTGCAAAAGCTCAAGCTGCTCAAGTTCAAGCTGCTCATCAGATAAAGCTCAAGCTGCTCAACTGTTTAACAAACAGAAAGTGCTGAAATTCAGGAAAAGATTTATATTTGAAGATTCAAGCATATCTACTACCAGAAGAAATCAGAGTTTCTCAAGGAAACAAATCAAAAGGCTTTATATATAGATAGAATAGGTTTTTTTATTGAATGCCTGCACGTACATGTTTTGATTTAGTTGTAATTGCTTTCTGGTTAAGTTTTCATAAGCCTCTAAGGTTGTAAAACCCTAAGAACAGTTTATGTTCTTCGTATAATCAAACAGATTAGAGGTGATTGTAATCAGTGAGTTTGACAATACAAAAGATTTGATTGTTGTTTATATTTATGTGTCATTTGTTTTGAAAGCTTTTCCTAAAACTGTTAAGTGTTTTTCCGCAAACTTCTTAATTGGACTTTGATTCAATACAAGGTTATTGGTTTTATACTCCGATTGATTCAAACCAGTTAATCTTAGGTGGTGATTTTGATCTTGACAAGTGGTATCAGAGCCAGGTTTTTCTTCGTTTTGAAAGTTAGAAGCTTTCTTTTAAATTATTTTATTTTATTTTTATAGCAATGGAATTTGATAATAGCAGTAGTGGATCTGGGCAATGACTCAAAGTGCTTATGCTCAAACCCACTAAGTTCGAGATGTGGAAACTCAGGATTAAACAACACATTCATTTTATTGATTATGCCATATGGGAAGCTGTTCAATTTCCTCCTGTAGTTGATCCTGAACTAGATGCTGAGGGCAAACCCATAAAAACACCTCCAAAGACTGAACTTGAAAGAAAGGCTAGAATGAATGAAGTGAAAGCTCTTACTCTCTTACAGATAGCCATTCCGAATGCTTATCAACATCAGCTTAAAAAGTTCTATACTGCTTATTCTCTTTGGGTTGCTTTAGAGAAAAGATTTGCTGACAATGCTAGCACCAAAAGAAATCAAAAAGATCTTCTTAAACAGCTGCATGAAAACTTTTCTTGTGGCAAGAATGAAAACCTTACTCAAATGTTTGACAGGTTTAATCAACTGATCAGTGAATTGGAGAGTGCTAAAGTCAGCTTGGATCAAGATGAAGTAAACAGAAAATTTCTTAGATCACTTGGTGAAGAGTGGACAGTCTATAGTGACCAATGGAGAACAAAAGATACTCTTGATGAAATAGAGTTGGATGACCTTTACAACAGTCTGAGAGTGTTTGAAACTGAGAATGAAAATAAAAAGAAATCCTTTTGTTACAATCATAACACTGCTCTGTTGTCTTCAGCATTAACTGATAAATCTAACTGTTGTGATTCCTTTTTAGGTGCCGATGGCAACTCTACTGAAGATCATTATGAAGCTTTTGTTGCCAATGATGGACTGTTTGCTCTAAATACTGAAGATTTAGAACAAATCCATCCAGATAGATGGACTGGAAATGGCAGCATGCTATGTTGACTATGAGGGCTAAAAGATTTCTGAAAAGAACTGGCAGACCAAACTTTCAAGCCAGACTAGAAGGCAAACCAGCATTTGAAAAATCAAAAATTGAATGCTTTAAATGCCACAAGCTTGGACACTTTGCCAGAGAATGCAGATCCCAAGGTCAACGGCCACCAAGACCCCAGCAAACTAATCAAACTTCATCATCACAAGCACTTGTTTCTCAAGAAGACAATGTGTTTGACTGGAGTGATCAGACAGAAGAGGAGTTTCAAAATCAAGCTCTCATGGCAGAAACATATAATGTCACTTCCACTGAACTACCATCTGAGGTAAATGCTAAACTCTGCTCTCAAACATGCAAAAATATGGTTAAAAAGTACATAGATCATAATGAGAGCATGTGCAAAACTCTAGCTAAGATGGAAGAAAGGAGATATGAGTACATGCAGGCCATAGAAGATCTTGAAAAACAGATTAATGACTATAAGGATAATGAGATTCAAATGGGACATGATAGAACACATCATGAGTGGGAGAAAAAGGAACTGAATAAGAAAATAGAGTCCTTAAATAAGAAATTAGATGAGGCTGAACAGAAGGTGTTAGAAGCTAATAAGAAAATAGAATCTGTCAATATAGATTTAGGAAACTTCAAACTGGCAAATCAAAAGCTGGAACACCTAATGGAAGTTCAATTTAGAGAAAGGGTAAAATCTCAGCTCAATCCCAAAGAAGGTATAGGATACAGAGCCACTCCACCCCCATACAACAAAAAATACATTCATCCCATGAGTGAAGTTGCAGATAGGCTTGTTAATGAACCATTAGATTAGTCAATGACAACTGTAGATCCTATCCTTGAAACCAGTCCTGAGTCTAAAGAAGAACTGATTGCAAATGAAGGCTGTGAGTGTAAAGAAGTTGAGAGAGAACCCAAAACAATGAGTGCACCTATAGAAACCCCTACCCTCAGTAAGAAAGGAAAAGAGAAGATGAGTGTATGCAATGTTGTTCCACATGTATCTGTACCTTTTAACTGTAACATTGCATCTTCCTCAAAAATTAATAAAAAGGGTAAGACTGTTCCAATCTGCACATGCCAAAATCATGGTGTCCAAAAGTTTTCCACACAACATCAGGTAAGGGGAAATCAAAGGAACAAGAACCAGTTATGGTCAAACAAAACTGGTTTTCCAATCAAAACAGTCAAAAGATGTTTCCATTGTGGCAGGAAAAACCATTTGGCCAGACATTGTTTGTATAAACCATCTGTTACAAAACAGACTGTGGTTCAAAAACAGGCATTTGTTCAAAACACAAAAAATTCAAAGGCCAAACCACCTGTTGCACCAGTTCCAAAGAAGATAGTTGATCACAGGTTCTTAAAAGTCAACAAAAGCCAGTCTATACACCAAAAACAAGTTTTGGCAAAATCCAAATCAAATTTTAAACAGATATGGTGTGTTAAAGGCAAAAACTCAGATCAAAGTGTTGATACAAATGTTGAGACTGCTAGGCCTAAAGTTGGAACTGGTAGTGCAAACTCTGAAGCTGTTAGCACTACAAACTCAGTTCAAACTGCTAAGCCTAAAACTGGAACTGGTACTGGATCATCTGAGACTGTTAATGAAAAGGCTGGAAAGAACACCTGGAAACCTCATGTCATAACTAAATATTCTTCACAGAATCTATTAGTGGATCTCACTAAGTATAAAAAGTCACAAACAGTGTTTAGTTATGTCAATGCACAAGGACAACCCAAAACCAACTTGGTTTGGGTTTACTCCACTACTAACTAAACTTCTATTTGTGCAGGGCACCCACAGGTCACAACATAAAACAAGATGGCATTTGGATAGTGGATGCTCTAGGCACATGACAGGCAATTCTGAATGCTTGTCTAATTTCAAAGGCTTTGATGGAGGTTTTGTTGCATTTGGCGGAAATTCCAGGGGAGGTAAGGTAACAGGTAAGGGTACTGTTAAAGCATGCAATATGATTTTCAATGATGTCTTGTATGTTGAACAACTTAAATACACTTTACTAAGTGTGTCTCAAATCTGTGATAAACAAAATATTGTTCTAATCACAGACTCTGAGTGCATTGTTCTTTCAAAAGATTTTAAAATACCTGAAAATCTTGTTCTACTTAGAACACCGAGAAAGGACAATGTCTACTGTTTGGACACAGATCTTTTATCCAAATCAAATACTTTAAGCTGTTTGATATCCAAAGCATGATCTAATGAGTCTGCTCTTTGGCACAGAAGGATGTGTCACATGAACTTCAAATCTATGAATGTGTTAGTCAAAAAGAATCTGGTAAGAGGTTTACCACAAAAGGAGTTCATCTGTGATGATCATTGTGTAGCATGCCTCAAAGGCAAGCAACACAAAACTTCTCATAAGGCCAAAGAAGTAAATTCAATCTCATCTGCTCTTCATCTTATTCATATGGATCTCTTTGGTCCAACATCTGTTTTGAGTTTGAATAAAAGAGATCACTGTTTAGTCATTGTTGATGATTTCACCAGATTTACATGGGTCTACTTTCTTAGGACTAAAGATGAAACTGTTGATCTAGTTAAATCATTTATCCTTAAGATAGAAAACCCATCCAACTTAACAGTTAAGGTGATCAGGTCAGACAATGGAACTGAGTTTAAAAATCATATCCTATCTAGTTTCTGTGAGTCTAAAGGTATTGCAAGGCAATATAGTGCACCAAGAACACCACAACAAAATGATGTAGCTGAAAGAAAGAATATAACTTTAATTGAGGCTGCTAGAACCATGCTAGCTGATTCCAACCTGCCAATGACCTTTTGGGCAGAGGCAGTCAATACAGCCTGTTATGTGCTAAATAGGGTTCAAGTTGTTCAATCACAAGGGAAAACTCCATATAAGTTATTACATCATAGAGTTCCCCTAGTAGCTTTTCTAAAGTCTTTTGGCTGTTCCTGCACTATTCTTCACACTAAAACTCACTTAGGTAAGTTTGAAAGTAAGGCTGAAGAAGGTTTCTTTGTAGGATACTCTACTCAAAGCAAAGCCTATAGGGTATACAACAGTGTGTCTAAAACCATTGAAGAAAGTGTCAATGTTGAGTTTAATGAAAACACTGCAAATGTCAAAGGCACTGGTCCTGATTGGTTTTTTGATTTAGATTCACTAACAAATTCTCTGAGCTTTGTTGAGTATACTGCAGAAACTGATGAAAACAGGGTTGAAGCTGCCAACACAAATTCTCATGCTGGTCACACAAATATTCAAGCTGTTGGCACAAAGTTTCAGTGTCGAAGATATCGATAAATGGGATGAGTATACTGTTCTACCACTTCTATCTTGTGACCCACCAAGGGTACTGGATGCTCAACATGATACAAATCTAGATTGTGAAGTGCCAATTCCAAGTCCTGAGGTAATAGCTCCATTCAACAGGGATACAGTCCCATCTTCTGGTCAAGCTATTCCTGAAGCAGAACCATCAAGTGATCCTGAAGGAGATGATACAAATCTAGGAACATCATTTCAGACAGACAGAGAGCCCACACTACGGGTTCACAAGTATCATCCTCTCAACCAGATAATGGGTGATCCACGCACACATGTGCAGACAAGGACAATGGTTCACAAAGAGTCTACTGATGCTGAATCAGCAGTTCCTGAATTTAGTCTAGCTGCCTTTGAACATGCATGTTTCATGTCAGAATCAGAACCTAAGAAGGCATCTGAGGCTTTGAAAGATCCATCTTGGATTGAGGCAATGCAGGAAGAACTACTGCAATTCAAGATTCAGAATGTATGGACTCTAGTTGACTTACCTAGAGGAAAGAGAGCAATTGGTACAAGATGGGTTTTCAGAAACAAGAAGGATGAGAGAGGGATAGTAATCAAAAACAAAGCAAGACTGGTAGCACAAGGATACACTCAAGAAGAAGGAGTAGATTATCATGATGTCTTTGCCCCAGTAGCAAGGATAAAAGCCATCAGACTGTTCCTTGCTTATGCCAGTTTCAAAGGATTTAAAGTGTACCAAATGGATGTGAAATCTGCAATTTTGTATGGTACAATCGAAGAAGAGGTCTATGTGTGTCAACCCCCTGGATTTGAGGACTATAAGTATCCAGACAGAGTCTACAAATTAGACAAAGTCCTCTATGGACTCCACCAAGCCCCAAGAGCATGGTATGACACTTTGTCATCTTACCTTATACAAAATGGATTCAAGAGAGGTACTCTGGACAAAACATTGTTCACAAAGTTCATCAAATCTGAGATTTTGCTTGTTCAGATCTTTGTTGATGATATCATCTTTGGGTCCACAAATGACAGTCTGTGCAAAAACTTTGAGACATTGATGCACAAAAAGTTTCAAATGAGTTCAATGGGAGAACTCACCTTCTTTCTAGGATAGCAGGTCAAGCAGAAGCCCACAGGTCTTTTTATAAGTCAATCAAAGTATGTTAATGACATTCTAGAAAAGTTTGGTTACAAAGATACCAAAGTTGCTAGTACTCCAATGGACTCTCACAAGCAGCTTGATGCAGACAAAGATGGAGTAGATGTTGACATTCACCTATACAGATCCTTGATAGGGGTGAGCTCGGTACCGTACCGAACCGAACCGGTACCGATCCCGAAAATACCGAAACCGAATTATTAGTTTTGGAAGAACCGAATACCGAACCGTATAATTTTATATGGTGCCGGTTCGGTTCCGAATACCGAATTTTAGCTAATTTAAGGACCGAATACCGAACCGAAAGTACCGAATACCGAATTTTAGCAAATTTAAAAACCGAATACCGAACCGAATATATTTATTCGGTACCGGTCGGTACCGGTACCGGTTCGGTACCGGTTCGGGTTCGGGAAATGGTACCCGTTGCTCACCCCTAATCCTTGATAGGTCCACTAATGTACGTCACATCTTCTAGACCTGATATAATGTTTGCTGTTTGTGTCTGTGCCAGGTTTCAATGTGCTCCAAAAGACTCACATCTGTTTGTTGTTAAGAGAATTTTTAGATACCTCAAGGGTCAACCACATTTGGGACTATGGTATCCTAAAGACCCTCCTCCTGAACTAACAACCTATTCTGACAGTGACTATGGAGTCTGCAACATTGACAGAAAATCCATAACTGGTGGATGTCAATATCTAGGAGCAAGACATGTCTCTTGGCAGTGCAAAAAGCAAACAACTGTTTCCACCTCATCTACTGAAGCAGAATATGTAGCAGCTTCCAGCTGGTGCTACCAAGTGATGTGGATTCAGAATCAACTGAGAGACTATGGTATGAACTTTCTATCTACTCCTATTTACATTGACAATTCATGTGTAATAAGCATTGTACAAAATCCTGTGAAATTTCCCAAAACCAAGCACATAGACATTAGATTTCATTTTATAAGAGATTGTAATTAGAAGAAATTAATCCAAGTTACCAAAATTCATACCGATGATCAGTTAGCTGATCTATTTATAAAACTATTTGATGTAGGAAGATTCACCTTCCTAGTATCAAATATTGGTATGGTTAATATGAATTAATTTGTTTTTCATTATCTTCGCTTATTTTATGAAGAATATATTTGTTTCATATGCTTGATTAAGGGGGAGACACTGTTTTATGAGAATATGCTTAATTTTCAACTAACAGCTTGAGTCTCTTCTCAAGCTGCTAGTTCATTTCACTCGGACTGTTAGTTGTTTTCACTTGATCTGTCAAACTGTGCTGGGTAATTCTGTAATTTCTTATAAGTGTGTACACGGGATTAGATATTTTCGAAATGCCCAAACCTTTAAAGGTCCCAGTTTCGTTCAATTGTAACTACCAGTTGCAAAAATATCTTCCACGATCTTTTCTTTCACTATGAGCGATTCACACACAAATCTGTTAAACCCTAAATCATCGATTTGATCTTCAATGAAGCTGTCAAAGAACATAATTGTCTCCCCTACTATCTCAAACATACTGACCTTCAACCATCCACGACATGATGGACTTCCTTCGAAGTTCCCATATCCATCATGCCCTCACTGTAAATCCCACCATCTATGTGTCTCATATAGAACAATTCTGGAAATCTGCCAAAGTCAACAATGTCAATGGAGTCACTTCTTTTGCCTCCACAATCGATGGCAATCCTATTTCCATTACTGAGTAGACCATACGTCAACATTTGCATATTCAAGATGCCTCAGGTATAACAGATCTATCTCTTACTGCCTTACATGAATGACTTTTTGCAATAGGGTATAGGGGCCCTACTGATTCGTTTACTTTATTTAAAGCACATTTTGCCCCTAAGTGGAAATATCTTGTGCATATCTTTCAACAATGTATAAGTCCCAAAAGAACTGGTTGGTCTGAGTTTTCCACAAACATTGCCACTGCTTTAGTGTGTTTATCAACAGGCCAGCAGTTCAAGTTTTCTAACATGATTTTTCAGGGGATGTTGAGGCATCATGCCCTAAAGAATGGGAAATTTTTGATGTATCCACGATTTTTGGCTAAAATAATTGCAAGATCTTGCAACAATTTTAATATACATAAAAGGATACATGTTTCCCATAGGCACTCTTTACCATCAATAAAAAGGCTTTTAAAACCTAGTGCCAATTTTTTTAATGTAGATGTCCCATTCCCTTCTGCAATGCTGGGCATCAATCCAACAAACAGAGGAGAGGGTCCTAAGCAGGCTCAGCCATCCATCACTGCTTCACCCCCAGGACCCCAACCCACTCCTCCTGATACAAATATTCCTTCTGCTCCTTCTATCACACCTACATCCCCACTCCCCACACTCATACACTACAAAAGACAAAGGGTCTCAGGAGCTCCTTCCTCCTCAGCCCTAACACCAGAGCCAAATATCTCTGTGCAGGAGGACACTTCTGCACTGAATATACAAAGGGAATCCACTGAGGACACTCCCATCCTCAATTTGGAGGTGGTCATCTCATCAGAGGATGTCCATATGGGGTTTGTGGCTAACACTACTGATGTCTCTGCACAAGAGGCACATGACAGTGTCAACATCACTAAGACCACTCCCATGGCAACAGAGGGTGTGCAAGCACCTTCTGGAAGTCCCCAATACCAAGAACAAAGGGCCCAGATGTTTCTACTTCTGGAATTCATGCCAGTGATAGATCTCAAATACCACCATCATTTGATGATCTTGAGGCTAGTCTGCAACTCATGATATTGACGGATCCTCAGCTGAAACCTATTGTAGCCATATTGGAACATTACAAGTCCCTTATTGCTACACAGGGGGCACAAATCACAGCAATGCAACAGACTATAGCAGTTCAACCTCAAATAATGGATTATTTTCATCAAGGGTTCACCCTATGTGGAAATAAGGTTATTCAAGTTGAGAAGATGGTTCGAACCCTAAGTGCAAAGGTTGTAGGTCCTCCTGGCCAAACCAATGCATCCAAAAAAGGGGAGAATTAGGAGATCCCTACTTCAGTCCAAACAGCATCAACCTCTGCTCCAACAGTCCCAGATTCTAGGCTAACAGTTCCAAACAGCATCAACCTCTCCCGCGCTGGAGCCGTGATTTGGTGCACGAACTCCGCAAAGAACATCTCTGAGTAGCTGAAACTTTTATTATATACCAAGGCAATCATAGCCGACTGCATCTTGGATACTATATAATCAAAACCCGTCTTTTTAAGTGCAAAGCACACCATAATCACGTGCGCTAGGTACCTCCATTGGCCTATCAAGCCGCTCTTCATATAAGAAGCTATAGCTATATCTAATCCATAACCCATTCGCAAAAAGGCCTCTTGCCTTATGTTAAATGAAAAATCGATTGGCCCTGCCTCTTGTTCTACTGTCCCCAGTTGCAAAATCTGACGCAGCATGTCAGCAGAAAACACTATATGTAACATCCGGCACTAAACCAGGTTAGCAACAAAACCCTAATCTACATTTAATAGTCAATTATAGCCTAATCAGTAGTCATTAGAAATTAATCAAGTGATTAACAAGGCTTATTAGAAAATTCAACTCAATTAGAATCAAATTCATCGGTGCGATGAATCGGGAAATCAATTAATCCGATCAATTTACGACATGAAGGATTAATTCAACTAAGTACATAATTAATCATGATTAGTGACACTAATCATACACTAATACAATTACTTAACCTTAACTATGCAAGACTAAAACAATTAATTAAAACAATGCATCCAAAAGTATTTATGAATTTACAAGAAAAGGGAAATACAAGAATACATTTCTAAATACTTTTATACAAAAAAAAAATAAAAATACATCAAAAATACCCTAACTAGGCCGGCCACATGGAAGGACAAAAGGACCAAAAGTTTGTATTTTTTTACTCCACATTTCTACATCAAATCCCCCTCTTTCCTTTCACCCAAGATTTTACAACTCCTTTCATCATTTCACCACCTTTTCACCTCTATAAATAAGACCCTAATTCCTTGCATTTTCCTCACACCTTCAAAGCAAAATCTCTCCTTTCTCTCCCTCTTGAAAACCGGCCTCAAGCCTCAAGAACACACAAAGTGTTCTTTCAAAGTGTTCTTCATATTTTTGAAGTGTTCTTGGTGAAACTTTTGAAGATCCAACCTTCTACTCATTTTCATTCTTCTAAAAACATCAAAGTAAGTAAATACTAACCTATTACATCTTATATTTATGTTTATATAAGTCTTGCATAATATATATAATCACCTACAACAACAAGTTTCATAAAAACTCAAGTTTATAAGTTTCTAGTTTTTATTTTTAAGTTGTTTCTTTAAATGTGTTTATGAATATGTGAACACATTATAAAAGTGTTAATATTATGAAAACATGTGATATATATGTGTTTTTATAACTATTATGACTTTTATACAAGTAGTCTTTGAATAAACAACAAGAATCATAAGTTGTTGTAAGTTTATAAACTACGGATTTTCGGCAGAAAATTTATATCGACTTTGAAAAATCATAACTAATTCATAACTCAACGAAATGAGTTGATTCTTGTCTCAAAAGTTAGATCTATGTCTTAACTATAGATCTGCAAATTTTCATGATTTATTGTGAAGTTTAAGACCTCCAGAAATTATTTGGGAAACCGAAAGTTTGACAGCTCAAAAATGGCCAACATAGCGTTTTTAACGAGCTTTTTCACTAACCTAAACAACTCGAAAAATGGCCGTTCTTGATTCTAAAAATCCGTTGTATATAGTAGTTGAATTTCCTAGAAAACCAAAGTCTAAAACATTTTGGAGCTTGGTCAAAAACAGCCTCAAAGTAGGCCGAAAAACCTCCGAAAAAGCTGGAAAATTATATATATATATACTTGACGTTTTAAGCGCATTTTATTTATAAACTTGTAATGTTGGGTGATTTAAGACATAAAAATCTATAAATATACATATTATCATATATTGGTGATATTAAGTCCTTATTATCATTTAGGACTCGGTTAAACACCTCCGGTTTCATCACCCATCAAACAACGCACATTTGCATTTTTGCGCCTAGTTTTGCCATCACAAGTTCGGTGAGTTCTCATAGCCCCTATTTTCATACTGTTAAGTTTTGGGGATGAAATACATGCTTCGTTTTCATATGGACACGAAAACCACTTCATTTCTATTATGTATTACACATGTGGTTCCATCCGCCCTTATATCATGAACCGTTAATTGCATTTATTTGTAAGCGCGAATATATTGTGGATAGATCTATTGGGAGTCATGTCCCCCATTCGGGTTAGCTCGGTTCGGCTAACAGCGAGCGCATATATATTTAACACACGGTATTACGTATGGGAATACTGCACAGTGCAAAACTCATTTATAATTAAGCTTCGGTTGCATGATGGTTTATATGTAATACATAACATGGAATTTATGATTTTATAAATTCAAACTCTATTATTGTTGTCCATACAAGTCAGATTTACGTGTAAACCTATGAGCTCACCAAAAATTTTGTTGACGTATTTTAGCGTGTATTTTCAGGAAATTAAGGCAAGTATTCCTTCAGAAGTAACTACTTTCAAGCTTCCGCACTTAAGGAGTCGCATTCTTTTTCAAAACCTCGGAAATTTATTTGCATTATTTTGGATAATTTAGTTATGTATTTAAATCTCTGTACCTTGCGAACTACTCTTTATCATTTACGGGTTATGTAAAACATTTCTACCTTTTAAAGTCATATCGATGTATTTTTGAAAACGTCCATATAGTGGTCGTTCATTATGATTATGGTTACTCTTCCGCACTCGTCACGTCTCGCTGCCAACCGAGGTAGCAGGGTGTGACAGATTGGTATCAGAGCCATAGTTATAGTGAACTAGGTTGGATTAGTACCCTAGACTATAACTGCACATAAAATTTATTGATTTTAAAAATATTTTTGTAACTAACTAAAAGACTATGAATGGACCTTGATAGCAGAAATCATGTCCCATCCGGAAACCATCATCATATCAGATTCAGAGGAGGAGTACATTCCTGCTAGCCCCACGGCCACTGAGATTTTCCACGAGGAAGACACATCGGAGGAAGAGGACCCCTCTGAAGATCCGATGTGGGAGACGGAAGAGGAGCCGGTGGAGGAAGAAGATCCACTGCCCCCAGCGGTCCCTGCTCGCGTTCTATACCATCCAGCCGAGCCGTCATATAAGCCGTATAGGCCTTACCCTAACGGCCCCAAAATGCTGTACACACCCCGAAAGCGGGTGAACCCACCAAGAGGGGAGTCTATTCCTGTCCCGACTCCCCAGCCCAATCCCCCACCACCACACCGAGGGGTAGACGCCCGGCGATGGACCTGGATACCGGAGACCCTCCGCGAATGGAGGCAGATGGAGGGAAATCCTCCCAACTTCGAGATAGGAGGACCATCCTCCGCACCTGTCCCGACCCTCACCCAAGAGCCTACCGAGCAAACCATACCACTTCTGATAGCACGGTCGACCAGGCATGACCACCAGATCCGATCACTTAACCTAGATATCGGTGGGATGACTGCTCGTCTAGAGCGGGAGGAGTTGCAAAACTCCAACATCTACTGGGCTAATCAGCACGCCCTTGCTATTCAACAGAATGGCCTGAACGAGCTTCGGCAGCAACTAGCCGAAAGCCAAGCTCGAATCGAGGAGCTGACTCAGCGACTCAACGCGATGGAAAAGGGAGAGACCCCTGATCACTCCCACACTTAGTGCACTTCTATCTATCCTTGTAATGGTAGGAAAATATCATGTAATAGTATAGGACAAAATTTTCGGGTAATAACCCGCCCCTAATGTAAGAAAATTTCGAATGATTAATGAAAATTGCATGTTATTTATGAAATTGTGTTTGATGATTATAGTATTGTGCTTTAAGGAAAATTACCTCTTTAAGATTCAATTTCTTACACTATGCTTTTTCTTTAAAATTTTAAGATAATGCCGCCGAAACGAGCAATGAACGCTGCTGACATTGAAGAGCTAGTCGCACAAAGAGTGGCTGCCGCTATAGCCACATATGAGGCAAATAGGAATAGCTCAGCTAATGGAGATGGTGGTGCTAGCCGCACCACGGGAGGAACTGAAATCCACGCAAAAGGTTGTGGAATTAAAGGATTTTTAAGTTGCAAACCCCGGTACTTCAACGGAACCGAAGGAGTCGTTGGCTTGATACGATGGTTTGAGAAGTTAGAATCTGTCTTTCGCGTCAGCGGATGTGCTGAAGGAGATAGGGTGAAGTTCGCTACTCACACCCTACAAGATAGCGCCCTCACATGGTGGAATTCCTATGTCCAGTCCGTAAGTATTGATGAAGCCTACCAGCTCACATGGCCCGCATTGAAGCAAATGATGACAGACGAGTACTGTCCAAGGAACGAACTCCAGAAGATGGAATCGGAGTTCTGGAACCTGTCAATGAAGGGAACAGATGTGACGGGGTACACCAACCGATTTCATGAACTGAGCATCCTGTGCCCTCAGATGGTGACCCCGGAGTACAAAAAGATCGAACGTTACATTTGGGGACTCGCTCCTCAAATTCAAGGTAATGTGACTGCCTCAAACCCATCCACCATACAGGATGCCATCAGGATGGCAAACAATTTAATGGATCAAGTGTCCCGGAGGAATGAAGCCAAAGCCGGGGAAAATAAGAGAAAGTGGGAAGACAAGTCTAGGAAGAATGCGGGTTCACAATCCAAAAAGCCCGAAACCATTAAGGCTTACGCAGCGGGAGCGGAGCCAAGAAAAGGTTATACCGGTACCAAGCCTTTCTGCACTAAATGCACCTTCCATCACAACCAGGGTCCCTGTCCGACCCACTGTGGAAAATGCAAACGTTTGGGGCATATGGCCAAGGACTGTAAATTTGGAGCCCCGGGAACCAGTGGCAGCAATCAAAAAGGCTGCTTTGAATGTGGAGTTACTGGGCACTTCAAGAGTGAGTGCCCGAAGATGAGGAATGGTGGAGGAGCTCAAGGGAGAGCTTTTGTGTTAGGAGCAGGTGACGCTCGTCAAGATCCCCACGTAGTATCAGGTACGTTTCTTTTAAATGACATTTATGCTTACGTACTCTTTGATACTGGGGCTGATAGGAGCTTTATATCTGATAAGTTTAGTAAGCAATTGAATGACGCTCCTTTTCCCTTAGACAACTCTTATGCTATAGAACTGGCTGATGGTAAAATAATAGAGGCAAGTAGTATCATTAAGGAATGCACACTGAAGCTGGCAGATCATCCCTTTAAGATAGACTTGATGACTATAGAACTCGGAAGTTTTGATGTAGTAGTTGGTATGGATTGGTTATCACACAATCATGCCGAGATTTTGTGTGGTAAGAAAGTGGTACGGATACCACTCCACAAGAAGAAGTTCCTAACAGTCCAAGGAGAAAGAAAGAACCGACAATTGAATGTCATATCCGGCCTAAGAACATTAAAGTGCCTTAGGAAAGGTTGTCATGCAGTACTGGTGCAAATTGTAGAAAAAGAGTCGGAGGAGAAGCGACTCGAGGATATTCCCGTGGTTCGTGACTATCCGAAGGTCTTCCCGGAAGTTTTGCCTGGATTTCCGCCAACTAGGCAAGTGGAGTTTCAAATCGATTTGGTGCCGGGAGCTGCACCGGTCGCAAGGGCCCCATATAGACTCGCCCCTTCTGAGATGCAAGAGCTATCCAATCAATTACAAGAGTTGATGGATAAAGGATTCATTCGACCAAGTTCCTCACCTTGGGGAGCTCCGGTCTTGTTCGTGAAAAAGAAAGACGGATCCTTCAGAATGTGCATAGACTACCGAGAGCTAAGCAAGTTAACGGTAAAGAACCGCTACCCTCTCCCCAGATTTGATGACCTGTTTGACCAACTACAGGGATCTAGCTTACTCTAAGATTGATTTGCGATCCGGTTATCATCAAGTAAAGGTTCGGGAAGAAGACATACCCAAGACAGCATTCAGAACTCGTTATGGACATTACGAATTCCAGGTAATGCCATTCGGTTTGACTAACGCACCAGCCGTATTCATGGACCTCATGAATCGAGAGTGTAAACCGTATCTGGACAAATTTGTAATAGTGTTCATAGACGATATTCTCATCTATTCCAGAAATAAGGAGGAGCATGAACACCACCTCAAGCTGATCTTGGAGTTGTTAGAGAAGGAACAGTTATACGCCAAATTTTCAAAATGTGAATTTTGGTTGCGAGAAGTTAAATTCCTTGGACATGTGATCAATAGCCAGGGAATCCAAGTTGATGCATCAAAAGTTGAGGCCATAAAGAACTGGGCGACTCCTAGAACCCCCACGGAAATCCGCCAATTTCTAGGACTTGCCGGTTATTATAGGCGATTTATCGAAAACTTCTCAAAGATAGCAGCTTCCTTAACAGAATTGACTCGGAAGGATGTGAAGTATATCTGGGGTGAAGAGCAAGAAAAGGCGTTTCAGCAGTTAAAGCAAAGGTTGTGTAGTGCACCAATTCTGTCCTTACCCGAAGGGCCTGGAAATTTTGTGGTCTACTGTGATGCCTCACACAATGGATTAGGTTGTGTGCTCATGCAAAGGGATAGAGTCATTGCTTACGCATCACGACAGCTCAAAATTCACGAGGTGAATTATACGACTCATGACCTAGAGCTTGGAGCACTGGTGTTTGCTCTCAAAATATGGAGGCACTAGCTGTATGGAACTAAGTGCACGGTGTTCACAGACCATAAAAGCCTTCAGCATATTCTGAATCAGAAAGAGTTAAATATGAGGCAGCGTCGTTGGGTTGAACTGCTTAGTGACTATGACTGCGAAATTCGTTATCATCCGGGGAAGGCAAATGTCGTAGCTGATGCCCTGAGCCGAAACGAACAGGTTAAACCCTTGAGAATCCGAGCTTTGGTCATGACTATACAGTCAAACCTAAACTCTCAAGTCTGCGAGGCACAAGAAGAAGCAGTCAAGGAGGGTAATATACTGGATGGAGCCTTGAGAGGGATGGATAAGCAGTTTGAAATCAAGCCAGATGGATGTCGATACTTCATGGGCAGAATCTGGTTACCAAAACTCGGAGGAGTAAGGAAGCTGGTCATGGATGAAGGGCATAAGACAAGATATGCTATCCATCCTGGGTCAGATAAAATGTATCACGACTTGAAAGGAATGTACTGGTGGCCAAATATGAAGGCTGACATTGCTACCTACGTCAGCAAGTGCTTAACATGTTTGAAGGTTAAAGCTGAGCACCAAAAACCATCAGGATTGCTAGTTCAACCAGAAATACCCCAGTGGAAGTGGGAAAACATCACCATGGATTTCATCACCAAGTTGCCAAAGACTTCTAGAGGTTATGACACTATTTGGGTGATTGTGGATCGGCTTACCAAAACCGCACATTTCCTGCCCATCAAGGAGACTAATAAAATGGATAAGTTAACACGAATCTATCTTAAAGAAGTCGTCTCAAGGCATGGAGTACCAGTATCAATTATATCAGACAGGGACAGCCGGTTCACATCAAGATTTTGGCAGTCATTGCAAGAAGCACTGGGTACACGTCTAAATATGAGCACAACCTATCACCCACAAACGGATGGTCAGAGTGAAAGGATGATTCAGACGTTGAAAGACATGTTAAGGGCATGTGTCATCGATTTTGGCAAAAGTTGGGACAGACACCTGCCATTAGTCAAGTTTTCCTATAACAACAGCTATCACTCAAGCATTAAGACCGCCCCATTCGAGGCACTCTACCGGGCGAAAGTGTCGATCACCTCTTTGTTGGGCTGAAGTAGGAGATAGTCAGATCACTGGACCTGAGATCATCCAAGAGACTACAGAAAAGATAGCCCAGATTCGTAACCGATTAAAGATCGCGCGGGATCGACAGAAGAGTTATGCAGACATTCGACGGAAGGATTTGGAATTCCAAGAGGGAGATCAAGTAATGTTGAAAGTCTCACCTTGGAAAGGCGTAATCCGTTTTGGGAAACGAGGAAAACTCAATCCTCGTTATATCGGACCATTCAAGATCACCAAAAGAATTGGCCCGGTAGCTTACCTAGTCGACCTGCCCCCAGAGCTTAGTAACGTTCATAACACCTTCCACGTGTCCAATCTTAAGAAGTCTCTGGTTGATGAATCACTCGTTATACACATGGACGAGCTGGAGTTAGACGATAAGTTGAACTTCATTGAGCAACCTGTAGAAATAATGGACCGAGAAGTCAAGAAACTCAAGCACAGTCGAATCCCAATAATAAAAGTCAGATGGAACTCTAAGAGAGGTCCTGAGTTTACATGGGAAAGAGAAGATCTGTTCCGGGAAAAATATCCTCACCTGTTCTCAAGTACTCAAGAAGTAGAGAACACGAGCTAATTTCGGGACGAAATTCCCTTAACAGGGGGAGACTGTAACATCCGGCACTAAACCAGGTTAGCAACAAAACCCTAATCTACATTTAATAGTCAATTATAGCCTAATCAGTAGTCATTAGAAATAAATCAAGTGATTAACAAGGCTTATTAGAAAATTCAACTCAATTAGAATCAAATTCATCGGTGCGATGAATCGGGAAATCAATTAATCCGATCAATTTACGACATGAAGGATTAATTCAACTAAGTACATAATTAATCATGATTAGTGACACTAATCATACACTAATACAATTACTTAACCTTAACTATGCAAGACTAAAACAATTAATTAAAACAATGCATCCAAAAGTATTTATGAATTTACAAGAAAAGGGAAATACAAGAATACATTTCTAAATACTTTTATACAAAAAAAAAATAAAAATACATCAAAAATACCCTAACTAGGCCGGCCACATGGAAGGACAAAAGGACCAAAAGTTTGTATTTTTTTACTCCACATTTCTACATCAAATCCCCCTCTTTCCTTTCACCCAAGATTTTACAACTCCTTTCATCATTTCACCACCTTTTCACCTCTATAAATAAGACCCTAATTCCTTGCATTTTCCTCACACCTTCAAAGCAAAATCTCTCCTTTCTCTCCCTCTTGAAAACCGGCCTCAAGCCTCAAGAACACACAGAGTGTTCTTTCAAAGTGTTCTTCATATTTTTGAAGTGTTCTTGGTGAAACTTTTGAAGATCCAACCTTCTACTCATTTTCATTCTTCTAAAAACATCAAAGTAAGTAAATACTAACCTATTACATCTTATATTTATGTTTATATAAGTCTTGCATAATATATATAATCACCTACAACAACAAGTTTCATAAAAACTCAAGTTTATAAGTTTCTAGTTTTTATTTTTAAGTTGTTTCTTTAAATGTGTTTATGAATATGTGAACACATTATAAAAGTGTTAATATTATGAAAACATGTGATATATATGTGTTTTTATAACTATTATGACTTTTATACAAGTAGTCTTTGAATAAACAACAAGAATCATAAGTTGTTGTAAGTTTATAAACTACGGATTTTCGGCAGAAAATTTATATCGACTTTGAAAAATCATAACTAATTCATAACTCAACGAAATGAGTTGATTCTTGTCTCAAAAGTTAGATCTATGTCTTAACTATAGATCTGCAAATTTTCATGATTTATTGTGAAGTTTAAGACCTCCAGAAATTATTTGGGAAACCGAAAGTTTGACAGCTCAAAAATGGCCAACATAGCGTTTTTAACGAGCTTTTTCACTAACCTAAACAACTCGAAAAATGGCCGTTCTTGATTCTAAAAATCCTTTGTATATAGTAGTTGAATGTCCTAGAAAACCAAAGTCTAAAACATTTTGGAGCTTGGTCAAAAACAGCCTCAAAGTAGGCCGAAAAACCTCCGAAAAAGCTGGAAAATTATATATATATATATAAACTTGACGTTTTAAGCGCATTTTATTTATAAACTTGTAATGTTGGGTGATTTAAGACATAAAAATCTATAAATATACATATTATCATATATTGGTGATATTAAGTCCTTATTATCATTTAGGACTCGGTTAAACACCTCCGGTTTCATCACCCATCAAACAACGCACATTTGCATTTTTGCGCCTAGTTTTGCCATCACAAGTTCGGTGAGTTCTCATAGCCCCTATTTTCATACTGTTAAGTTTTGGGGATGAAATACATGCTTCGTTTTCATATGGACACGAAAACCACTTCATTTCTATTATGTATTACACATGTGGTTCCATCCGCCCTTATATCATGAACCGTTAATTGCATTTATTTGTAAGCGCGAATATATTGTGGATAGATCTATTGGGAGTCATGTCCCCCATTCGGGTTAGCTCGGTTCGGCTAACAGCGAGCGCATATATATTTAACACACGGTATTACGTATGGGAATACTGCACAGTGCAAAACTCATTTATAATTAAGCTTCGGTTGCATGATGGTTTATATGTAATACATAACATGGAATTTATGATTTTATAAATTCAAACTCTATTATTGTTGTCCATACAAGTCAGATTTACGTGTAAACCTATGAGCTCACCAAAAATTTTGTTGACGTATTTTAGCGTGTATTTTCAGGAAATTAAGGCAAGTATTCCTTCAGAAGTAACTACTTTTAAGCTTCCGCACTTAAGGAGTCGCATTCTTTTTCAAACCGTCGGAAATTTATTTGCATTATTTTGGATAATTTAGTTATGTATTTAAATCTCTGTACCTTGCGAACTACTCTTTATCATTTACGGGTTATGTAAAACATTTCTACCTTTTAATGTCATATCGATGTATTTTTGAAAACGTCCATATAGTGGTCGTTCATTATGATTATGGTTACTCTTCCGCACTCGTCACGTCTCGCTGCCAACCGAGGTAGCAGGGTGTGACAGATTGGTATCAGAGCCATAGTTATAGTGAACTAGGTTGGATTAGTACCCTAGACTATAACTGCACATAAAATTTATTGATTTTTAAAAATATTTTTGTAACTAACTAAAAGACTATGAATGGACCTTGATAGCAGAAATCATGTCCCATCCGGAAACCATCATCATATCAGATTCAGAGGAGGAGTACATTCCTGCTAGCCCCACGGCCACTGAGATTTTCCACGAGGAAGACACATCGGAGGAAGAGGACCCCTCTGAAGATCCGATGTGGGAGACGGAAGAGGAGCCGGTGGAGGAAGAAGATCCACTGCCCCCAGCGGTCCCTGCTCGCGTTCTATACCATCCAGCCGAGCCCTCATATAAGCCGTATAGGCCTTACCCTAACGGCCCCAAAATGCTGTACACACCCCGAAAGCGGGTGAACCCACCAAGAGGGGAGTCTATTCCTGTCCCGACTCCCCAGCCCAATCCCCCACCACCACACCGAGGGGTAGACGCCCGGCGATGGACCTGGATACCGGAGACCCTCCGCGAATGGAGGCAGATGGAGGGAAATCCTCCCAACTTCGAGATAGGAGGACCATCCTCCGCACCTGTCCCGACCCTCACCCAAGAGCCTACCGAGCAAACCATACCACTTCTGATAGCACGGTCGACCAGGCATGACCACCAGATCCGATCACTTAACCTAGATATCGGTGGGATGACTGCTCGTCTAGAGCGGGAGGAGTTGCAAAACTCCAACATCTACTGGGCTAATCAGCACGCCCTTGCTATTCAACAGAATGGCCTGAACGAGCTTCGGCAGCAACTAGCCGAAAGCCAAGCTCGAATCGAGGAGCTGACTCAGCGACTCAACGCGATGGAAAAGGGAGAGACCCCTGATCACTCCCACACTTAGTGCACTTCTATCTATCCTTGTAATGGTAGGAAAATATCATGTAATAGTATAGGACAAAATTTTCGGGTAATAACCCGCCCCTAATGTAAGAAAATTTCGAATGATTAATGAAAATTGCATGTTATTTATGAAATTGTGTTTGATGATTATAGTATTGTGCTTTAAGGAAAATTACCTCTTTAAGATTCAATTTCTTACACTATGCTTTTTCTTTAAAATTTTAAGATAATGCCGCCGAAACGAGCAATGAACGCTGCTGACATTGAAGAGCTAGTCGCACAAAGAGTGGCTGCCGCTATAGCCACATATGAGGCAAATAGGAATAGCTCAGCTAATGGAGATGGTGGTGCTAGCCGCACCACGGGAGGAACTGAAATCCACGCAAAAGGTTGTGGAATTAAAGGATTTTTAAGTTGCAAACCCCGGTACTTCAACGGAACCGAAGGAGTCGTTGGCTTGATACGATGGTTTGAGAAGTTAGAATCTGTCTTTCGCGTCAGCGGATGTGCTGAAGGAGATAGGGTGAAGTTCGCTACTCACACCCTACAAGATAGCGCCCTCACATGGTGGAATTCCTATGTCCAGTCCGTAAGTATTGATGAAGCCTACCAGCTCACATGGCCCGCATTGAAGCAAATGATGACAGACGAGTACTGTCCAAGGAACGAACTCCAGAAGATGGAATCGGAGTTCTGGAACCTGTCAATGAAGGGAACAGATGTGACGGGGTACACCAACCGATTTCATGAACTGAGCATCCTGTGCCCTCAGATGGTGACCCCGGAGTACAAAAAGATCGAACGTTACATTTGGGGACTCGCTCCTCAAATTCAAGGTAATGTGACTGCCTCAAACCCATCCACCATACAGGATGCCATCAGGATGGCAAACAATTTAATGGATCAAGTGTCCCGGAGGAATGAAGCCAAAGCCGGGGAAAATAAGAGAAAGTGGGAAGACAAGTCTAGGAAGAATGCGGGTTCACAATCCAAAAAGCCCGAAACCATTAAGGCTTACGCAGCGGGAGCGGAGCCAAGAAAAGGTTATACCGGTACCAAGCCTTTCTGCACTAAATGCACCTTCCATCACAACCAGGGTCCCTGTCCGACCCACTGTGGAAAATGCAAACGTTTGGGGCATATGGCCAAGGACTGTAAATTTGGAGCCCCGGGAACCAGTGGCAGCAATCAAAAAGGCTGCTTTGAATGTGGAGTTACTGGGCACTTCAAGAGTGAGTGCCCGAAGATGAGGAATGGTGGAGGAGCTCAAGGGAGAGCTTTTGTGTTAGGAGCAGGTGACGCTCGTCAAGATCCCCACGTAGTATCAGGTACGTTTCTTTTAAATGACATTTATGCTTACGTACTCTTTGATACTGGGGCTGATAGGAGCTTTATATCTGATAAGTTTAGTAAGCAATTGAATGACGCTCCTTTTCCCTTAGACAACTCTTATGCTATAGAACTGGCTGATGGTAAAATAATAGAGGCAAGTAGTATCATTAAGGAATGCACACTGAAGCTGGCAGATCATCCCTTTAAGATAGACTTGATGACTATAGAACTCGGAAGTTTTGATGTAGTAGTTGGTATGGATTGGTTATCACACAATCATGCCGAGATTTTGTGTGGTAAGAAAGTGGTACGGATACCACTCCACAAGAAGAAGTTCCTAACAGTCCAAGGAGAAAGAAAGAACCGACAATTGAATGTCATATCCGGCCTAAGAACATTAAAGTGCCTTAGGAAAGGTTGTCATGCAGTACTGGTGCAAATTGTAGAAAAAGAGTCGGAGGAGAAGCGACTCGAGGATATTCCCGTGGTTCGTGACTATCCGAAGGTCTTCCCGGAAGTTTTGCCTGGACTTCCGCCAACTAGGCAAGTGGAGTTTCAAATCGATTTGGTGCCGGGAGCTGCACCGGTCGCAAGGGCCCCATATAGACTCGCCCCTTCTGAGATGCAAGAGCTATCCAATCAATTACAAGAGTTGATGGATAAAGGATTCATTCGACCAAGTTCCTCACCTTGGGGAGCTCCGGTCTTGTTCGTGAAAAAGAAAGACGGATCCTTCAGAATGTGCATAGACTACCGAGAGCTAAGCAAGTTAACGGTAAAGAACCGCTACCCTCTCCCCAGATTTGATGACCTGTTTGACCAACTACAGGGATCTAGCTTACTCTAAGATTGATTTGCGATCCGGTTATCATCAAGTAAAGGTTCGGGAAGAAGACATACCCAAGACAGCATTCAGAACTCGTTATGGACATTACGAATTCCAGGTAATGCCATTCGGTTTGACTAACGCACCAGCCGTATTCATGGACCTCATGAATCGAGAGTGTAAACCGTATCTGGACAAATTTGTAATAGTGTTCATAGACGATATTCTCATCTATTCCAGAAATAAGGAGGAGCATGAACACCACCTCAAGCTGATCTTGGAGTTGTTAGAGAAGGAACAGTTATACGCCAAATTTTCAAAATGTGAATTTTGGTTGCGAGAAGTTAAATTCCTTGGACATGTGATCAATAGCCAGGGAATCCAAGTTGATGCATCAAAAGTTGAGGCCATAAAGAACTGGGCGACTCCTAGAACCCCCACGGAAATCCGCCAATTTCTAGGACTTGCCGGTTATTATAGGCGATTTATCGAAAACTTCTCAAAGATAGCAGCTTCCTTAACAGAATTGACTCGGAAGGATGTGAAGTATATCTGGGGTGAAGAGCAAGAAAAGGCGTTTCAGCAGTTAAAGCAAAGGTTGTGTAGTGCACCAATTCTGTCCTTACCCGAAGGGCCTGGAAATTTTGTGGTCTACTGTGATGCCTCACACAATGGATTAGGTTGTGTGCTCATGCAAAGGGATAGAGTCATTGCTTACGCATCACGACAGCTCAAAATTCACGAGGTGAATTATACGACTCATGACCTAGAGCTTGGAGCACTGGTGTTTGCTCTCAAAATATGGAGGCACTAGCTGTATGGAACTAAGTGCACGGTGTTCACAGACCATAAAAGCCTTCAGCATATTCTGAATCAGAAAGAGTTAAATATGAGGCAGCGTCGTTGGGTTGAACTGCTTAGTGACTATGACTGCGAAATTCGTTATCATCCGGGGAAGGCAAATGTCGTAGCTGATGCCCTGAGCCGAAACGAACGGGTTAAACCCTTGAGAATCCGAGCTTTGGTCATGACTATACAGTCAAACCTAAACTCTCTAGTCCGCGAGGCACAAGAAGAAGCAGTCAAGGAGGGTAATATACTGGATGGAGCCTTGAGAGGGATGGATAAGCAGTTTGAAATCAAGCCAGATGGATGTCGATACTTCATGGGCAGAATCTGGTTACCAAAACTCGGAGGAGTAAAGAAGCTGGTCATGGATGAAGGGCATAAGACAAGATATGCTATCCATCCTGGGTCAGATAAAATGTATCACGACTTGAAAGGAATGTACTGGTGGCCAAATATGAAGGCTGACATTGCTACCTACGTCAGCAAGTGCTTAACATGTTTGAAGGTTAAAGCTGAGCACCAAAAACCATCAGGATTGCTAGTTCAACCAGAAATACCCCAGTGGAAGTGGGAAAACATCACCATGGATTTCATCACCAAGTTGCCAAAGACTTCTAGAGGTTATGACACTATTTGGGTGATTGTGGATCGGCTTACCAAAACCGCACATTTCCTGCCCATCAAGGAGACTAATAAAATGGATAAGTTAACACGAATCTATCTTAAAGAAGTCGTCTCAAGGCATGGAGTACCAGTATCAATTATATCAGACAGGGACAGCCGGTTCACATCAAGATTTTGGCAGTCATTGCAAGAAGCACTGGGTACACGCCTAAATATGAGCACAACCTATCACCCACAAACGGATGGTCAGAGTGAAAGGATGATTCAGACGTTGAAAGACATGTTAAGGGCATGTGTCATCGATTTTGGCAAAAGTTGGGACAGACACCTGCCATTAGTCAAGTTTTCCTATAACAACAGCTATCACTCAAGCATTAAGACCGCCCCATTCGAGGCACTCTACCGGGCGAAAGTGTCGATCACCTCTTTGTTGGGCTGAAGTAGGAGATAGTCAGATCACTGGACCTGAGATCATCCAAGAGACTACAGAAAAGATAGCCCAGATTCGTAACCGATTAAAGATCGCGCGGGATCGACAGAAGAGTTATGCAGACATTCGACGGAAGGATTTGGAATTCCAAGAGGGAGATCAAGTAATGTTGAAAGTCTCACCTTGGAAAGGCGTAATCCGTTTTGGGAAACAAGGAAAACTCAATCCTCGTTATATCGGACCATTCAAGATCACCAAAAGAATTGGCCCGGTAGCTTACCTAGTCGACCTGCCCCCAGAGCTTAGTAACGTTCATAACACCTTCCACGTGTCCAATCTTAAGAAGTCTCTGGTTGATGAATCACTCGTTATACACATGGACGAGCTGGAGTTAGACGATAAGTTGAACTTCATTGAGCAACCTGTAGAAATAATGGACCGAGAAGTCAAGAAACTCAAGCACAGTCGAATCCCAATAATAAAAGTCAGATGGAACTCTAAGAGAGGTCCTGAGTTTACATGGGAAAGAGAAGATCTGTTCCGGGAAAAATATCCTCACCTGTTCTCAAGTACTCAAGAAGTAGAGAACACGAGCTAATTTCGGGACGAAATTCCCTTAACAGGGGGAGACTGTAACATCCGGCACTAAACCAGGTTAGCAACAAAACCCTAATCTACATTTAATAGTCAATTATAGCCTAATCAGTAGTCATTAGAAATAAATCAAGTGATTAACAAGGCTTATTAGAAAATTCAACTCAATTAGAATCAAATTCATCGGTGCGATGAATCGGGAAATCAATTAATCCGATCAATTTACGACATGAAGGATTAATTCAACTAAGTACATAATTAATCATGATTAGTGACACTAATCATACACTAATACAATTACTTAACCTTAACTATGCAAGACTAAAACAATTAATTAAAACAATGCATCCAAAAGTATTTATGAATTTACAAGAAAAGGGAAATACAAGAATACATTTCTAAATACTTTTATACAAAAAAAAAATAAAAATACATCAAAAATACCCTAACTAGGCCGGCCACATGGAAGGACAAAAGGACCAAAAGTTTGTATTTTTTTACTCCACATTTCTACATCAAATCCCCCTCTTTCCTTTCACCCAAGATTTTACAACTCCTTTCATCATTTCACCACCTTTTCACCTCTATAAATAAGACCCTAATTCCTTGCATTTTCCTCACACCTTCAAAGCAAAATCTCTCCTTTCTCTCCCTCTTGAAAACCGGCCTCAAGCCTCAAGAACACACAAAGTGTTCTTTCAAAGTGTTCTTCATATTTTTGAAGTGTTCTTGGTGAAACTTTTGAAGATCCAACCTTCTACTCATTTTCATTCTTCTAAAAACATCAAAGTAAGTAAATACTAACCTATTACATCTTATATTTATGTTTATATAAGTCTTGCATAATATATATAATCACCTACAACAACAAGTTTCATAAAAACTCAAGTTTATAAGTTTCTAGTTTTTATTTTTAAGTTGTTTCTTTAAATGTGTTTATGAATATGTGAACACATTATAAAAGTGTTAATATTATGAAAACATGTGATATATATGTGTTTTTATAACTATTATGACTTTTATACAAGTAGTCTTTGAATAAACAACAAGAATCATAAGTTGTTGTAAGTTTATAAACTACGGATTTTCGGCAGAAAAATTATATCGACTTTGAAAAATCATAACTAATTCATAACTCAACGAAATGAGTTGATTCTTGTCTCAAAAGTTAGTCTATGTCTTAACTATAGATCTGCAAATTTTCATGATTTATTGTGAAGTTTAAGACCTCCAGAAATTATTTGGGAAACCAGAAGTTTGACAGCTCAAAAATGGCCAACATAGCGTTTTTAACGAGCTTTTTCACTAACCTAAACAACTCGAAAAATGACCGTTCTTGATTCTAAAAGTCCTTTGTATATAGTAGTTGAATGTCCTAGAAAACCAAAGTCTAAAACATTTTGGAGCTTGGTCAAAAACAGCCTCAAAGTAGGCCCAAAAACCTCCGAAAAAGCTGGAAAATTATATATATATATATATACTTGACGTTTT
This sequence comes from Centrapalus pauciflorus, assembly GCA_020465985.1. Taxonomy (NCBI): domain Eukaryota; kingdom Viridiplantae; phylum Streptophyta; class Magnoliopsida; order Asterales; family Asteraceae; genus Centrapalus; species Centrapalus pauciflorus. Next base: position 238,101 of record JAANYP010002898.1, on the reverse strand, counting down.
AAGCGCATTTTATTTATAAACTTGTAATGTTGGGTGATTTAAGACATAAAAATCTATAAATATACATATTATCATATATTGGTGATATTAAGTCCTTATTATCATTTAGGACTCGGTTAAACACCTCCGGTTTCATCACCCATCAAACAACGCACATTTGCATTTTTGCGCCTAGTTTTGCCATCACAAGTTCGGTGAGTTCTCATAGCCCCTATTTTCATACTGTTAAGTTTTGGGGATGAAATACATGCTTCGTTTTCATATGGACACGAAAACCACTTCATTTCTATTATGTATTACACATGTGGTTCCATCCGCCCTTATATCATGAACCGTTAATTGCATTTATTTGTAAGCGCGAATATATTGTGGATAGATCTGTTGGGAGTCATGTCTCCCATTCGGGTTAGCTCGGTTCGGCTAACAGCGAGTGCATATATATTTAACACACGGTATTACGTGTGGGAATACTGCACAGGGCAAAACTCATTTATAATTAACACACGGTATTATGATTTTATAAATTCAAACTCTATTATTGTTGTCCATACAAGTCAGATTTACGTGTAAACCTATGAGCTCACCAACAATTTTGTTGACGTATTTCAGCGTGTATTTTCAGGAAATTAAGGCAAGTATGCCTTCAGAAGTAACTACTTTCAAGCTTCCGCACTTAAGGAGTCGCATTCTTTTTCAAACCGTCGGAGATTTATTTGCATTATTTTGGATAATTTAATTATGTATTTAAATCTCTGTACCTTGCGAATTACTCTTTATCATTTACGGGTTATGTAAAACATTTCTATCTTTTAAAGTCATATCGATGTATTTTTGAAAACGTCCATATAGTGGTCGTTCATTATGATTATGGTTACGCTTCCGCACTCGTCACGTCTCGCTGCCAACCGAGGTAGCAGGGTGTGACACTATAGGCTGCCCTGCACCTCTTGTCCTTAAAACTGTTGGTGTCACGGTACAATCCACTTGCAAATGATCCCAGAATTGCCTAATATACGGCAAAATTGTTTGTACATTATGTGACAGAGCATAGGAAACCCTTGAGTGTGCTAAGAACTCCACCATCTGCCGAAAAGCTTGAGCTTCAGGAAGCTCCCTATCTGGCGATAACTAAGGCAAGCGACTAAAGCAAGCCGAAGGCGATCCCCATAACTACAGGTGCTGGGGATCGTTTCACCATATTATGTTTCCGGAAAAATGCTCTTTCACCCAGATCTGCACATTAAACAATAACATATATTAGAAGTGAAAACTAAAAATGAAACTTGTTTAAATTTGAATTTGTTTTATTTTGAACTTTCATAAGTCCAAAATCCAACACATTTGAATTTATACAAGTTTGAATTGAAAATTATGCAAATATTTCGACTTTAATACTAAATTCGAAGAACATGTTCGAATTTGACTTGAATTCGAGTTTGTTGACAAAGTCGAATTTCCTGACAAGTTCGAACATGATGAACATGTTCGAAGTCGGTCACTTTCGAACACAAATCCATGATTTTAACCCTATTAGACTTAGAAAATAGTATTCACTAGTCCTATTAGGTTCTAATCGAAGATATATGCAATTTATTTGAAGTTTCACCGGTTAAAACTTGTGATTTTGAATCACAAAGTTTAAAACCCAAAAACTTCAAAAATTGGTCGATTTTTGCTATAAATGAGTCCTAGGATACCTAAATATTGTATTACACTTATGTTTATACCTAGATTAGCAAGTAGATTCGAACACACACGAGCAAAACTTCGAGACACAGTTGAAAATTCGAAAACGGCAAAGTCGAATATAAGTTCGAAATCACAGGTGGGTAAGTTCGAAGCAATAGAATCGAAGGTAGGTGACATAAATGAGTCACTGTTGACCTTTATATACTAACAACCTTCGAACTTGTCTTTAAATTCGACTTTACTGACAGAATCGAATATTTATTCGATTTTGTCTGGAATTCGAATTTAAATTAAAATTTTAAAAATCTTTGAATAAGATTCAACTTATTCAACATTTCCTACTTTTTCACATTTTTCAACCTTTTCGAGTAACGGAACAAACTTTGCAAAAATTATTTACACTAAGCACTAGATTTTCATGCAATGATTGTTTATTCAACTAAAAATGCATCCTTAGTAACTTTGACCTTTTTCCTAAAATAAAATAAAATAAAATAAAATAAAGTTTTGAATAATATTTAAACTTAAACTACTCAAAAATACTTTTAAAATTTACATCCTATACTAATACTAACTTTTGGTGAGAAAGTCAAAGAAAGGTTCAATCAGATAGCGGTGTCAAATACGCACTTTCTGTATTGTACTCTCACACTTAGGAATTCTTAAATTCCTTGATTGTTTGTCGTGACACACATTTCTAGGCGATTGTTGGTATTATTTTCCCTTTAAACATGCTACACTTTGGAATATCCATTGGCCTTTTTATTTATCAAGAAACTACCTTATGTGTCTCATTCTTAGACATACTTTTATGATCAAGGCATACACACAATTATTATAACCTTTCGGTATTGCAAATTCCCTTTAAAAGGCAAACGTCGAACAGAGTTCTGTATTTACATACAACAGAGTGTCTTAGTTTGTCTGAAAGTTTATTTTAAATCTGGCAAGACAGCGGTGATAGGTCTGTACCGACGTACAACAAAGCGACTTATCTTGCTAACTCGAGTCAAACCAGAGGCAACAGGTCTGTACTTACGTACAATAGAGTTACTTGTTTTGACTCTCAATTCAATGTCATTATTTTTCTTTCTTTTCTTTTCTTTAAGATGTATCTGATGTTGCTATACATCCCCCAGAAATTTTGCATACCTCATTTAGAATCATTGTCTGTATGTCTCTAACATAAAAATTAAGACCATGCGGTCATACATCTAAGGTAGTGACACGTTTGACTTTTTCCTTGAATATTTTATTAGCTTTTGAGATTCCCTTTGTGTATGATGCCTACCAACACATCAAAGTAGAAAATGTATATCACTTAGAGTTTTAGGTGCATTATGTGTGAAAGCTTAACACTTAGAGATTGTATCGACTGTGCTAATTTTCGTCACTTTGAACCTATGTATCAAAGACTTAATTCATTTTCTAATATTCTCTTTTTTTGAGCTTTTCATGGTTTTCTCTCTTTTTTCTTTTGTTTTTCATAAATGAGTAAAAGAAAATAACCTATCCTACTAACTTACTATAAAAGGAAAGAAAAATTACTGCTATAAAAAGAAATAAATTCTACTAAGGTCAAGCTACTCTGGATTACGCATGCCATTTAGTTGAAGTAACAACTCAAAACGTGACTTATCAGAAGCTTTGGTAAATAAATCAGCATTATTATCTTACGTTGCCACTTTTACCAGCTTAATTAAATTCTTTTCAGCACAATCACATATAAAATGGTGTCTTATGTTAATGTGCTTTGTTTTACTGTGTCTAACTGGATTATTGGTTATAGAAATAGTTGACTGGTTAATTGTCACACCCCGTTACCCCGGTTGGCAACGAAGCGTGACGTCGCGGAAGCGTAACCATAATCATAATGAACGACCACTATATGGACATTTTCAAAAAATACATCGATATAACTTTAAAAGATAGAAATGTTTTACATAACCTGAAAATGATAAAGAGTAGTTCGCAAGATACAGAGATTTAAATACATAATTAAATTATCCAAAATACTGCAATTAAATCTCCGACGGTTTGAAATTGAGTGCAACGCCTTAAGTGCGGAAGCTTGAAAATACTACTGATGTGATGGACTTGCCTTAATTTCCTGAAAATACAGGCTAAAATAAGTCAACAAAAATTGTTGGTGAGCTCATAGGTTTACACCTAAATCTGACTTGTATGGACAACAATAATAGAGATTGAATTTATAAACTAATAAATTCCATGTTATGTATTACATATAAACCATCATGCAACCGAAGCTTAATTAAAATGAGTTTGCCCTGTGCAGTATCCCCGACTGTAATACCGTGTGTTGAATATATATGCACTCGCTGTTAGCTGACCCGAACTAACCCGAGTGGGGGACATGACTCCCAATAGATCTATCCACAATATATTCACGCTTACAATTGAATGCAATTAACGGTTGATGACATAAGGGCTGATGGAACCACATGTGAAATACATAATAGAAATGAAGATATTTCGTGTCCATATAAAAACGAAGCATGTATTTCATCCCCAAAACATTACAGTGTGAAAATAGGGGCTATGAGAACTCACCGAGATTGCGATGGCAAAAACGAGCGTAAAAAGCTATTTAGCGTAAATGGATGGATGATGCGTCGAGTGAGTTTAATCGAGTCCTAAATGATAATAAGGACTTAATATCTCTAATATATGATGATATATATATATATATATATATATATATATATATATATATATATATATATATATATATTTATAGATTTATGACTTAAATCACCCAACATTACAAGTTTATAAATAAAATATATATATATATATATATATATATATATATATATATATATATATAATTTTCGAGCTTTTTCGGAGGTTTTTCGGCCTACTTTGAGATTGTTTTAGACCAAGCTCCAAAATGTTTTAGACTTTGGTTTTCTAGGAAATTAAACTACTATATATAAAGGATTTTTAGAATCAAGAACGGCCATTTTTCGAGATGTTTAGGTTGGTGAGAAAGCTCGTTAAAAACCCTATGTTGGCCATTTTTGAGCTGTCAAACTTTCGGTTTCCCAAATAATTTCTGGAGGTCTTAAACTCCAAAATAAATTATGAAAACTTCCAGATCTATAGTTAAGACATAGATCTAACTTTTGAGACCAGAATCAACTCATTTCGTTAAGTTATAAATTAGTTATGATTTTTCAAAGTCGATATAAATTTTCTGCCGAAAATCCGCAGTCTATAAACTTGAAACAACTTATGATTCTTGTTGTTTATTCAAAGACTACTTTTATAAAAGTTATAAAACACATATATATATATATATATCAGTTGTTTTCATAATATTTACACTTATATGATGTGTTTATATATTTATAAACACATTTGAAGAAACAACTTAAAAACAAAAACTAGAAATTTATAAACTTGAGTTTTTATGAAACTTGTTGTTGTTGGTGATTATATATATTATGCAAGACTTATATAATCATAAATATAAGATGAAATAAGCTAGTATTTACTTACTTTGAAGTGTTAGGAGTATGAAATTGAGAAGAAGTTGGAACTCTTGTAAGATTTGGACCAAGAACACTTGAACTTCACCAAGAACACTTGAATTTCACCAAGAACACTTGAATGAAAATGTTTGTAGTGTGTGTGTGTGTGTGTGTGTGTGTGTGTGTGTGTGGATCCGGTTTTGAGAGAGAAAAAAGAGAGATTTTGGTGTGAAAATAATGAAAGGGAAGCTCTCTATTTATAGGAAAAGTCTTGGTCTTTCAAATGGAGGTTGAGTGCACACTTGGTTGAATTGAAAGACAATGGTGAAATGAAAGGGAATGGAGAAAGGAGATTTGATGTAGATGGTGCATGGTCTTCTTAATATAAAATTGAAAATCAAGTGTGTGTGTGTGTGTGTACTATGAGGGCTGGCCATGTGAAGGTATTTTCCATGTAATTTACATTTTTTTTTTGTATAAATGTATTAGAATGTATTCGTGTATTTCCCTTTTTATGTAATTTCATAAATACTTATGGATGCATTGTTTTAATGAATTGTTTTAGTCTTGCATAATTAATGTTAAGTAATTGTATTAGTGTATGATTAGTGTTACCAATCATAATTTAATTACGTACTTAGTTGAATTAATACTTCATATCGTAAATTGATCGGATTAATTGATTTCCCGATTTATCGCAACGATGAATTTGATTCTAATTGAATTGAATTTTCTAATGAACCTTGTTAATCACTTTATTAATTTCTAATGATCACTGATTAGGTTATAATTGCCTATTAAATACAGATTAGGTTGTATATGCTAACCTAGTTTAATGCCGGATGTTACAGTCTCCCCCTGTTAAGGGAATTTCGTCCCGAAATTAGCTCGTGTTCTCGACTGTTTGAGTATTAGAGAATAGATGAGGGTATTTTTCCCAGAACTGATCTTCGCGTTTCCACGTCTACTCAGGACCTCACTTAGAGTTCCATCTGACTTTTATTATCGGGATCCGGCTGTGCTTTAGTTTCTTGACTTCTCGGTCCATTATTTCCAAAGGTTTTTCAACGAAATACAACTTATCATCTAATTCTAGCTCGTCCATGGGTATAACGAGTGTTTCATCAGCCAGACACTTCTTAAGGTTGGATACATGGAAGGTATTGTGCACGCTGCTAAGCTCTGGTGGCAGCTCTAAATGATAAGCTACTAGTCTAATTCTTTTTAAGACCTTCAATTGTCCAATGTAACGAGGATTCAGTTATCCTTGTTTCACAAATCATATCACGCCCTTTCATGGCCAGACTTTCATCGGTTGCCTTCCTCCTAATTGGAACTTAAAGGATTTTCTCTTTACGTCTGGATAACTTTTCTAACAATCGCGGGCAACTTTTAGGCGGTTCCGTATCTAAACTATCTTTTCGGTGGCCTCAAGTATGATTTCTAGGCCAATGACTTGACGATCCCTTACTTTGACCCGACAAAGGGGTGATCCACACTTTTGTCTATACAGTGCCTCTAACGGAGCAACCTTAAGACGTGTGTGATTGTTGTTGTTCGATAATTCCACTAAGGAAAATGAGTATCCCAACACTTCCCAAAATCCATCACACAGGCTCTTAACATATATTCTAGGGTTTGGATCATTCTTTCACTCTGACCATTGGTCAGAGGGTAATATGTGGTACTTATGTCCAAGTTTGTACCCAAAGCTCGCTGTAACGATTTCCAATAACTAGATGTAAATCTGCTATCTGAATCTGAAATGATTGAAATGGGGACTCCAGGTTTGGAGACGGCGTCCTTTAGGTACGTTTGGACTAGCTTGTTAATCCTGTTGTTCTCCTTGATTAGTAAGAATGCGAAAATTTGATTAGGCGGCCGACTATTACTCATATGGTTTTTGATGTTTGTCTTATCTTTGTAGCATGTTAGGAATTTGTTGACATATGTGGCAATGTCAGCCTTCATGTTAGGCCACCAGTATAGCTCCTTGCGGTTATGATACATTTTATCGAATCCGAGATGAGTGGCATATCTTGATTTGTATCTGTCACACCCCGTTACCCCGGTTGGCAACGAAGCGCGACGTCGCGGAAGCGTAACCATAATCATAATGAACGACCACTATATGGACGTTTTCAAAAATACATCGGCGTAACTTTAAAAGATATAAATGTTTCACATAACCCAAAATGATAAAGAGAAGTTCGCAAGGTACAAAGATTTAAATACATAATTAAATCATCCAAAATAATGCAAATAAATCTCCGATGGTTTGAAACTTAGTGCGACTCGTTAAATGCGAAAGCTTGAAAATACTACCGATGTGATGGACTTGCCTTAATTTCCTGAGAATACACGCTAAAATACGTCAACAAAATTTTTGGTGAGCTCATAGGTTTACACGTAAATCTGACTTGTATGGACAACAATAATAGAGATTGAATTTATAAAATCATAAATTCCTTGTTATGTATTACATATAAACCATCATGCAACCTAAGCTTAGTTAAAATGAGTTTGCCCTGTGCAGTATTCCCGTACGTAATACCGTTTGTTGAATATATATGCACCCGCTGTTAGCCAATCCGACTAACCCGAGTGGGGGACATGACTCCCAATAGATCTATCCACAATATATTCGCGCTTACAAATAAATGTAATTAACGGTTCATGATATCAGAGCTAATGGAACCACATGTGTAATACATAATAGAAATGAAAATGTTTTCGTGTCCATATAAAAACGAAGCATGTATATCATCCCCAAACCATAACAGTGTGAAAATAGGGGCTATGAGAACTCACTGGGATTGCGATGGCAAAAATCTAGCGTAAAAAGCTTTTAGCGTAATTGTATGGATGATGCGTCGAGTGAGTTTAATCGAGTCCTAAATGATAATAAGGACTTAATATCTCTAATATATGATGATATATATATTTATAGTTTTTTATGTCTTAAATCACCCAACATTACAAGTTTATAAATAAAATTCCCTTAAAACGTCAAGTTTATATATATATATAATTTTCCAGCTTTTTCGGAGGTTTTTCGGCCTACTTTGAGGTTGTTTTTGACCAAGCTCCAAAATGTTTTAGACTTTGGTTTTCTAGGACATTAAACTACTATATACAAAGTATTTTTAGAATCAAGAACGGCAATTTTTTCGAAATGTTTAGGTTGGTGAAAAAGCTCGTTAAAAACCCTATGTTGGCCATTTTTGAGCTGTCAAACTTTCGGTTTCCCAAATAATTTCTGGAGGTCTTAAACTCCAAAATAAATTATGAAAAATTCCAGATCTATAGTTAAGACGTAGATCTAACTTTTGAGACAAGAATCAACTCATTTCGTTGAGTTATGAATTACTTATGATTTTTCAAAGTCGATATAAAGTTTCTGCCGAAAATCCGCAGTTTTATAAACTTGAAACAACTTATGATTCTTGTTGTTTATTCAAAAACTACTTGTATAAAAGTTGTAAAAGTTATATAACACATATATAACACATGTTTTCATAATATTAACATGTTTATAATGTGTTCATATATTCATATGCACATTTAAAGAAACAACTTAAAAATAAAAACTAGAAACTTATAAACTTGAGTTTTTATGAAACTTGTTGTTGTTGGTGATTATATATATTATGCAAGACTTATATAAACATAAATGTATGATGAAATAAGTTAGTATTTACTTACTTTGAAGTATTTAGAATATGATTTTGAGTAGAAGTTGAAATCCTCGCAAGATATGCACCAAAACAGTTGATTTTTGAAGAACACTTGAAGAACACTTGAATGCACAAGTTTGTGATGTGTGAGTGTATAAATCCAGTTTTGAGAGAAGAAAAGGAGAGGTTTTTGTTGTTTGAAGTGTGGAAAAGAAGTGAGAAATGAGGTCTTATTTATAGGCAAAGTGTTTGGTCTTTCAAATGATGAAAGGCATGGATGAAAAGGTAGAGTGCACTTTTAAACAAAATGATTGTGTTTAAAGTAATATTAAAAAATAAAAGTCAACTTGTAATACACACATCGCCTATAGGCCAGCCATACATTTATTATACATGTATTTATATTTTTTTTTTGTGTATAAATGTATTTAGAAATGTATTCATGTATTTCCCTTTTTCTTGTAATTTCATAAATACTTATGGATGCATTGTTTTAATGAATTGTTTTAGTCTTGCATAATTATTGTTAAGTAATTGTATTAGTGTTTGATTAGTGTTACTAATCATAATTTAATTATGTACTTAGTTGAATTAATCCCTCATATCGTAAATCGATCGGATTAATTAATTTCCCGATTCATCGCACCGATGAATTTGATTCTAATTGAGTTGAATTTCTTCATGAACCTTGTTAATCACTTTGGCTAATTTCTAATGACCACTGATTAGGTTATAATTGGCCATTAAATACTACTTGGGTCGTAGTTGCTAACCTGGTTTAATGCCAGATGTTACAGTCTCCCCCTGTTAAGGAAATTTCGTCCCGAAATTTTATCCTGTTTCCTCAGAGGTCTTGTTACTTAGGATTAGGTGAGGGTATCTTTGCTTAAACTAGCCTTTGCATGCCTATGTGAATTCTGGTCCATGTCTAGAATTCCATCTGACCTTGAGGACGGGTATACAACTGTGCTTCAATCCTTTGACCTTACGGTCCATGATTTCAACCGTCTCTTTGATGAAGAGAAGTTTATCAGTTAGTTGGATCTCTCCCAAGGGGTGACAAGTGTCTCCTCTAACAAACACTTCTTCTTATTCGATACATGGAAGGTATTGTGTATGCTGCTATGCTCTGGTGGTAACTCTAAACGATAAGCTACGAGTCCAATTCCCTTTAAGACTTTGTATTGCCAATTAATCGAGGGTTTAATTATCCTTGTTTCCCAAATCGTAACACGCCCTTCCATGGCAAGACTTTCATCAGTACTTGTTCTCCTAATTAGAACACAAGGGATTTTCTATTTTCATCTGCATAACTTTCTTACAATCGCAGGCAACTTTTAGTCAGTTTCGTATCTGTACTATCCTTTCGGTTGTTTCGTGAATGATCTTAACGCCAGTGATTTGGCCATTTCCCACTTCTTCCCAATAAATCGGTGATCGACACTTTTGCCCGTAGAGGGCTTCAAACGGAGCAGCTTTAATACTTGAGTGATAGCTATTGTAGTACGATAATTCCACTAAGGCAAATGAGTATCCATTACACAGGCTCTTAATTTATGTTCTAGGGTTTGGATCGTTCTATTATTCTGACCATTTGTCTGAGAGTGATATGTGGTACTCATGTCCAGGTTTGCATCCACAGTTTGCTATAATAATTGCCAAAAGCTTAGCTGTAGATCTGCTATCCATATCAAAAATGATTATAATAGGCACTCCGTGTCCGGAGACGACTTCCTTGAGGTACGTTTGGACTAGCTTATTCATCCTGATGTTCTTCTTGATTGGTAGGAACGCGCGGATTTTGTTAGGTGGTCGAATATTACTCAAATGGTTTCTGATGTTGGTCTTAACTTTGGAGCATGTTAGAAATTTTTGACATATGTGGCAATGTCATCCTTCATGATAGGCCACCCGTATAGTTCCCTATGATACATTTTATCGGATCCGGGGTGAACGACATATCTTGATTTGTGTCCGTCATCTTTAACCAGTTTTCTTACTCTATCAAAAACAGGGTAACCAGACTCTATTCGTGAAGTATTGATTTCCATTAACCCTTATTCCAAACTATTTATCCATTCTGTGCAGGGCTTTATTTTTCATATTTTCTTCCTTAATAACTTCATGAACTAAGAAAGGAGGGTTTGGTTGAGTGGTTATAACTATGTCTGGTACTCTTAACGGCTTAACTCATTTCTTTCGGCTATGAGCGTCTGCAACCACGTTAGTTTTCCTCAGGATATAACGAATCTCATTGTTGCAACCACTTATTAGCTCTATCAACGATGTTACCTAATATTTGACTCTTTCTGGTTCAAGATGTGTTGGAGGCTCTTAGGTTCCTTGAGTGTAATACACTTCTTACCGTACAACTAATGTCTTCAAGTCTTAAGGGTAAAAACTACTGTTCCAAGATCTAGATCATGCGTTGTGTAATTCACCTCGTGAACATTAAGTTTTCATGAAGTATAAGCTATGACCTTATCTTTCTACATCAGTCCATTGTGTGAAGTGTCATAGTAATCTATAAATTTCTCGTTCCTCTTAGGTATGGTCAAAATAGGCGCGCTGCACAGTTTGTGCTTTAATAACTGAAATGATATCTCCTGATCCTTGCTCCAATCATACTTAATGTCTTTTCGGGTCAGTTTTGTTAGAGTTCTGGTGATCTTTGAGAAAATTGCTTATAATAAGTGGCAAGTCTTAAGGACTGGCGTATCTCTATGGGGGTTCTAAGAGTTGACCAATTCCTGATAGCCTCGATCTTTGCGGGGTCGACTTGGATTCCTTTACTATTGTTCACGTGACCGAGGGATTTCACCTCTCCTAACCAAAATTCAAATTTAGAAAGCTTAGCATATAGTGGTTCTTTCTCCGATAATTCCAAAATCAGCTTAAATGTTGCTCGTGCTCCTTCTCGTTTCGTGAGTAGATTAAAAGTCATTCATGAATACAATCACAAATTTGTCTAAATAAGGTTTGCACACCCGATGAGGTCCCTGAGTACCGTTCGGGACACTGGTTAATCCAAACGGCATTAATAGGAATTTATGATGACCGAAACGGAATCTGAAAGCTGTCTTTGGAATATATTTCTTGTGAACTCTAACCTGATGATAACCAGACCTAAGGCGATCTTCGAATATAAGCTTAATTCTTGGAGTTTTGTCAAACAAGTCATTGATCCTTGGAAGTGGGTATTGGTTCTTTTAGCTTATTTAATTTTTCGGTAATTGATGCACATCCCGAAAGTTCCATCTTTCTCCTTTATGAACAAAACTGGAGCTCCTCCAAAGCGAGGAACTCGGTTTTGATAGGCCCTTTATCTAAGAGCTCCTACAGTTGGTTGGACGATTCTTACACTATTGATGGGGCTAATCGGCATGGTGCTCGAGCCACTGGTACCGCACTTGATACTAGGCCTATTTTTGAATTTGATTTGCCTCGATGTTGGGAGTTCAGGTAAGTGTTCTGGAAAAACTTTGGGGTAACCATAAATAATAAGAATATTTTCGAGCCGCTTTCCCTTTGGCTCCCTCTCTATCAACACTTCAGGGTCCTAATGCTAGAGATGATGCTTACTTTGGTATTTCTTGCTTTGCGTTGGACAGTAAGGACCTTCTTATTGGCTAAAGGTATATGAACTGTGTTCTTGTTGCATACTATTTCCACATGATTTTCGATAGCCAATCCATGCCTATGACCACGTAAACACTTCCCAGTTTGATGGGTATCATGTCTGTTTCAAAGAGTCGGCCTACTAAGTCTAAGGAGCATCCTCGACTTATATTATTTGTCTTAAGCGTCTCACTGTCATCAACCTCAATAGCATAAGTAGCACTTAATGGAATTTATCTGCTTAGTGAACTTAGTGGATATAAAGCTCCTATCAGCACCAGTATCAAATAGTAGAAATGCATAAGTGGTATCTAATGGGGTAAGAGGATAGGTCTACGGGTTTGAAATTTCTTAGGCAGATAGTCACAGCTTTATCTTTTCCTACGCAGAGTTGTAGTTAAAACTTAATTGCTCATAAAAGTTCTTGATACTTAATCTTTGTATATGATATGGTCAGAATTTTCTAAATTCTTAAGCCTTATTTACCCTAAGATATATCAGATAGTAAAGCCTAGAGAAATACTATAAAGAGATGTCTCCGGGGTTTCCTCGTACTCCAAAGCGTAAATTCGTTGGGTTAGTTCTGCAGTGTGGGCTTTGTGCTCCGCTAGGTGCTGTCACAATTCGTCGATTCCGTCTTGTTAAATCGCCTGGGTATTCTGGTTGGCCTAAGGTTTATTGGTGGTTTGCATTGCCTCCTGCTTAATCCTTGCAAAGATCTCACCGACCTCTTGGTGGATTTTGTCGAAATTGGAGGTCGTGTCTGGCATAGGTTTCTAGGTAAGTGTCGGCACTTGAGAGGAAGATGGTGTTCTGACTTCAAACTGGATTTGGATCCCCTCCTCGTTTTTCCACTCTTGGAGAGTGTGAGGCATCCATCCCCACTATCCTATGCTTGCCCGTTACTACTGCGGCGGGCTTGGCTGATGGGCAGGTACCGGGATAGACTCCCGTTGTGCTAGTCACACCCTTTCCCTAAGGGTGAATTTCGACATGTTATTGTCATCAGGGTCCATATATGTGTTCACAGTTCTTGAAGAAATTTTAGTTTTTGTAACAGTTATAGTCTAGGTACTAATGCAACCTAGTTCACTATAACAATGGCTCTGATACCAATCTGTCACACCCCGTTACCCCGGTTGGCAACGAAGCGCGACGTCGCGGAAGCGTAACCATAATCATAATGAACGACCACTATATGGACGTTTTCAGAAATACATCGGCGTAACTTTAAAAGATATAAATGTTTCACATAACCCAAAATGATAAAGAGAAGTTCGCAAGGTACAGAGATTTAAATACATAATTAAATCATCCAAAATAATGCAAATAAATCTCCGATGGTTTGAAACTGAGTGCGACTCCTTAAATGCGAAAGCTTGAAAATACTACCGACGTGATGGACTTGCCTTAATTTCCTGAAAATACACGCTAAAATACGTCAACAAAATTGTTGGTGAGCTCATAGGTTTACACGTAAATCTGACTTGTATGGACAACAATAATAGAGATTGAATTTATAAAATCATAAATTCCTTGTTATGTATTATATATAAACCATCATGCAACCGAAGCTTAATTAAAATGAGTTTGCCCTGTGCAGTATTCCCATACGTAATACCGTTTGTTGAATATATATGCACTCGCTGTTAGCCAATCCGACTAACCCGAGTGGGGGACATGACTCCCAATAGATCTATCCACAATATATTCGCGCTTACAAATAAATGTAATTAACGGTTCATGATATCAGAGCTAATGGAACCACATGTGTAATACATAATAGAAATGAAAATATTTCCGTGTCCATATAAAAACGAAGCATGTATATCATCCCCAAAACATAACAGTGTGAAAATAGGGGCTATGAGAACTCATCGGGATTGCGATGACAAAAATCTAGCGTAAAAAGCTTTTAGCGTAAATGTATGGATGATGCGTCGAGTGAGTTTAATCGAGTCCTAAATGATAATAAGGACTTAATATCTCTAACATATGATGATATATATATTTATAGATTTTTATTTCTTAAATCACCCAACATTACAAGTTTATAAATAAAATTCGCTTAAAACGTCAAGTTTATTTATATATAATTTTCCAGCTTTTTCGGAGGTTTTTCGGCCTACTTTGAAGTTGTTTTTGACCAAGCTCCAAAATGTTTTAGACTTTGGTTTTCTAGGACATTAAACTACTATATACAAAGGATTTTTAGATCAAGAACGGCTATTGTTCGAGATGTTTAGGTTGGTGAAAAAGCTCGTTAAAAAACCCTATGTTGGCCATTTTTGAGCTGTCAAACTTTCGGTTTCCCAAATAATTTCTGGAGGTCTTAAACTCCAAAATAAATTATGAAAAATTCCAGATCTATAGTTAAGACATAGATCTAACTTTTGAGACAAGAATCAACTCATTTCGTTGAGTTATGAATTAGTTATGATTTTTCAAAGTCGATATAAATTTTCTGCCGAAAATCCGCAGTTTTATAAACTTGAAACAACTTATGATTCTTGTTGTTTATTCAAAGACTACTTGTATAAAAGTTGTAAAAGTTATATAACACATATATAACACATGTTTTCATAATATTAACATATGTTTATAATGTGTTCATATATTCATATGCACATTTAAAGAAACAACTTAAAAATAAAAACTAGAAACTTATAAACTTGAGTTTTTATGAAACTTGTTGTTGTTGGTGATTATATATATTATGCAAGACTTATATAAACATAAATGTATGATGAAATAAGTTAGTATTTACTTACTTTGAAGTATTTAGAATATGATTTTGAGTAGAAGTTGGAATCCTTGCAAGATATGCACCAAAACACTTGATTTTCTTGAAGAACACTTGAAGAACACTTGAATGCACAAGTTTGTGATGTGTGAGTGTATAAATCCGGATTTGAGAGAAGAAAAGGAGAGTTTTTTGTTGTTTGAAGTGTGGAAAAGAAGTGAGAAATGAGGTCTTATTTATAGGCAAAGTGTTTGGTCTTTCAAATGATGAAAGGCATGGATGAAAAGGTAGAGTGCACTTTTAAACAAAATGATTGTGTTTAAAGTAATATTAAAAAATAAAAGTCAACTTGTAATACACACATGGCCTATAGGCCAGCCATACATGTATTATACATGTATTTATATTTTTTTGTGTATAAATGTATTTATAAATGTATTCTTGTATTTTCCTTTTCTTGTAATTTCATAAATACTTATGGATGCATTGTTTTAATGAATTGTTTTAGTCTTGCATAAATAATGTTAACTAATTGTATTAGTGTTTGATTAGTGTTACTAATCATAATTTAATTATGTACTTAGTTGAATTAATCCCTCATATCGTAAATCGATCGGATTAATTAATTTCCACATTCATCGCACCGACGAATTTGATTCTAATTGAGTTGAATTTCTTCATGAACCTTGTTAATCACTTTGGTTAATTTCTAATGACCACTGATTAGGTTATAATTGGCCATTAAATACTAATTGGGTCGTAGTTGCTAACCTGGTTTAATGTCGAATGTTACAGTATCATTCATCCATAACTCGCTTTCTTATTCCACCAAAACAGGGAACCAGACTCTATTCATGAAATATTGATTTTTATTAGCCCTTATCCCAAACTATTTATCCATTCCGTGCACGGCTTCATTTTTCATATTTTTCTCCTTAACAGCTTCTATTTGTGCTTCATGAGCTAAGGAAGGAAGGTTTGGTTGAATGGTTATAACTAGGGCTCGTACTCTTAACGGCTTAGCTTGCTCCTTTCGGCTCCGAGTGTCTGCAACCACATTAGCTTTCCTCAGGTGATAACGAATTTCACAGTTGAATTCACTTATTAGCTCAATCCAATGGTATTACCTCATATCCGACTCTTTCTGGTTCAAGATGTGTTGGAGGTTCTTATAGTTTGTGAGTGTAGTACACTTCTTACCGTACAACTATTGTCTCCAAGTCTTAAGGATAAAGACTACTGCTCCAATATCTAGATCATGCGTTGTGTAATTCACCTAGTGAACCTTAAGTTTTCATAAAGTATAAGCTATGACCCTATCTTTCTATATCAACCCATTGTGTGAAGCGTCACAGTAATCTACAAATTACTTGCTTCTCTTGGATAAAATAAGCGCGCTGCACAGTTTATGCTTTAAAAACTAATATGATGTCTCCTGATCCTCGCCCCAATCATACTTAATGTCTTTTCGGGTCAGTTTTGTTAGAGCTCTGGTGATCTTTGTGAAATTTTTGATAATTTCCTATAATAAGAGGCAAGTCTTAACTGTTGTATCTCTCTTGGGGTTCTATGGGTTGACCAATTCATGATAGCCTCGATCTTTGTGGGGTCGACTAGGATCCCTTTACTATTGATCACGTGCCCGAGAAATATTACCTATCTTAGCCAAAAGTCAAACTTAGAAGGCTTGACATATATTTGTTCTTTCTCCAACAACTCTAGAATCAGTCTTAAGTGTTTGCTCGTGCTCCTCCTTGCTTCTTGAGTAGATTAAGATGTCATTCATGAATACAATCATGAATTTGTCTCTAGATAAGGTTTGCACACCCGATTTATGAGGTCCATGAATACCGTTGAGGCACTGGTTAATCCAAACGGCATTAATAGGAATTTATGATGACCGTAACGGAATCTGAAGACTGCCTTAGGAATATTTTTCTTGTGAACTCTAACCTAATAATAACCAGACCTTAGGTCGATCTTCGAATAGAAGCTTAATTCTTGGAGTTTGGTCAAACAAGTCATTGATCCTTGTGAGCGGGTATCGGTTCTTTTAGTTTATTTAACTTTCAGTAATTGATGCATATTCTGAAGGTACCATCCTTCTTCTTTATGAACAAAACTGGAGCTCCTCCAAAGCAAGGAATTCAATTTAATAAACCTTTTATCTAAGAGCTCCTACAGTTGGTTGGACGATTCTTACACTATTGACGGGGTTAATCGGCATGGTTCTCGAGCCACTGGTGCAGCACCTGATACTAGGCCGATTTTTGAGTTTGATTTGCCACGATGTTGGGAGTTCTGGTAAGTCTTCTGGAAAAACTTTGGGGTAACCATAAATATTAAGAATATTTTCGAGCCGCTTTTCATTTGGCTCCTTCTCTGTCAACACTTCAGGCTCCTAATGCTAGGGATGATGCTTACTTTGGTATTTCTTGTTTTGCCTTGAACAGTAAGGACCTTCTTATTGGCTAAGGGTATGTGAACCGTCTTCTTGTTGCAAACGATTTCCGCATGGTTTTTCGATAACCAATTCATGCCTATAACCACGTCAAAACTCCCCAGTTTGACGGGCACCACGTCTATTTCAAAGAGTCGACCTACTACTTCTAAGGAGCATCCTCATCTTATATTATTTGTTTTTTAGGTCTTACTGTCATCAACCTCAATAGCATAAGTGGCACTTAATGGTGTAAGAATGAAATTTATCTGCTTATTGAACTTAGTTCATAAAAAGCTTCTATCAGCACCAGTATCAAATAGTAGAAATGCATAAGTGGTATTTAATGGGGTAAGAGGATAAGTCTATGGGTTTGAAATTTCTTAGGCAGATTGTCGTATTACATATCCTCATGCTCCTAGTTATAGATAAAACTTACTTTTTTTCATTAAAATGTTGGGTACCTAATCTTTGTACATGATATGGTCGGAATTTTCCGAAAAATTCTTAAGCCTTACACACCCTAAGATGTATCAGATAGTAAATCCTAGAGAAATACTATAAAAGGGTACTAAGTATGAGATGCCTCCGGGGTTTCCTCGTACTCCAGAGCGTTAAGTCGTTGGGTTAGTTCTACACTGCGGGCTTTAGGCGCTGTCACAATTCCTTGATTTCGTCTTGTTGAATCGCCTGAGTATTCTGGTTGACCGAAGGTTTGTTGGTGGTTTCTATTGCCTCCTGCTTAATCCTTGCAAAGATCTCACCGACCTCTTGGTGGATTTTGTCGAAATTGGAGGTCGCGTCTGGCGGCCCTTACCACCAACAGAGGCACCGTTTGTTACATAGGTTTCTGGGTAAGTGTCGGCACTTGAGAGGAAGATGGTGTTCCGACTTCAAACTGGCCTTGGATCCCTTCCTCGTTTCTCCACTCTTGGAGTGTGTGAGGCATCCATCCCCACTTTCTTATGTTTGCCCGTTACTACTGCGACGGGCTTGGCTAATGGGTAGGTACCGGGATAGACTCCCGTTGTGCTAGTCACACCCTTTCCCTAGGGGTGAATTTCTTCAATGGTCCATTGGGATGGTTTCTAAATAGGGTGTAGGGTGGAATATGGGATGGTGATGGTGGAGCAATTTGTGTTGCAGGGCCACAATTGCCCTCCTTGTGCTTTGACGAGTCCATTACATCATCATTGATTTGGTCTGCGTGGGTTCCCGATCCAAAGTACACCTCAATGTCACCTTGGCTTCCTTGTTCCATGGGTGAGAATTCATCCTCTGAGTCAAAGAGGATAATAACCGTATTGTTCGACATGTTATTGTCATCAGGGTCCATATATGTGTTCATAGTTCTTGAAGAAAGTTTAGTTTTGGTAGAAGTTATAGTCTAGGTACTAATGCAACCTAGTTCACTATAACTATGGCTCTGATACCAATCTTTCACACCCCGTTACCCCGGTTGGCAACGAAGCGTGACTTCGCGGAAGCGTAACCATAATCATAATGAACGACCACTATATGGACGTTTTCAAAAAATACATCGATATAACTTTAAAAGATAGAAATGTTTTACATAACCCGAAAATGATAAAGAGTAGTTCGCAAGATACAGAGATTTAAATACATAATTAAATTATCCAAAATAATGCAATTAAATCTCCGACGGTTTGAAATTGAGTGCGACTCCTTAAGTGCGGAAGCTTGAAAATACTACCGATGTGATGGACTTGCCTTAATTTCCTGAAAATATAGGCTAAAATACGTCAACAAAAATTGTTGGTGAGCTCATAGGTTTACACGTAAATCTGACTTGTATGGACAACAATAATAGAGATTGAATTTATAAAATCATAAATTCCATGTTATGTATTACATATAAACCATCATGCAACCGAAGCTTAATTAAAATGAGTTTGTCCTGTTTAGTATCCCCGACTGTAATACCGTGTGTTGAATATATGTGCACTCGCTGTTATCCGACCCGAACTAACCCGAATGGGGGACATGACTCCCAATAGATCTATCCACAATCTATTCGCGCTTACAATTAAATGCAATTAACGGTTCATGATATAAGGGCTGGTGGAACCACATGTGTAATACATAATAGAAATGAAGATATTTTCGTGTCCATATAAAAACGAAGCATGTATTTCATCCCCAAAACATGACAGTGTGAAAATAGGGGCTTTGAGAACCCACCGATATTGCGATGGCAAAAACGAGCGTAAAAAGCTATTTAGCGTAAATGGATGGATGATGCGTCGAGTGAGTTTAATCGAGTCCTAAATGATAATAAGGACTTAATATCTCTAATATATAATGATATATATATTTATAGATTTATGTCTTAAATCACCCAACATTACAAGTTTATAACTAAAATCCGCCTAAAACGTCAAGTTTTTGACCAGCTTTTTCGGAGGTTTTTCGGCCTACTTTGAGGCTGTTTTTGACCAAGCTCCAAAATGTTTTAGACTTTGGTTTTCTAGGACATTAAACTACTATATACAAAGGATTTTTAGATTCAAGAACGTCCATTATTCGAGATGTTTAGGTTGGTGAGAAAGCTCGTTAAAACCCTATGTTGGCTATTTTTGAGCTGTCAAACTTTCGGTTTTCCAAATAATTTCTGGAGGTCTTAAACTCCAAAATAAATTATGAAAACTTCCAGATCTATAGTTAAGACATAGATCTAACTTTTGAGACAAGAATCAACTCATTTCGTTAAGTTATGAATTAGTTATGATTTTTCAAAGTCGATATAAATTTTCTGCCGAAAATCCGCAGTTTATAAATTTGAAACAACTTATGATTCTTGTTGTTTATTCAAAGACTACTTGTATAAAAGTTGTAAAACACATATATATCACTTGTTTTCATAATATTTACACTTATATGATGTGTTTATATATTTATAAACACATTTGAAGAAACAACTTAAAAACAAAAACTAGAAATTAATTATAAACTTGAGTTTTTATGAAACTTGTTGTTGTTGGTGATTATATATATTATGCAAGACTTATATAAACATAAATATAAGATGAAATAAGCTAGTATTTACTTACTTTGAAGTGTTAGGAGTATGAAATTGAGAAGAAGTTGGAACTCTTGCATGATTTGGACCAAGAACACTTGAACTTCACCAAGAACACTTGAATTTCACCAAGAACACTTGAATGAAAATGTTTGTAGTGTGTGTGTGTGTGTGTGTGTGTGGATCCGGTTTTGAGAGAGAAAAAAGAGAGATTTTGGTGTGAAAATAATGAAAGGGAAGCTCTCTATTTATAGGAAAAGTCTTGGTCTTTCAAATGGAGGTTGAGTGCACACTTGGTTGAATTGAAAGAGAATGGTGAAATGAAAGGGAATGGAGAAAGGAGATTTGATGTAGATGGTGCATGGTCTTCATAATATAAAATTGAAAATCAAGTGTGTGTGTGTACTATGAGGGCTGGCCATGTGAAGGTATTTTCCATGTATTTTACATTTTTTTTGTATAAATGTATTTAGAATGTATTCTTGTATTTCCCTTTTTATGTAATTTGATAAATACTTATGGATGCATTGTTTTAATGAATTGTTTTAGTCTTGCATAATTAATGTTAAGTAATTGTATTAGTGTATAATTAGTGTTACTAATCATAATTTAATTACGTACTTAGTTGAATTAATCCTTCATATCGTAAATTGATCCGATTAATTGATTTCCCGATTCATCGCACCGATGAATTTGATTCTAATTGTGTTGAATTTTCTAATGAACCTTGTTAATCACTTGATTAATTTCTAATGATCACTGATTAGGTTATAATTGCCTATTAAATACAGATTAGGTCGTATATGCTAACCTAGTTTAATGCCGGATGTTACATTATCTATCCTAATAGGAGTATGAGTATAAGTCAAACCGTAATCCCGCAATTGTAGTTGCATCCACAAAACCTGTGAACAGCAACTACCAGCAGCAACATATTCAGCCTCGCACGTTGACACGGCTACCAAAGTCTGTTTCTTGCATTGCCAGGAAACTAGTCTCCCACCAAGGAACTGACAACCTCCAGTTGTTGACTTGCGATTCAAGTTGCATCCTCCATAGTCTGAATCCGTGAATGCTTCCAATTCCAGATCACCATCCGCGTGATACCAAAGGCCCAGCTTCGGTTTCGACTTGAGGTATCTTAGAACCCGCTTCACAGCTTTCATGTGCATCTCTTTTCGATTAGCTTGAAACCTAGCACAAATACACAGAGCAAACATTATGTCAGGTCTAGAAGCAGTTAGATACATAAGTGAACCAATCATGGCCCGATATAACGTCGGATCCACATCTGTATCACTTTCTGTACCCGGTCCAAGATTATGATGCACTTGAATCGGCGTGCTAAAGTGAGCTGTTAGCTTGGTTCCTTCCATCCCGAAGCGCTCTAGAATGTCGTAGACATACTTCGTCTGATGGATATACATGCCCTCCTTCCTCTGCTCAACTTGCAAACCCAGAAAGAAGTTTAACTCATCCATAGCACTCATCTCAAACTTAGATTTCATCACCTTCTCAAAGTCTTTTCAAATCTGCTCGTCTGATGACCCAAAAATGATATCATCGACGTACACTTGTACCAAGATGAAATGTTAACCCTTCCTTTTTACAAACAGTGTACTATCAATCCTCCCTCTTTCAAACATGTTGTCTAAAAGATGAGTAGATTGCGTCTCATACCACGCGTTTGATGCTTGATGTAGTCCATACAAAGCCTTATCTAAACGATACACTCTGTCTGGATACTTCGGATCTGTAAACCCGGGCGGTTGTTCCACATACACCAGTTCCTTCACTTTGCCATAGAGAAAGGCACTCTTTACATCCAATTGATATACCTTAAATCCTTTGAAGGACGCAAAGGCCAGAAACAAACGGATTGCTTCAAGCCTTGCCACTGGCGCAAATACTTCATTGTAATCGATTCCTTCCTCTTGGTTGAAACCCTGTACCACAAGTCTTGCCTTCTTGCGAGTCACTATACCCCGATCATCCCTCTTGCACTTAAAAACCCACTTGGTTCCTATTGCAACTTCTCCTCGAGGTAATTGAACTAACTCCCACACTTCAAGTTTCCTGAACTATGACAGTTCTTCCTGGCATCGCTTCAACCCAAGAATTGTCTTTTATTGCCATTTGCACATTCTTCGGCTCTACTTGCGAGATGAAACATGAATAGAGGCAAGTGTGAAAGGCCTCAGAGTCATTGATCATCGACAACAACACTGTGTTGTTATTCAAACTACTCCTAGTCCTCACACCAGCATTAGGATTTCCTATGATGCTCTCAACTGGATGATCCTTATTAATCATCGATGTTTCTATCTCATCAACCCTAATATTATCTCCTAAATTTGATCATATCTCACCTAATGGGGGAACGACTTCAGACTCTACATTTTCTTCCTCATGACCACTGTCTTCAGAGTTAGAACTTGTTGTCTGATTTTTGTTTGTAGGCATTTCAGAATCATTCTCTGCTGGAGATCTATCTTCTGTTGTTGCAGGCTCGGAAGATGATGGAAAAGTCGTTCTCGAAAAACTTTGACCCTCGTCATTTAGATTTAATGACGACAAGTCCAGTTTGATTCTACCTGCATTTCCATCCGAAGGAATGTTAAATGATTCACACAGTTTGTCATAATCAAAAATCCATTCCGGACCAGTTTGGGGTTCATGTGTATAAGTTGTTACATCAATGTTATACACAATCTCTACCGTACCATTTGATTTATTAAAAACTCTTTTATTTGGTGAGCTCGGCACATAACCTAGGAAATAACCTTCGTCAGCCTTTTCACCAAACTTAGGTTGATGTTTTGTTTTCATTAATGTACATGGTACCCCAAACGGTTTGAAGCCAGTTAAATTCGGTGGCCTTTTATTCAAAACTTCATAACAGGTTTTGTTCAGTGATTTGACAGTAAGACCCGATTTAAAACATGACACGCGGTATTCACTGCCTCCCCCCAAAACATGGTAAGAAGCTTTGAATCCGAGAGCATGGTCCTTGCTGCCTCAATCAAAGTCCTGTTTTTCCGTTCGGCCACCTCATTTTGTTGTGGCTCATATGGTGCACTAAATTGATGCACTATGCCCTTTGATAGGCAATATATACCAATAACCATGTTTTTAAATTCCGTTCCGTTATCACTCCTGATACATTTTACCCTCGTTCCGTAAGAGTTTTCCACTTGGTCTAAGAACCCGATTAGCATGGCAGCTGTCTCGTCCTTCGTACCTAAAAAGAAAACCCCAGAATATCGTGAATAATCATCATTAGTAACTAAACAATACCAACTACCACTTATACTCCTTTTGTTGATTGGTCCGAACAGGTCCATATGCAACAAATCGAAAGTGGCAGTTATAGAGTTCTGAGTCTTGGACTTGTGTGCCTTATTGTGTTGTTTTCCTATCTTGCACGGTAGACACTTGTCTTCAAACTGAAAACTCTTCATTGGAACAGCTTGCACCAGTCCATTTTTAGTAATGTAGTTCATTTTTCTCAGGTGCAAGTGTGCCATGCGTCTGTGCCATAAAATGATTCCGTCTCTGAAGCTTTAGATAGTAGACATATTGGTCCCATCAAAGATTCCGGCTTGTTCATGTCTAGCATGTACAGGTCATTCTTCCATGGAGCCCTCATCAGTATCCACTCTTCAGGTACTTTGAATCCCGATTTTAGCACTAACGCCTCAGTATCAGTGAAAGGTACTGAGTTCTTCTTATCACAGATTTGAGATACACTAATGAGATTGTGGATCAGTTTATCATCGTGATAAACTTGATCCAATTTAATAGTCCCATTAGTGACCACTCCAGTACCAGTGATATTTCCTCCTTTATTTCCAGCGAATGATACAAATCCCCTATTCCCTCCCTTGAAGTCTGCGAGTAGACTTCTTTCCCCAGTCATGTGCCTAGAGCAACCACTGTCGACGAACCACTTGTTGTTCAGACCTGTAGTTATCTCCTGCACATGAAAGAAAAGAGGTTAGTTACACGGGGAACCCAACCCATAACTGACTTGGTAATACCATTCTCGTCCACATACTTAAACTTTTTCAAATACCCATCTCTCCTTTCAGGTGACTTGGGTTTTTGATTTAGAGCCTGTTGTGGTGCAGAGTGATTTAAGTTCACTCTCTACCTTTGTGTAGGCATTTGCTGTGGAGCTCTTGAATAGTTTCGATTATAAGGCATTTCCGATTGATATCACTGAGCTCTACCTGGTGTTTGATGTCTTACAGGAGTGTGTGACCTAACCGGAGTGTAAGCTGTTCTAGGTGTAGTACTCCTATAGTTTTGTTGATGTCCTGACCTAGTTTGATTAGGGACTCTATTTGGTGAAATAGTCCTAATCACATCATTGGGTCTACCTGACACAGGTATTTGTTTCACAGCACTTTTTGGTGTGGCTTGCACAATTTTCTCAATATTTTGAGAACCACTTGTGCTTGCTACCCTTGAAGAAGGTTTATGTTGTTCCGGCTTTCCATTTTTAGGTGTAGAGTCTACTTCCCTATGTGGACAACTAGAAGCAACATGTCCCTTTTCATGACATCTAAAGCAAGACATTTTGTCAATTGACTTCTTATGCGTGCCCTTTGACTTAGGTGTCTCACTAGTGTCTTGTACTTTCGACTCAACAGTGACTGTTTCCTCCTCTTGATTATTAAAGTCAATTTTGGCTTCTCCTACAGTTTTATCACTAAAAGATGGCACAAATTTGACCTTCTTAATCTTGAAATTATTACTAGTCACCTTAGTTTCTTTATCCATAACCATTTCAGACACAGGTTCAGGTGCTACCTCTGATTCAACTGGTTTTTCAGTTTTATCCTGAGGCTGAGGTACATAGTTATCATTGAAAGGTGGAGGACTCTCATTATACCCTAAACCTACAGGTTTCTTAGACTGACGCTGTGCATCTAAGATCTTCCCTAGGTTCAGTAATGAGTTCCTAAACTTTTCCAGTTTAGTATTCACCTCGGCTACCTTAACCTTAGACTCGACTAGCTCTACCTCTTTGGTCAATGCCTCAACATGCTCATACATTAGTTCTATTCTAACACACTGCTCACTGAGCTTGTCTTTTAGAATTATGACATCTTGTGCATCTGCCTTAAGCTTATTTCTAAGGTCTTCATTTATGTCTAAAAGGCTAGCATTGTCCGATTTTAAAGAATAATTTTGAGCAGTTAGATTTTGATGTGATTCTAGCACTAAGTTTAATCCATCATTAGACGTAGCACACAAAGCACATAAATCTTGGAATGTAGAGAAGTTTAAAAGTACCTTTGCGTAATCAGATTCCACGTTGGCCATCTGTGCGGCGAACTCCAGAATCGTCTGATCTTCTGACTTTTCTACCAACATAGGGCTTGTATCATTTTGGTCTTTGTCCCTTGTTCCTTCCTCTGCTCCAGTACTTCCAGTCTCCGTTACTTCAGCCATAAAGGCTTTAGCCTTGGACTCTGGATGAGTACTCCAGTCATATGTTCCATCGAGCTGTCTGTCAGATGTGACATTGGTTAACAGACAAGCTATGTTTGCCTGATTGCTTGAACTACCCGGTTGATATCTCCCTTGAGATGGATTCTGGAACTGGTTCTGGTAGTTCTCGACTTTAGGTCTTTGACACTCTCTAGCGAAATGTCCTAACCCTTGGCAGTTGTAACACTTAACTTTGGATTTATCAAACCCAATCTTATTGTTACTGACGTTGAGATTTCTGCCCGTCCTCTTGATGAACCTTTTAACTCTCTGAGTTACCATGCCCAGTGGATCAGGATCCACCTGATCATAATCCTCATCCAATAGCGCAGGATCGTTGATTTTCCCTTGAACGCAATTGTCATAGGCGGCCACTGTGAAGACCTCCCCTTACGGAGCGGTAGTCACGAGTCTAGGTCCCACATCATACAGATTACAGTTTTTAAATTAAACTTATAAAGGGCACAAGTCTAATCTAATTCGTGTCATCATATAATCAAGATAAATCTACCCAAACCAATATATTGTCATCTTCCAAGCAGTACCAAAAAGGGTTTGCTGGGTAGAGGTCTATGAGAACTCCTGTCTTGAACTTGTAAGACCTAAGTACTAGGTCCGGCAGGTAACTTTCCTTTATCTTTTCCTGTAAAAATGTAAGGTAGCAACTGTAAGCAATGCTTAGTGAGTAAATAGATTTTCAAATTAACATGCATTGTCAAGCGGATCATAAGTCTAGCGTGATATGTCTTGGCTGCCGCTACAGCCCTCATGATTGAGACATAGAAGTCATAGAGTCGGATGATGTTCAACCCACGCTCACGCTTAAATCGTGGGGATCAGCCACATACTGGGCTAGCTACCAGTAAATCAACATGGCGGAACATCGGAGGGTCATTACCAAGTTTAATAGAACTGGTGAAATAGCCAGGTCTAGAACAATAGACCGACAAGGCTAATCAAGCTGAATCAATATGTCAAAGTATATGCAATGATGAAGTATACGTAATCAAAGTCATGATAGCAATAATCTCAAAGCAATATCAGAAATGAACTGTAAATGCAATATCATAAGAAGTGATAAATCAAATAGCTATCATGATCCACTGGGCAACACCGAACCATGGTGAGCACAGGTCACAATCCAGCTGATAATATGAATGTCAACTCAATCTAACATCAACAATATTTCTCAACCGGAAATTCTAGCATGTTAAATATGAATATCTATAACTCACAGATCTGGGGTCTTTATCAAACAGATGTAAAATCTGCCACCTGAGTTATCTCAGGATTTTATCTTTGTCAATCTATTCTCTGCCAATTCAAATCTTTGACCCGCTTTTAAATCTTTAAATCAATGTTCAGAATTTCACTGAACCTGTCCAGAATCATATCATATCAATCTCATGTCAATATCATCATCTTTTGTCTTTAAAATCTTTATTTTATCTAATTCTGATTACTGATCATTCATAAATCTTTCTTTCATTCGTATTCTTTGTTTCATTAAAACCTCAAAGGATCAGTATATATATATATATATATATATATATATATATATATATATATATATATATATATATATATATATATATATATATATATATATATATATATGAATTTATATAATCATTTTGCTAATTATCTTGTTAATTTATGCGTCGTCCATGTGTTTTATTCAATATATTCGAATTTAGGGAGTGGGTTTCGAATTTATATATTAAATTCGATCATATGGATAAATTCGAATGCATTAAATTCGAATATCTGGTTAAATTTGAATGCTACATTCGAACATAGTACTAAATTCTGTAAGGTCTACCACTACGAGATCTATCTAGACGCGGAGCCGTCAACGAGTGCGGAATCCTCGTTAACGGGTAGACGGAAACAACTCTCAACTACGAAACACGGAGACTATCAGAGGCTGAACGAACGACACACGAATGATCCTACGAACTGATTCTCTCCGAAAGAACACTCACCAAGCTGATAAACTTGAGATCGCTTATTGCTTAATCCCTCACGAATTCTGCAAAAAGTCTGATTATATCTCGAGTCTATCCCTAATTATAGACCCTGATTCGAGTCTGTTGTAGGCCAAACTCGAATCTGGCCCTAGGCCCATTCGAGTCTGTCCACAAAGACACTCTCGAATCTGGTCTTCATTCGAATCTATGGCTACATTCGAATCTATCACAGATTCGAATGTCAACCCTTATATAATTCGAATCTAGTCAACTTGTATATGAAACTTATGTTTATGCTTGAATTAATCTTTGATCTTTATGTTTGAACTTCTTGTAATATGTTACATTAAGTTCAAACATACAATCAATTACTATCAAACATATATAAACACATATATCAAACACTCGTTAAACCACAATGTTGAATATTACTTAAACCAAAATGTTAGATCGATTAAACTGCTATCGTCACACAGGGTGTACCAACAGACTCCCCCTTGACGATAGCTTCTAACTATTTACATCAAGTTTAAGTACTAGAACTATATATACTACTGCCTGCATATAAACCAGCATCTATACAAACTTTAACTACCTTCTGGAACTTCCTGGCTTCAGATCTACATGCTTCAATAAAGAAGATAGGCTGATCATGTAGCTTCTTCAGGTCGTCCTTTGATAGATTTATCAAATGCAGTGGATCATATACCTTCAAAATGACCTTCTCGTCTTGATCCTCCATGACGGCTTCAGCAGTGTCATTATCGACGTACCACCATTTCATTGTGCTCAAAATATTCTGTGGCATCGATATCATAGGTACTTTCTTCAGACACCTCACAGGTTTGTATACCATCCTGGCCCATGGCCTACCTGTATGAGGATCTATTCTCGACTGATCCTCGACCCTCTTTCCGGTCCTTGGCTTGAGTCGCTCAAATTTGCTTGATCGCCCTTCTTTCCTTATAATTCTTTCAATCACTTCTGGATACTTATCATCTCCAATATTAATCAACTCCTTCCAGGCTAACTCTTTAACTTCAATCTTGGGCAGTGTATTGAAAGCTTTCAGTGTTCGCCTCAAGTATTGGAGGCCATCTCTCCTTTTCAAAATAAACAGCTGCAATTCTCTGTCAAAGAACCAGCTTATTATCCCTCCTGAAAAACTTCCAGCACCAGGAACTCTCATCTTCTTTTTCATCTTCAGCTGATCTTTCTTTTCTTCCTTCTTAAACCAAAGATTTATCAACTCAGCTCTAGATGGCTCTTTCTCTGCCTCTTCAAGTTCAGTGTCCTCGACTGAGGCTATCTTGATGTAGTCTATATCAATCACATTCTGATTATTGCCCACATAGAGTTCCGTGACAGGTTGTGAATTTATTATGACCTCGTTGACATGATCGTCCTCGTCATCTATTATTTCGTCGTCTGATTTCCAGTCAACAACCTCCTCCGGAATGAACTCACCTTCCTCCAATTCTTCGACTTCATCTTCAAAGTCGAATTCCATAAGCTCTTCCTCAATATCTTTCAGCGCATCTATCATGTCGCTATCCAAAGTTCTTGAAGAACCTGCTTCTCCTCCTTCTGTTTCAACTTGACTGTGCTCCCCCTGAACTTGTGTAGCCTGAGCAGTAGGAAAATCTACTGGCTCATTCTCATTAGGCGCATCGGGATCATTGCCTTCGTCATCTTCATCTCTACGCTGCTCCTCATGATCCCTAAAACTTGTCTCCCCCTGAGCTTTTAGATTTTTCATTAGCTGCTCAAGGAGGGACCGCATCGATCGGATCTCTTCTGATTGATCTGCAATAAAGGACTTTAACTCTGTGTTCTCTTCCCTGACATTCTCCACAGTCTTTTTCAACTCGGCATTATCCTTATCAAGATTTGCATTATGCGCCTGGATTTCGCCGATCGCCTTTGTTAGGCCTAAGATTTGGACATGTTGGAAGTCAACGCGTCCCTTAAGCTGCACAAACCGTTGGTTGTCAGCGTAGGTGGTCGAGGTAGATGGAATGGACTGAATAGGAGTAGGGATGAATGGTGATGGAATATATGGTTCATGTTGAGGTGGTGGTGGTGGTGAAGCGGTGGCATGAGGTTCTTGAGTTTGAGTTTGGGGGATTTTTGGTTGTGGATCGGATGCTGAGGATGACCCTTGCATAAACCTGTGACGCTTGGCCCTTTGCCGAGTCACTAAGGGAGCAACTTCCTCCTCTTCAAAATCTGAATCATCAGATTCCCTTGCTACTCTTCTCCTCGAGGCCTCTTCATTGACTACTAACCTAGATCCGTACGTTCCAATTTGAATATTAGGTTCTGTAGACACTAATTCAGGAGCTTCAACCTCTAGCTCCTCCATTTCTTCTGACTCAGTTTCCGATGATGACAATACTTTATCAGCTTGCTCTGGCATATATTCATCAACATCTCTTAACACGTCTTCCTCTCCCTCAGGAGGCTCTAGTAATTCACCTACTAGCGCTGCAGCTACATCTTCGTTCGCATGAGGCCCTGCCTCCCAGATTTCATTAAGCGTTTGGCATAATTGTTCAGCTTCGGTTGGAACATTTGAAGGCCCGGCTTCCTGTTCTTCCGGCTGCTGACTTGTTGAAGGCCTTGACGCCTGAGTTTGACTCGCAGCTGATCTTTGTCTACGCCTTTGAGCGCGCTGTGGCTGTCGTTGTTGTTGTTGTTGTGGTTGTGGTTGTCGCGGTTGAAATTCAACTACCCCTGCCCAGTTGGCAACATCCGGGGCTTGAAAATCTCTATCCAAGATTGCTCCGAATAACGGACGCTCAACAGGGACAGCCAGCCTTCCTCTATGCGAGGAACAGTCAGCGAAAATCCTTTTATCCATAACAGCAACGCTCTAGATGTCATTTGATGGCGGCAGATTTGGCAAGAAATGCCTGATCAACATCATAATGAACCGCGGATATAACAAGAACTGTTGATTTTCTGGGGCGGTTATCTGGTGAACAAATTCTGAGAAGAACATCTCCGAGAAACTATATGGTCGATTATAAACCATCGCGACTATCCCAGACTGCATCTTCGCAACCATATAATCGAACCCTGCTTTCTTTGGAGCAAAGCATACCATAAAAACATGCGCAAGAAACCTCCATTATCCTATTAACCCGCTCTTCATATATGACACCTTTGTCACATCAAGACTGTAACCCATTCTCTGAAAGGCCGCTTGCCTTATACTCAGAGGAAATTCAATTGGTCCAGACTCTTCTTCTTGAGTACCCAGCTGCAACACTTGACGCAGCATGTCTGCCGAAAAGACCAGCGGTTGTCCAGCAATACGAGTGCATAGCACTGTCGGTGTGACCGAGCAGTCTACCTGCAGATGATCGTAAAATTGACGAATGTAAGGTAAAACGAGCTGCACATTATGAGATAGTGCAAAACCGATCCTAGACTCTACTAGGAAATCAAGCACTTGTCTAAATCCCTGCGCCTCAGGGAGATTATGATCCGGATGAAGCACCATATTGTGCTTAGGCACAAACGCTCGTACAGCCATTTCTGCACAATAAACAAAACTATTAGATTCATTAAAACTCAATAAACTTGTTTAAATTCAAGTCTGTTTTATTTTGAACTTGTTTAAGTACAAAATCCAACACAATTAAATTTCTACAAGTTTAAAAGAATTTAAATTAAATAAAGCAAATAAAGTACAGATTCGAAAGTAACAGATTCGAATTGTCTCTTTTCGAGTTTGATGGACAGATTCGAATGTCTTGGTCATCTCGAATCTAATGACAGATTCGAGACATCCCATGAACAGATTCGAACCGCCGATTTTATTCAAAGACCAAATCTCTTGATTTTAACCTTTTTGGACTTAGAAAATTACATTCATTAGTCCTACTAGTTACTAATCACAGATATATGCCTTTAATTTGACTATTTATTGGTCCAAACTTGGTTATTTTGTAAAAACCCTATTTCAACCCTTAAACCTTCAAAACTCGATGATTTTGCCTAAGATTGTGTATAAAACTACATGAATCTTGTACAATCAAGTTGATTATACCTAGATACAGTAGTAGACTCGAACACTTTTGCAATAATCTCGACAAAATGTCGTTTAGGAGAGATACGGTAGACTCGAGAACAGATTCGAAATCGCCGGTTTAGATTCGAGAGTATAGATTCGAGAACAGTAAGTATTAAATGACTTCACTGTTGACCTATATATACTACCAACCTTCGAATCTAAGGCCAACTCGAATCTACTGACAGATTCGAAGTCTGCCCAATTCTAGTCTGTCCTAAACTCGAAAACACCAAACACTTAGAAAAATTTCGAAAATTTTTGAAATAATTTCAACTTTTTCAACCTTTTTCTACGTTATTGTGTAACAAGATAAACTATGCCCAATCTTTTTACACTAAGCACACGATATTTCACGCAATGTTTATTTTATCCAACTCTGAATGCACCTTCAGTAATTTTTGACCTTTTACCTAAGTTAAAAATTAAACTAAAATGAAATAAAATAAAATAAAATAAAATAAACTAAGGTAAAATAAAATAAAATAAAATAAACATAAAATTTTGACCAAAAATTTAATCTAGACTTAAGCAATACTTATAAAATTTACAACCTAAGCTAAAGACTAAATAAAATCTTTTTGATGAGTATAGTCTAAGAAATGTTCAATCAGATAGCGATGTCTGATACTTACTTTCAGTACTTAAACTTTGACACTTAGGAATTTTTGATTCCTTTGATTGTTTGTCGTGACATACCCATTCAGCCAATTGTTGGTATTTTACCCCTTTAAACATTCTACATTTCGGAATATCCCTTGGCATTTTTATTTATCAGGAAATTATCTTACGTGACTCAGACATAGACATACTTTTATGATCAAGGCACACAGACAAAGATTCTAACTTGTTGGTATTTGCAAACTTCCTTTAAAAGACAAACATCGGACACAACTCTGTATTTTCATACAACAAAGTGTCTTAGTTTGACTTAAGGTTTAATTTTTAAAGTTAGCAAGACAGCAGTGACAGGTCTGTACTGACGTACAACAAAGCGACATATCTGCTAACCCGAATCTAAACAGAGACAACAGGTCTGTACTTACGTACAACAGAGTTGCATGTTTTCGACTCTCAGTTTTGTATGATATTTCTATTCATTCCATTTTCAGATGTATTTGATGTTGCCATACATCCCCAGAAAGTTTGCATACCTCATTTAGACTCAAAGTTTGTATGTCTTGTACATAAAAATTAAGACCGATTGGTCATACATCTAAGTTAGTGACACGCTTGACTTTTTCTAGAATATTTTATTAGCCTTGAGATTCCCTATATGTATTATGCCTACCAACACATCAAACTAAATAAAGTATAACACTTAGAATTTAGTTGCATTATGTGTGAAAGCCTAAACACTTAGAGTTTGTAACGACTGTGCTAATTTTCGTCACTTTGAACCTATACATCTAAGACTTAACTCATTTTCTGATATTCTCTTTTTTTTGTATTTTTATGATTTTCTCTTTTTTTTTTCTTTTGTTTTTCATAAGAAATAGCAATAAAATAAGATAACCTACTAACCTACTTAAAAATAGAAACTTACTAAAAATAGAAACTTTCCTAAATTAGCAGACTACTATAAAGAAAGAAATACTATGACTATAAAAGAAAATAAACTACTACTACTAAGGTCAATTTACTCTGGGTTGCGCATTCCATTCAGTTGAATTAAATACTCAAACCGTGACTTATCAAATGCTTTGGTAAATAAATCTGCATTATTATCTTCTGTTGCCACTTTTACCAGTTTGATTAAGTTCTTTTCAGCACAATCACGAATAAAATGATGCCTTATGTCTATGTGCTTTGTTTTGTTATGTTTAACTAGATTATTAGTTATAGCAAATGTAGATTGATTGTCTATCCTAATTGGAGTTTGAGTGTAAGCCAAACCTGTGAGCAGCAACTACCAGCAGCAACATACTCGGCCTCGCACGTTGACACGGCTACCGATGTTTGTTTCTTGCATTGCCAGGATACCAATCTCCCTCCTAGGAACTGACAACCTCCAGTTGTTGATTGGCGCGTCAAGCTGCATCCTCCGTAGTCAGAATCCGTGAACGCCTCCAACTCTAGATCTCCCTCCGCGTGATACCAAAGTCCCAGCTT
This sequence comes from Centrapalus pauciflorus, assembly GCA_020465985.1. Lineage (NCBI taxonomy): Eukaryota > Viridiplantae > Streptophyta > Magnoliopsida > Asterales > Asteraceae > Centrapalus > Centrapalus pauciflorus. The sequence goes on along the minus strand of JAANYP010002898.1, from coordinate 203,741 downwards.
CGGTTTCGACTTGAGGTATCGTAGAATCTGCTTCACAGCTTTCATATGCATCTCCTTCGGATTCGCTTGAAACCTAGCACAAATACACACAGCAAACATAATATCAGGTCTTGAAGCAGTTAAATACATAAGTGACCCAATCATGGCCCGATATAAAGTCGGATCCACATCGGTATCACTTTCAGTACCCGGCCCGAGATTATGATTCACTTGAATCGGCGTGCTGAAATGGGCAGTCAACTTAGTTCCTTCCATGCCGAAACATTCTAATATGTCATAGACATACTTAGTCTGATGGATAAACATCCCTTCCTTCTTCTGGTCAACTTGTAACCCTAAAAAGAAATTCAACTCCCCCATAGCACTCATCTCGAACTTAGACTTCATCACCTTCTCGAAATCTTTGCACATCTGTTCGTCTGATGATCCAAAGATGATATCATCAACGTACACTTGTACCAAGATAAAGTGATCTCCCTTCCTCTTAACAAACAGAGTACTATCTATCCTACCCCTTTCAAAACCGTTCTCTAACAGATGGTTGGATAGAGTCTCATACCACGCCCTAGGTGCCTGATGCAATCCGTATAGAGCCTTATCTAAACGATATACTCTATCAGGATATTTTGGATCTGTAAATCCGGGCGGTTGTTCTACATACACCAACTCCTTCACTTTCCCATACAGGAAAGCACTCTTAACATCTAACTGATATACCTTAAAGCCCTTGAAGGAGGCAAAAGCTAGAAACAACCTAATGGCTTCCAGCCTTGCTACTGGTGCAAATACCTCGTTGTAATCGATTCCCTCCTCTTGGTTGAAACCCTTTACAACTAACCTAGCCTTGTTGCGCGTGACTATACCCCGATCGTCTCTTTTGCACTTAAAAACCCATTTGGTTCCTATGGCAACTTCCCCTCGAGGTAATGGAACTAACTCCCACACTTCTAGTTTCCTAAATTGCGAAAGTTCTTCCTGCATCGCTTCAACCCAGGAGTTATCCTTAAGTGCCATTTGCACATTCTTAGGCTCTACTTGCGATATGAAACATGAATAGAGACATGTGTGATATGCCTCGGAGTCGTTTATCATCGACAACAACACAGTGTTGTTATTTACACTACTCCTAGTCCTCACACCCTCGTTAGGATTTCCTATGATGCTTTCTAATGGATGGTTCTTGTTAATCCTAGAGGTCTCTATCTCATCAACCCTTAGATTATCTCCTAAGTTAGATCCTATTTCACCTAATGGGGCAACAGGCTCAGCTTCTACATTTTCCTCCTCATGGACGTTTTCCTCAGAGCTGGAACTTGATGCTTGAGACTGATTCTCAGTGGTAGGTGCTTCAGGAACATCGACTTCTGGAGATCTATCTACAGTCGCAGTAGGCTCAGATGTGGATTCAAACGTAGTCCTCGGAAAGATATGGCCATCGTCATTTAGGTGCAACGTTGCCATGTCTTTTTCGATTGTACCTGCAGTATCATCCAAAGGAATGTTAAATGACTCAAATAACTTATCATAGTCAAATATCCATTCCGGACCAGTTTGGGGTTCATGTGTATAACTTGTGACTTCAATATTATACACAATCTCCACAGTACCACTCGTTTTGTTAAAAACCCGTTTGTTTGGTGAGTTCGGCACATAACCTAGCAAGTATCCTTCGTCAGCCTTTTCACCAAACTTCGGTTGATGTTTTGTACGCAATAAGGTGCATGGTACCCCAAACGGTTCGAATCCAGTTAAATTAGGTGGCCGTTTATTCAAATTTTCATAGCATGTTTTGTTCAAAAATTTGACTGTAAGGACTCGATTTAAAATATGGCACGCGGTATTCACTGCCTCCCCCCAAAACATGGTAGGAAGCTTTGAATCCGAAAGCATAGTCCTTGCAGCTTCAATCAATGTTCTATTTTTACGTTCGGCCACCCCATTTTGTTGAGGTTCATATGGTGCACTGAATTGATGCACTATGCCCTTTGAAAGGCAATATACACCAATTACAGTGTTTTTGAATTCAGTCCCATTATCACTACGAATATTTTTAACCCTTGTTCCGTAGGAATTCTCCACTTGGTCTAAGAACCCGATAAGCTTGGAAGCCGTCTCGTCCTTTGTACCTAAAAAGAAAACCCAAGAAAACCGTGAGTAATCGTCAGTGATAACGAAACAAAACCAACTACCTCCTATACTCCTTTTGTTGATAGGGCCGAAAAGGTCCATATGCAACAAATCGAATGTTGAGGATATCGAGTTCTGCTTCTTGGACTTGTGTATCTTTTTATGTTGCTTGCCCTTCATGCACGGTAGACACTTGTCCTCGAACTGAAAGCTCTTCATTGGCACACCCTGCACCAGTCCATTTTTCGTTATGTAATTCATCTTCCTAAGGTGCAGGTGACCCATGCGTCTGTGCCACAGTACCGATTCCGTCTCTGAAGCTTTGGATAATAGACAGATTGGCCCCCTCGAAGTCTCCGGCTTGTTCATATCCAGCATGTACAAGTCATTCTTCCTTGGCGCCCGCATCAATACCCATTCTTTAGGAATTTTGAATCCCGACTTTAGCACTAACGCCTCAGTGTCAGTAAATAACACTGAGTTCTTCTTATCACAGATTTGAGATACACTAATGAGATTATGAACCAGTTTTTCAACGTGATAAACTTGGTCCAACTTGATTGTCCCATTAGTGACCACTCCGGTACCCGTGATATTTCCACCCTTGTTACCCGCGAATGATACGAATCCCCGATTCCCACCCTTGAAGTCTGTAAGTAGACCTCGTTCCCCAGTCATGTGCCTGGAGCATCCACTGTCGACGAACCACTTGTTGTTTGGACCTGTGGTAATCTCCTGCACATGAAAGAAAATAGGTTAGTTATCACGGGGAACCCAAGCCATGACTGACTTGGTAATACCATTTCGTCCACATACTTGAACTCTTTCAAATACCCATCTCGTCTTTCAGGTGACTTGGGCCTTTGAACTGTGTTCTGTTGTGGTGCCGAGTGATTTAAGTTCACTCTTTGCCTTGGAGTAGGCATTTGTTGTGGAGCTCTAGAATAGTTCCTATTATATGGCATTTCGGACTGTGATCCCTGAGCTCTTACCGGTGCATACTGTCTAACTGGAGTATGAGACCTAACTGGAGTGTGTGACCTGCTAGGTGTTGTGCTCCTATAGACTTGTTGTGGTGCTGACCTAGATTGATTAATGACACGATTCGGTGAATTTGTCCTAATCACTTCCTTTGGTCCAACCTTAACCGGTGTGTTTTTCACAACTTGTTTAGGTGCTGCCTGCACAGTTTTCTCGGTACTTTGAGAATTACTGGTGCTCGCCACACTGGTTGAGGGCTTAACAGGTGTTGGGTTCACTGGCTTAGGTGTAACATCGGCTTTCCTAAGTGGACAGTGAGAAGCAACATGCCCCTTCTCGTGACATCTGAAGCAAGACATCTTATCTATGGACTTTTTGTGAGTTCCCTTAGATCTAGGTGTCTCACTAGTGTCTATTTCCTTTGGTACATCTATGGTGTCTGGCTGAAGTGACATTGGATAGTAGACCCGCTAGGTTGGCTTGACCAGATGATGAACTCGGAAGGTATCGTTGTTGGGACTGATTTTGGAACTGTCCCTGATGCTGACTCTGCCCTTGGTATGTCTCCACCTTCGGTCTCTGACACTCCCTGGCGAAGTGTCCCAGTCCTTGACAGTTGTAGCATTTTACCTTGGACTTATCAAATCCTATCCCCTTGTTATTCATCTGCAGATTCCTCCCAGTTCGTTTAATGAATCTCTTAACCCGTTGGGTCACCATGGCCAGTTGCCATTTAAGATCCATTTCCTCAAGATCATCAGGGTCGACCTGATTGTAGTCTTCGTCCCAGAGAGCAGGATCGTTAATTTTCCCTTGAACACAATTTCCATATGCGGCCACAAAAGAGGCAAGCAGATTCAAATGTTCTTCTGCTGACTTTGCGCTCACGGGCATCTTCGAGTAGCTCTGAGATGTCGATGCCTGTTGAACTTGAGGCTGCGGTTCTTCCGATCTTCCTAACCCTAAGAACGCGCGATTCAATGTGTCATCAGTCTCTGCTGGTGACGACGTTTCTCCCGTGAAAAACGCTGTAGCAGTCTTCGGTTCGGCTGTCACTGAAGATTTTGTTGTCTTTCCAAAATACATTGCTGGATTCTGGACTTGTTCGTAATCAGTCTCGGCCTTCAGTAACTCGAAGTGATATGCCCGCAACGTTCCCACAATCTCATCCAGAGATTGAGTGTAATACTTGTCCTCATTCAGCTTGATCATTGCCACATACATAGCCCATTTAGCTGGTAAGGCATCAAGAAGCTTGTTGTTCTTGTCAGTATCAGTAAACTCAATCCCGTGACTTTCAAGTTCTGTCAATAGATGATAGAACCGGGTGATGATATCATCCAGCTGTTCATTCTTTAACACCTTGAAGATTGCAAACTGTTGTTTTAACAGCTCAGAACGCTTTCTACGAACCCTAGGATTACCCTCACACCTTTTCTCTAGCGACTCCCAAAGTTCTTTTGACGTCTTTTGAGTCCTGAATGTGTGCAGCATATCCTGAGGCAATGCCATGCGGATCAGTGAGAAAGCTATATTTTCGGCTTCATACAATTTCTTGTCATCCTCCTTCATCATTTGGTATGACAAGACCTTCTGACGGCCTTCAACTTCTGACACTGGTGGAATATACCCTTCGTCGATACAAACCCACATGCGCATGTCATTAAAGCGCACGAAATCGGTAAACCGATCTTTCCACCAGTAATAATCCTCGACTTTCATCAGCTTAGGCGGAGTGTTTGCCTTCCCAACCTCGTGGTCCATTTCTAGGAATTTCTGAAGATTTGACATCTTTTCGAAAGTAATTGAATTGACCCTTAATTAATTTAATTCGAAACTAATGTGGATTAACTCTTTCGAATCTAGATAGATTCGAATGTAATTAGATTCCAATTTATTTGGGATTAAATTCGATTAAGTGTTATAATTCAATTAAACTCGAAATATGTCAGATTCGAAAGGTCCTTAGATTCGAAGGTCAGCAAACTCGAAATTCAGCAGATTCGAACCCTATTCGAAACTAAACTAGACTCGAAATAAACTCGAAGCTATGTAGATTCGAGATCCTATTCGAATGAAGCACAAACTCGAAATAGATTCGAAACCCTCTGTATCAGACTCTAAAGGAGCAGATTTTGGTTAGACTCGAGACTAAAGTGTAACCCTAATACCCCTATTAGATTCGAGCGCCGCAAACTCGAAAAACGGCTAACACTTTGATTTTTTAACTTTTTTCAGATTAAACCAGTATTTTTCTAACGAAAAATAATGATTTCGACCAAAAACGTGAAAAACCACAAAGTGTTTTCCGAATAAGAATGTGCTAAGCTTGAAAATACGTTTTTGAGAGAAAAACCGTCCAACTAGCGTCAAGAAACCTAGAATGTATCAAGATGAACACGAAGAAAACCAAGAACACTCCGTAGGCTCTGATACCACTTGTAAGGTCTACCACTACGAGATCTATCTAGACGCGGAGCCGTCAACGAGTGCGGAATCCTCGTTAACGGGTAGACGGAAACAACTCTCAACTACGAAACATGGAGACTATCAGAGGCTGAACGAACGACACACGAACGATCCTACGAACTGATTCTCTCCGAAAGAACACTCACCAAGCTGATAAACTCGAGATCGCTTATTGCTTAATCCCTCACGAATTCTGCAAAAAGTCTGATTATATCTCGAGTCTATCCCTAATTATAGACCCTGATTCGAGTCTGTTGTGGGCCAAACTCGAATCTGGCCCAAGGCCCATTCGAGTCTGTCCACAAAGACACTCTCGAATCTGGTCTTCATTCGAATCTATGGCTACATTCGAATCTATCACAGATTCGAATGTCAACCCTTATATAATTCGAATCTAGTCAACTTGAATATGAAACTTATGTTTATGCTTGAATTAATCTTTGATCTTTATGTTTGAACTTCTTGTAATATGTTACATCAAGTTCAAACATACAATCAATTACTATCAAACATATATAAACACATATATCAAACACTCGTTAAACCACAATGTTGAATATTACTTAAACCAAAATGTTAGATCGATTAGACTGCTATCGTCACACAGGGTGTACCAACAAATTCGAAGGCATAGTCTTGAATTTATGGTCAAATTCGAACACTTGGTTCGAATTTAGCTAAAATCGAATTTGTTCTATGCATTTCGAGTTTGTTCTTGACATCTCGAATTTGTTCATATTTTACAGCTTTTAAACATGCATTTCTTAGTCTAAAATCATGAATATGCTAAGTGTTAAGCCTAGGTTCGATTCTATTATACATACTCTAACGTAATCTAGTTAAAACTCAAGCTAAAATAGCTTTAATTACATGAAAAATGGTAAATTAGAATTTCTTCTTCAAAACCGAAAGTAAGGAAACTTAAAAAGTCGATTCTTACCTCAAATTCGTATGAAATCGCACATGTAACTGCAGATTCTTGTAGTACTCTTCGAGATCTTTCCGATGACGTATAGAACTTGATAATTGGCCGGTCGATTTGGGAGAAAAATTAGAGAGAATATCGATTCTTTAGAGAGAGAGTAGAGAGAGAGTCAGATTTCTTAATGTTGATTAATGGCTATTATTGGAGTTCATATACTTAATCAGTTATATTTGCAATTTAACCCACTTTTACTTTTGTATCTTATATCTCTTTTATTTAGTTATCTTTAATAATTTATTAAATCATAATTTAAATATTTATATAATTTAATTAAATATTTCATAACTTAATAAAATTACAATTCAAATAATGTAATAAAGTTACATTATTGGTTCAAAATACTGAATTTAAGTTTAGCTAAAGACTAGGTTGTTACAGAATGGGCTCCAACATGCACAAACTTCGTCCCCGAAGTTAGCTATGTTCGAACAGACTAGGATTTGTTGTTTTCATGACATCTTCAGATTCCCAAGACTGATGCGAACCCTTGTGGTGTTTCCACTTGATGAGCACCATCTGTATATCTTTATTTCTAAGCTTCTTGGTCTTCGAGTCCAGAATACATTCTGGCTCTTCAACCATTCGAAGCTTTTCATCAACTTTCAGGTCAACATGTGGAATTTGCACTTCTCTTTCATCAGCTAAGCTCTTTCGCAGATGACTAACATGGAATACAGGATGTATTCCAGCTAAATCCGCCGGCAAATCAAGATGATAAGACTAATTCCCAATCTTTTCCACAATCTTCAACGGACCAATGAATCTTGGAGCTAGCTTGTTTCGCTTTATGAATCTTACCACATTCTTCATTGGGGATACTTTCAGCATCACCCAATCGTTAACCGCAAAACTTATTGATCTGTGTCGATTGTCATAATATGACTTCTGCCTGCTTTGAGCTTCAAGGATATTCCTTATGACAAGTTGAATCTTTTCATGAGTCAACTGTAGAAGGGCAGGACGCGCTATAGGCGATTCACCTGTTTCGCGCCAACAGGTGGGAGTTTTGCACTTTCTTCCGTATAGAGCTTCAAAAGGAGCCATCTTGATAGTGGAATGATAACTGTTGTTGTATGAGAATTCGACCAAAGGCAAGTGGTCATCCTAGCTACCACCCAGATCAAGAACACAGGCACGGAGCATATCTTCAAGAGTTAAGATAGTGCGTTCAGTTTGGCCATCTGCATTAGGATGATAAGGAGTACTCATAGAAATTCGGGTACCCATTCCGTCTTGCAGTGCTTTCCAGAATCTTGAAGTGAACCGACTATCACGGTCAGAAACGATAGATTTTGGCACACCGTGACTAGATATAACCTCGGTGATGTATATCTGTGCCATTCTATCAAGAGAATATGTCTCTTTCATCGGTATGAAGTGAGCTGACTTCGTTAATCGGTCCACGACTACCCAGATGAAGACGTGCTGTCTCTTGGTTTTCGGTAACTTTGTGATGAAATCCATGGTTATATGCTCCCACTTCCATTCAGGAACTGGCAGTGGTTGCATATCCCAAAAGGGTTTCTGGTGTCCTGCCTTAACCATTTGACATACCCTGCAGCTTTCAACATATAGACCGATGTCTTTCTTCATTCCTGGCCACCAGTAATCAGCTTTCAGATCAAAATACATCTTTGAGCTACCAGGATGAATAGATAACTTGGACTGATGAGCTTCAGATAGAAGAGTGTTGCGAATAGAACCATATTTAGGAATCCAGATTTGGTTTCCCTTGAGACAATGAAGTCCCAAATGATTCACTGATAAGAACTGAAGTTGCCCTTTTAGATTTTCAGAACAGATATTATCTTCTTTCAGTGCTTCAGATTGAGCAGATCTTATGTCCTTGATAAGATCGGAAGAGAATACAACAGGAGTTAGGGCATATCAACACTTTTCCAAATATACTTTCCTACTCAAAGCATCCCCGACAACATTAGCTTTGCCGGGATGATATAGGATCTCATAATCATAGTCCTTGATAAAATCCAAGGACCGACGCTGTTTCATATTCAGATCCTTTTGAGTAAAGAGATGTTTAAGACTCTTATGATCGGTGTAAAGCTGACACCGAGTCCCATAGAGATAATGACGCCAGATTTTCAGTGCAAAGGTAACGGCAGCCAACTCAAGATCATGAGTTGGTGCACTTTTCTCGTAATCCTTCAATTGCCTTGAAGCATAGGCAATTACTTTTCCTCTTTGCATTAGAACACATCCTAAGCCAGTACCAGATGCATCGCTGTAAACGAGAAAATCATCATTTCCTTCTGGTAAGGCTAGAATCGGCGCTTGAATTAACTTCTGTTTCAGAAATTCAAATGCCTCTTGCTGTTTATCCGCCCATACGAAAGGAGTATTCTTTCGTGTTAGCATCGTGAGTGGCCCAACAATCTTCGAGAAGTCCTTAATGAATCGCCGATAGTAAGCGTCCAATCCAAGGAAACTTCGGATTTCAGAGGCATTGCGAGGCGTTTTCCATTTTTGAACGGCCTCGACTTTAGACGGATCAACTGACATGCCTTCGCCAGATATGACATGGCTAAGGAATTGAATCTAGAATGAAATCAGAGTGAAATTTCAGGTTTTCATTCAATCAAGGAACGCTTAGGAAATAGCTCGAGACAATATAAAGTTGTACCTGTCTGAGCCAGAATTCGCACTTAGAAAATTTTGCATAGAGTCTTTCCCTTCTCAATAACTCTAGCAATTGTCGCAGATGATTAGAATGGCCAGCCTCCGTTTTGGAGTAAATCAGAATATCGTCTACGAATACGATAACTGACATATCCAGCATCGGTCTGCACACGCGATTCATGAGGTCCATGAACGCCGCTGGTGCATTTGTTAAACCGAACGGCATCACGAGAAATTCGTAATGACCGTATCTTGTTCGGAAAGCTGTTTTCGGAATATCCTCATCTCTTACTTTCAATTGATGTTACGCAGAACGAAAATCAATCTTGGAGAAATAACTTGCTCCTTGTAGTTGATCAAATAGATCATCAATCCTGGGCAGAGGATATTTATTCTTTATAGTGACTTTGTTCAACTCGCGGTAGTCGATGCACATTCGGAGAGTTCTATCTTTCTTTTTAACAAATAAGAGAGGTGCACCCCACGGAGATGAACTAGGTCGGATAAAACCTTTCTCTAACAGATCTTGCAACTGTTTTGACATTTCCTGCATCTCTGCAGGCGCAAGTCCGTAAGGAGCTTTAGCGATGGGAGCCGCACCAGGAACTAAGTCAATGCAGAATTCGACTTGACGTTCCGGTGGCACTCAGGAGATATCTTCCGGATATACGTCTGGGAACTCACAGACGATTGGGATATCAGATATGGACTTCTTATTGGCTTCAGAGTTAGATTCAGACGAGACATAACATAAATAAGACTCGTGTCCCTTAGACAGATACTTGTGAGCTTTTTCAACAGTTATGAAACAATCAGCACCTTTTCGCTTTTCACCTTTGATTTCCAATACTCGACCGTCTGAAGACTTGATTCTAATGATCTGACGGTTGCTTACGATCGTAGCCTCGTTGTTTGTTAACCAGTCCATGCCGATGATGACGTCGAACTCTTTCAACGGAATCGGAATGAGATCGAGGTTGAACGCGATGTTATTAACAAGCAGAGTGCAATTTCGGTAAACAGAATCAGCCATAACATAATTGTTACTGGCTGTCTCAATATCAAGTATCACAGGGAGTTTTGATGGAGTTTTGGACAGTCTTCGAGCAAAAGTAGTAGATATAAAGGAATGACTAGCACCGGAATCGAATAGTACGGGAGCAGAGATTGAGTTAAGCATGAACGTACTGGTGACCACGTCAAGGGTTTCCTTTGCTTCCTCGGCTGTTATCTGAAATGCTCGAGTCTTTGCGGTTGGAGTTGCGGCTGAGCTTCTCATCGTAGATCCTCCAGCTGACGATTGTGATTGACCTCGCTGTCCACTACGACATTGATACATAAAGTGTCCGCGCTTTCCGCACTTTGCACATCCAAGTCCTCGCTGAGGACATTCTTCGCTGCTGTGGCCAATTCTGTTACATGCAAAGCAGGTGACGTCATCCGGATTACACAATCTCATATGTGATTTTCTGCATCTCTTGCAAAATCGTGGTTCGTTTGTGATAGAATAGGCCTGGGCTTTCTGTGGCGAACTATACTGTTGAGATTGTTGGGGTTGTGATTTATTTGGCTTGAAAAATCTGCCGAATCTTTGCTTCTTTGGAGGAGAAGGACATGTCGGGTTCGCTGATGGAGCGTAAAGTTGATCGCCATATTCTAGATATCCCCTCTCGATCTGTCTTGCCGCTTCAACCATTTTAGGTAACTCTTATATTTTATAGCGCTCATTGGATGTCGGTATCTCGGGTTAAGTCCTCAACGACATCTATTCATTTTCTTTTCCTCAGTAGCTTCTTGATATGATGAATAACCACAGAGCCACGAGAATTCGTGCTCGTACTCGTCAACCGATTTGGTTCCTTGAGTCAGCTGCATCAGTTGAACTTCCATCTTATCTCGTTGATCAATAGGGCAATACTTCGCGTTAAACATATCAAGGAACTGATCCCACTCTAAAGTCTGTATTACCTCTTCTCCATATATGCTTCTCTGGGTTTTCCACCAGGCACGGGCAGCACCGACGAACAATGCAGAGGCGTAACTCACCTGAATTGGATTAACTGTACCCTCAAAGTTCAGGGCACCGCTGGCTTTGAAATCTTTGAACTTACAACCGTTTGGCTGTGCAATTTGGGTTTCAGGATTTGAGTTATCAGAATCAGATTCATCGTTCTGGACTTGTTTTTCTTTTCGCTTATTCTTTTTATCATCACGTCTTTTAGCTTCGGCCTCATCTCTGGCCTGAAACTGTTCTTGCATAATCTTATTTTGTTGTTCAGAGTGTTGGGCTAATAGTTGTTGTATCATTTCAAACATTTGTTGAGGGGTCATGTTGTTGGGTATGTCACCTGATCCTGACATCTTTACTGAAAATTAAAATCATCTAACTATCAGTTTATAGACTTAGATCTATGTACCCTTTTTCCCAATCCTAACAGTCTGTACATCTTATCTCAGTTCAAACTAACTAAATGATTGACACATTTGTATTGCTTCTGTTTGAGACCAAGTATTACTCACGTAATACTTGATTCACTCAAACTATGGGCTCTGATACCATACTGTGAAGACCTCCCCTTACGGGGCGGTAGTCACGAATATAGGTCCCACATCATGCAACACGATATCCATCTTAACTAAGATTGTGTGAAGACCACCCCTTACGGGGCGGTAGTCACGAGTCTAGGTCCCACATCATGCAATACGATATCAATCAAACTAAGATAGAGTAATTAATTGCGGAATATTAAATTACAATACAAACATATTAGGATTTAAGTTTAATACAGATTACCGATTTTAAATTAAACTTATAAAGGGCACAAGTCTAATATAATTCATATCATAATATAATCAAGATAAATCTACCCAGACCATCATATTATCATCATCCAATTAGTACCAAAAGGGTTGCTGAGTAGAGGTCTATGAAACTTTTGTCTTGATATTTGTAAGACCTAAGTACTAGGTCCAGCAGGTGAGTTTCCTTTATCTTAACCTGTAAAATGTGAATGTAGCAACCGTAAGCAATGCTTAGTGAGTAAATAGATTTTCAAATTAACATGCAATGTCAAGCGGATCATCAGTTCTAGCGTGATATGTCTTGGCTGCCGCTACAGCCCTCATGATTAAGACATAGAAGTCATAGAGTCGGATGATGCTCAGGCCACGCTCACGCTTAAATTGTGGGGATCAGCCACATACTGGGCTAGCTACCAGTAAATCAACGTGGCGGAACATCGGAGGTCATTACCAAGTTCAATAGAACTGGTGAAATAGCCAGGTCTAGAACAATAGACCAATAAGGCTACTCAAGCTGAATCAAATGTCAAGGTATATGCAATGATGAAGCATACGTATTCAAACTCATGATAGCAGTAATCTTAAAGCAATATCTGAAATGAACTGTAAAAGCGATATCATAAGAAATGATAAGTCAAAGAGCTATCATGATCCACTGGTCAACACCCAACCATGGTGTGCACAGGTCACAATCCAGCTGATAATATGAATGTCAATTCAATCTAGCATCAACAATATGTCTCAACCGGAAATTCAAGCATGTTAAATCTGAATATCTATAACTCACAAATCTGGGGTCTTTATCAAACAGATGTAAAATCTGCCACCTGAGTTATCTCAGGATTTTATCTCTGTAAATCTGTTCTCTGTCAATTCAAATCTTTGACCCGCTTTAAATCTTTAAATCAATGTTCTGAATTTCACTGAACATGTCCAGAATTATCATATCATGTCAATATATTCATCTTTTAGTCTTTAAATCTTTATTTCATCTGATTCTGATAATTGATCATTTATAAATCTTTCTTTAATTCATATTCTTTGTTAATTAAATTCTCAAAGATCAATCTATTATATATATTAACTAGATTATTGGCCCATGTAACACATGGGGCATACTTAAGAAAAATATATATTTCTAAATACGATAACATAAAATGTTATTATAAGAAATAATAAGGTAATAATATTTTGATATTAACTGACATAGATATATAATTAAAATTATGTTAAATATAAATTTGTTATTCTTATTATAATAAATATATATTGAAGATATGAAAATATATATTTGAAATACTGATTATATTACAATAAAAACTAAATCAATTTTGTAATGTTTTTGCTTTTAAATTTGAAAAAAATATTTACAATATTATTGGAAAGTATTACTTTTATGAAAATTATTATAGTGTTACTCTTTTCATATTTAGATTTGTTTTTTAATGATAAAAAACTTAAAATTATGCTTTCTATAAATTCTTTTTTTGATTCAATTGATTATGAAAAAAAATTTTAAATCGATTACGATTGTTAACATGATTTTAAAATAAATATTAATTTCCAAAATTTAAGAATGAGAACGAATTTTAAATTTATACATATAATATACTATTATACATTTAACATTTTCTTTAAATTTTTTATAAAACTAAAAAATTACAAATCAAATAGACCATTTGAGATAAAACATTTTAGAAAAAGTAGAGGTTAAATTAGGAAGCATTTAAATTTATTTAATTGTATAAGTTTCCATTAATATTTTATAATTTCTAAAATAAATTAGATGAGTTAATTGAATAAGTTATATAAGGAAAAATGGGCGGGAAAATGAAATTTTGGAGAAATATGGAAGCGACATGTGGCAAAATCATTTTGCTTTATTAATAGATATAGATATATATAATCATTTTGTTAATTATCTTGTTAATTTCAGCGTTGCCCAGGTATTTTATTCAATATATTCGAATTTAAAGAGTGGGATTCGAATTTATATACATAAATTCGAATATGTATCACCAGTTTCGAACCTATATTCGAATTAGTACCAAATTCGAAGGCTTAATGTGACTAAATTCGAACATGGGGATTAAATTCGAAGCATACCTTTTGAATATATATATGCTAAATTCAAATCATGTAGTCAAAGTCAAACATGATGATAAATTCGAAATACTTAGATTCAATATTGTATTAAATTCGAACCCTTCATTTGAGCATATACTAAATTCAAAGGCATAAGATAAATTCGAATCCTATTAATAAATTCGAAGGCATCATCTCGAATTTATGATTAAATTCGAATATATGGATCGAATTTAGCAAATATCGAATTTATTCTTGGCATCTCGAATTTGTTCATATTTTACAGCTTTAAATCATGAATTTGTTCATATTTTACAGCTTTATGATTAAATTCGAATATATGGATCGAATTTATGATTAAATTCGAATATATGGATCGAATTTAGCAAATACAGGATGTATTCCAAATAAGTCTACCGGCAGTTCAAGACGATAAGATTGATTTCCTATCTTTTCGACAATCTTGAACGGACCAATGAATCTCGGAGCTAACTTGTTTCTCTTTATGAATCTTACCACATTCTTCATTGGAGATACTTTCAGCATCACCCAATCGTTAACTGCAAAGCTGATAGATTTGTGTCGATTGTCATAATATGACTTCTGCCTGCTTTGAGCTTCAAGTATGTTTCTTCTAACCAGTTGAATCTTTTCATGAGTCAACTGTAGAAGGGCAGGTCCTGCCATTGGCGATTCACCTGTTTCGCGCCAACAGGTGGGAGTTCTGCACTTTCTTCCGTACAAAGCTTCAAATGGAGCCATCTTGATCGTAAAATGATAACTGTTATTGTAAGAGAATTCGACCAAAGGCAAGTGGTCATCCCAATTACCACCTAGATCAAGAACACAGGCATGAAGCATATCTTCGAGAGTTAGGATAGTACGCTCACTCTAGCCATCTGCATTAGGATGATAAGCAGTACTCATAGAGATCCGAGTACCCATCCCGTCTTGTAGAGCTTGCCAGAATCTAGATGTAAAACGACTTCACGATCAGATACGATAGACTTTGGCACACCGTGACGAGAAATTATTTCGGTGATGTACATCTGTGCCAATCTATCCAGAGGGTATGTCTCTTTCATCGGTATGAAATGAGCTGACTTCGTTAATCGATCCACGACTACCCAGATGGAGTCATGCTGTCTCTTGGTCTTTGGCAGTTTCGTGACAAAATCCATGGTTATATGCTCCCACTTCCATTCAGGGACTGGCAGTGATTGCATATCCCCGAAGGGCTTCTGATGTTCTTCCTTAACCATTTGACATATTCTGCAGCTTTCAACATAATGACCGATGTCTTTCTTCATTCCTGGCCACCAGTAGTCAGCTTTTAGATCAAAATACATCTTTGAGCTGCCAGGATGAATAGATAATTTGGACTTGTGAGCTTCAGATAGAAGAGTGTTGCGAATAGAACCATACTTAGGAATCCAGATTCGGTTTCCCTTGAGACAGTGAAGTCCCAAATGGTTCAGAGATAAGAATTGTAACTGCCCTTTGAGATTTTCAGAACCGATATTCTCTTCTTTCAGGGCTTCAACTTGAGTAGATCTAATATCTTCAATAAGATCGGAAGAGAATACAACAGGAGTCAGGGCAAAGCAACACTTTTCTGGATATGTCTTTCTACTCAGAGCATTCGCGACAACATTAGCTTTGCCGGGATGGTATAGGATCTCGCAATCATAGTCCTTGATAAGCTCCAAGGACCGACGCTGTTTCATATTCAGATCCTTTTGAGTAAAGAGATCTTTGAGACTCTTATGATCGGTATAAAGCTGACACCGAGTCCCATAAAGATAATGACACCAGATCTTCAGTGCAAAGGTAACGGCAGCCAACTCAAGATCATGAGTCGGTGCACTTTTCTCGTAATCCTTCAATTGCCTTGAAGCGTAGGCAATTACTTTTCCCCTTTGCATTAGAACACACCCTTAGCCAGTACCAGATCCGTCGCTGTAAACGACAAAATCATCATTGCCTTCTGGTAAGGCTAGGATTGGCGCTTGAATTAACTTATGTTTCAAGGTTTCAAATGCCTCTTGCTGTTTATCTGCCCATACGAAAGGTTAACTCTTTCGTGTTAGCATCGTGAGTGCCACAACAATCTTTGAGAAGTCCTTAATGAATCGCCGATATTAACCGGCCAATCCAAGGAAACTTCTTATTTCTGAGGCATTGCGAGGCGTTTGCCATTTCTTAACGGCCTCGACTTTAGAAGGATAAACTGAAATTCCTTCGCCAGATATAACATGGCCAAGGAATTGGATCTATAAAGTAATCAAAGCAGAATTTCAAGTTTTGTTTGAAACAAAGAATGCTTAAGGAATAACTGAAGACTATGTAAATTTGTACCTGTCTGAGCCAGAATTCACACTTAGAAAATGTTGCGTAGAGTCTTTCTTTTCTCAGTAACTCTAGCAATTGTCGCAGATGAATAGAATGGTCAGCCTCCGTTTTGGAATAAATCAGAATATCGTCTATGAATACGATAACTGACTTATCCAGCATCAGTCTGCACACACGATTCATGAGCTCCATGAACGCTGCTGGTGCATTTGTTAAACCGAACCGCATTACGAGAAATTCGTAATTACCGTATCTCGTTCGGAAAGCCGTCTTCGGAATATCCTCATCTTTTACCTTCAATTGATGATACCCAAACCGAAGATCAATCTTGAAAAAATAACTTGCTCCTTGTAGCTGATCAAATAGATCATCAATCCTGGGCAGAGGATATTTATTCTTTATAGTGACTTTGTTCAACTCGCGGTACTCGATGCACATTCGGAGAGTTCCATCTTCCTTTTTAACAAATAAGACAGGTGCACCCCACGGAGATGAACTCGGTCGGATAAATCCCTTTTCTAACAGCTCTTGCAACTGCTTAGACATTTCCTGCATCTCTGTAGGCGCAAGTCTGTAGGGAGCTTTAGCGATGGGAGCCGCACAAGGAACTAAGTCAATGCCGAATTCGCCTTGACGTTCTGGTGGCACTCCAGAATTATCATCAAGGAATACGTCTGGGAACTCACAGACGATAGGGATATCAGAAATAGATTTCTTGCTGGCTTCAGAGTTAGATTCAGATGAGACATAGCATATGTAAGATTGATGACCCTTAGACAGATATTTACGAGCTTTTTCAACTGAAATGAAGCAGTGAGCACCTTTTCGCTTTTCACCTTTTATTTCTAACACTCGGCCGTCTGACGACTTAATTCTGATGATTCGGCGGTCGCAGATGATCGTAGCCTCGTTATTCATTAACCAGTCCATGCCGATGATGACGTCGAACTCTTTCAGCGGAATCGGGATAAGGTCGAGGTTGAACACGATATTGTCAACAAGCAGGGTACAATTTCGGTATACAGAATCAGCCATAACGTAACTGTTACTGGCTATCTCAATATCAATCATGACAGAAAGCTTGGATGGAGATTTTGATAATCTTTGCGCAAAAGAAGTCGATATAAAAGAACGACTAGCACCAGAATCGAATAATACGCGAGCAGGCATAGAATTTAACAGAAACGTACCGGTAACCACGTCAGGGGTTTCCTTTGCTTCCTCGGCTGTTATCTGAAATGCTCGAGTTCTTGCGGTCGGAGTTGCAGCTGAGCTTTTCATCGTAGACCCTCCAGCTGACGACTGTGACTGAACTCGTGGTCCACTACGACACTGATACATGAAGTGTCCGCGCTTGCCGCATTTCGCACACCCAAGTCCTCGCTGAAGGCATTCTTTACTGCTGTGACCGATTCTATTACACGCAAAACAAGTGACATCATCTGGATTACACAGCCCCATGTGTGATTTTCGGCATCTCTTGCAGAATCGTGGCTCGTTCGTTAAAGAGTAGGCTTGCGCTTTCTGAGGCGAACTGTATTGTTGAGATTGCTGAGGTTGTGACTTATTTGGCTTAAAGAATCTGCCAAATCTCTGCTTCTTCGGAGGAGATGGACATGTCGGGTTCGCTGATGGAGCATAGAGTTTGTCGCCATGCTCTAGATATCCCCTCTCGATCTGTCTGGCCGCTTCAACCATTTCCAGGTAGGACTTATACTTTATCGCGCTCATCGGGTGTCGGTATCTCGGGTTGAGCCCTCCACGAAATCTATTCATTTTCCATTCTTCAGTAGCTACTTGATACGAGGAGTAGCCGCAGAGTCGCAAGAATTGATGTTCATATTCATCAACAGTTTTGGTTCCTTGGGTCAGCTGCATCAGTTGAACTTCCATCTTGTCTCGCTGATCAATAGGGCAATACTTCGCGTTAAACATGTCTAAGAACTGTTCCCACTCTAAAGTCTGTATTACTTCCTCTCCATATATGCTTCTTTGAGTTTTCCACCAGGCACGGGCAGCTCCAACAAACAACGCAGACGCATAACTCACCTTTTTCGATTCTAAGGAAGCAGAGATTTTAAAAATCTCTTCAATATGGCTGATCCAATCCATCGCCTGAATTGGATTGACTGTACCCTCGAAGTTCAGGGCACCGCTTGCTTTGAAATCTTTGAATTTACAGCTTTTCGGCTGTTCAATTTGGGTTTCAGGGTTTGAGTTATCAGAATCAGATTCATTATTCTGGACTTGTTTATCTTTTCTCTTATTCTTTTTATCATCATGTCTTTTAGCTTCGGTCTCATCTCTGGCCTGAAACTGTTCTTGCATAATCTTATTTTGTTGTTCAGAATGTTGGGCTAAAAGTTGTTGCATCATTTCAAACATTTTTTATGGGGTCATGTTGTTGGGAATGTCACCTGATCCTGATCCTGACATCTTAACTGAAAATTAAAATCATATAACTATCAGTTTATAGACTTAGATCTATGTACCCTTTTTCCCATCCTAACAGTCTGTACATCCTAACTCAGTTCAAACCACCTAAATGATTGATACATATGAATTGCTTCAGTTTGAGACCAAGTATACTCACGTAATACTTGATTCACTCAAACTATGGGCTCTGATACCATCCTGTGAAGACCACCCCTTACGGGGCGGTGGTCACGAGTCTAGGTCCCACATCATGGCAATACGATATCAATCAAACAAAGATAGAGTAATTAGTTGCGGAATATTAAATTACAGTACAAACATATTAGGATTTAAGTTTAATACAGATTACCGATTTTAAATTAAACTTACAAAGGGCACAAGTCTAATCTAATTCATATCATCATATAATCAAGATAAATCTACCCAGACCATCATATTATGATCATCCAATTAGTACCAAAAGGGTTGCTGAGTAGAGGTCTATGAAACTTTTGTCTTGATCTTTGTAAGACCTAAGTACTAGGTCCAGCAGGTGACTTTCCTTTATCTTTTCCTGTAAAATGTGAATGTAGCAACCGTAAGCAATGCTTAGTGAGTAAATAGATTTTCAAATTAACATGCAATGTCAAGCGGATCATCAGTTCTAGCGTGATATGTCTTGGCTGCCACTACAGCCCTCATGATTGAGACATAGAATTCATAGAGTCGGATGATGCAGTAATCTCAAAGCAATATCAGAAATGAACTGTAAATGCAATATCATATGAAGTGATAACTCAAATAGCTATCATGATCCACTGGGCAACACCGAACCATGGTGAGCACAGGTCACAATCCAGCTGATAATATGAATGTCAAATCAATCTAACATCAACAATATGTCTCAACCGGAAATTCTAGCATGTTAAATCTGAATATCTATAACTCACAGATCTGGGGTCTTTATCAAACAGATGTAAAATCTGCCACCTGAGTTATCTCAGGATTTTATCTTTGTCAATCTGTTCTCTGTCAATTCAAATCTTTGACCAGCTTTTAAATCTTTAAATCAATGTTCAGAATTTCACCGAACCTGTCCAGAATCATATCATATCAATCTCATGTCAATATCATCATCTTTTGTCTTTAAAATCTTTATTTTATCTGATTCTGATAACTGATCATTCATAAATTTTTTGTTCATTCGTATTCTTTGTTTCATTAAATCCTCAAAGGATCAGTATATATATATATATATATATATATATATATATATATATATATATATATATATATATATATATATATATTAATTTATATAATCATTTTGCTAATTATCTTGTTAATTTATGCGTCGTCCATGTGTTTTATTCAATATATTCGAATTTAGGGAGTGTGTTTCGAATTTATATATTAAATTCGAGCATATGGATAAATTTGAATGCATTAAATTCGAATATGTGGTTAAATTTGAATGCTACATTCGAACATAGTACTAAATTCGAAGGCATAGTCTCGAATTTATGGTCAAATTCAAACACTTGGTTCGAATTTAGCTAAAATCGAATTTGTTCTATGCATTTCAAGTTTGTTCTTGGCATCTCGAATTTGTTCATATTTTACAGCTTTTAAACATGCATTTCTAAGTCTAAAACCATGAATATGCTAAGTGTTAAGCCTAGGTTCGATTCTATTATACATACTCTAACAAAATCTAGTTAAAACTCAAGCTAAAATAGCTTTAATTACATGAAAAATGGTAAATTCGAATTTCTTCTTCAAAACCGAAAATAAGGAAACTTAAAAAGTCGATTCTTACCTCAAATTCGTATGAAATCGCACATGTAACTGCAGATTCCTGTAGTACTCTTCGAGATCTTTCCGATGACGTATAGAACTTGATAATTGGCCGGTCGATTTGGGAGAAAAATTAGAGAGAATATCGATTCTTTTGAGAGAGAGTAGAGAGAGTCAGATTTCTTTATGTTGATTAATGGCTATTATTGGAGTTTATATACTCAATCAGTTATATTTGCAATTTAACCCACTTTTACTTTTGTATCTTATATCTCTTTTATTTAGTTATCATTAATAATTTATTAAATCATAATTTAAATATTTATATAATTTAATTAAATATTTCATAACTTAATTAAATTACAATTCAAATAATGTAATAAAATTACATTATCGGTTCAAAATACTGAATTTAAGTTTAGCTAAAGACTAGGTTGTTACAGCCACAAATGAAGCCAACAGATTTAGATGGTCTTCAGCTGATTTTGCGCTCATCGGCATCTTTGAGTATCCTTGAGATGTTGATGCAGACTGAGTTAGCTTGTCTTCTGGTCTAGAAAACCCTAAGAAAGCTCGGCTCCCTGAGTCTTCTACTTCAACCGGTGTCGATGTCTCTCCCGAAAAGAATGTTGTAGCCGACTTGAATTCACTTGCCTTTGAAGGTTTGGATTTCCCAAAATACATATCCGGATCCGGTACTTGGTCATAATCCCGTCTTTCTTCAGCAATTCAAAGATATAGGCCCTCAGTGTTCCTATGAATGTTTCCAGAGTTAGAGTATAAAACTTGTCCTCATCATGCTTTATCAGTGCCACATACATCTCCCATTTGGCTGGTAAAGCATCTAGAATTTTTACAATCTTCTCTGACTCACTATACTCGACATCATGGTTGTCTAACTCAGTCAACAGATGATCGAATCTGGTAATGGTCTCATCCTGCTTTTCATTTTTCAAAGCCTTGAATATCGCGAACTGCTGTTTGAGCATTTCCATTCTACCTTTTCTAACTCTAGGATTTCCCTCACACCTTATCTCCAAAGCATCCCACAACTCTTTTGCTGTTCATTGATTGCGAAATGTGTGCAGGATCTCCTAAGGTAAAGCCATTCTAATGATCGAGAATGCTCGGTTCTCGGCCTTATATAACTTCTTATCATCATATTTCCTCTTTTGATATGACAAGACGCGTTGACGACCTTCAACCTCTGTTGTAGGTGGAACGTATCCCTCGTCGATACATATCCACATTTTCATATCATTGAATCTAGCGAAGTCGGCAAACCTATCCTTCCGCCAATAGTAATCCTCTAATTTCATCAACTTAGGTGGAGAATTTGCCATTCCGACCTCGTGGTCCATCTCAATAAACCTTTGTAAACTTGTCATTGTTTCAGAAATTTTTGAATTTAAAACTTAATTAATTTAATTCGAAATTAATTTAAATTAACTCTTTCGAACCTGAGTAAGTTCGAATTTAATTAAGTTTAAACTTGTTTGAAATTAAATTCGAAATTAAGTTTGAAGTTCAACTAAAATCGAAATAAGGACAAATTCGAATGAATGACCGAATTCGAAGGCCTAAATTTGAATTTAATGAATATTCGAATCTGAGCAAATTCGAATTAAGGTAAACTCGAATCAAACCCTAAGGAACTTCGAAAGGAGCGTATTATCTGACAAACTTGAATTTTGAGTAAACCCTAATAGCCCCTTGATGTTCGAGCACCGCAAGTTCGAAAAATGGCTAAAAGTTCGAATTTTTCAACTTTTCAGATTAAACCAAAGTTTTTAGGATTAAAAACTCTGATTTCGATTAAAAAAGATGAACTATTATGAACTTTTTCCCAATATGTTACTTGAAAAACTCGAAATCTACCCAAAAACATGATTTTGACCGTCCAAAACGTCAAGAAACCACAGATGTTTCTAGTGAACACGAAGAACACCACGAACAACCAATGGCTCTGATACCACTTGTAAGGTCTGCTCTCTACGGATCTTATCTTGACGCGACACCTTCCAACGAGTGCGGAATCGTCGTTTGTGGCTTGACGGTAAGACCACGCACACCGAAACACGGAGACTAGCACGGTGATAGACGAGCAACTGATCGTCCCAACACTATGATTCTCTCCACACGAAACTCTCCAAAAATGCTAGCAAGTTTGAGATCGCCCTTTGCTTAAACTCTCTGAAATCTTCGAAAGTCTCTGCTAAAAGTCTCATAATTAATGGAACTAACCCTTAATTATACTGACTAGTTCGAATTTGTCTAGGACAAATTCGAACTTGGCCCAAGGCCTATTCGAACTTGTCCTCCTAGTCAAATTCGAATCTGACTTCAAACTTAAGTTTGAACTTATCTTTGAATTTTATGTTTGAACTTATTGTAATACGTTACCCTAAGTTCAAACATACAAACAATTAATATCAAACATATATAATCAAACATATATCAAACACTTGTTAATATTCAATATCAAGTAAATTGGTTTACACAAAATGCTATCTATTCTTAGACTGCTATCGTCACACAGGATGTACTAACATTTTCAAAATACATAACTTATAAATAATGTTTTACAATCACAGAAATAAAAGAGTTCAAGAATAATGGAGATTAAAATACATGGCAACAATAAATAATATTCTAGTTATGCAAATAAATCTCCATATTGTTTGAAAATACTTCGTGACTCCAAATATTATTCTAGTTATGCAAATAAATCTCAACATAAAGTTGGTGAGCTCATAGGTTTACACTATAAATATAGACAACGTATGGAAAGTACAAGATTTCATTGAGTTTATAAATAGAACGAATCAAATAATTTAAGTATTACCATAAGTCTCACGACCCCAAAACTTAATTTTTGCTTGCCCTATGTGGTATCCAACACCATAATACCAAGATCTGTCAAATGATTATGTGTCTGTTTACAATTGGTGCGACCAACCTGAATGGGGGCGTCAACCCAATTAGATCTATCCATAACATTCACGTTTACGATGTAATTAACGGTTCATGATTGAGGGCGGTGGTGAAGTAACAATATTATGTGATATGTAAAATGATTCAAGTACTTGTGTCCATAGAAAAAGTTGAGCGTTTATTCTCATCCCAAATAATATGATCATTTATAAATAGGGGCTATGAAAACTCACCCTAGTAGTGAGCGTGAAAAATGATGACCCAAATGTCAACTTGAAACGATGCTCGAACGAACTTAACGAAGTCCTATATGATATGAGAGACTTAATAAGGTCTCTAAATGATGATGTGTATGCATGATGATTTTAAATTTAATCATCCGACATAACAAGTCCATATAACCCACTTAGAAATCTAAGTTTATTTATAATGATTTCCATGATTTATCGACGCTTTTCAGCCTACTTTGAGGTTGTTTTTAGTATATCTCCAAAATGATTTGGGCTTTGGTATTTTTAATCATGAAACTACTATATATAAGAAATTTTTCAAAATAAAAATGATCATTTTTGGAGGTGTTTAGGTTAGGGAAATAGTCCGTTAAAACTCATATGTAAGGAACAAATGAGCTGTTAGACTTTTCGGTTCCAAACGGTATTTAGGGGTTCAACCTTATATTACGAAAATTTCCAGATATTTAGTTAAGATATAGATTTAAATTCTTGAAAATGAATCAACTCATTTCGTTAAGTTTTGAATTAGTTATGATTTTTCAAAGTTGATGTAATGTTTCTATCGAATAATCTGAATTTCACAACCTTGCAACAAATTGTGATTCTTGTTGTTTATTCAAAAACCACATGTATAAAAGGTTATGAAACACATTTATAAACCTTTTTTTCATAATATTTATGCCTACATTTTGTGTTCTATACTTTTATAAACACATTTGTAGTAACAACTTCAAAATAAAAACTATTTGTTTATGAGTTTCATTTTTTATGCAACTTGTTGTTAGTGATTATATATTATGCAAGACATATATTTAACATAAATAAAAGTAGTAATTAAGATAGTTTTTACTTACATTGATGAAAGAAAAGAAATAAAATGTGTAGGAGAAGTGATCATGAATTTTTGTTACACCAAAGAACACTTGAACACTTGAAGAACAAATGAAGAAACCTAGTGGTTTTGTGTGGGTATGTTGGCCGATTTTTTAAGGGGAGAAAGGAGAGGAAATTTTTTTGCTAGTTGCAAGTGTGAAGATGAATGAAAGAATGCTCTCTATTTATAGATGAGAAAAGTGGGTCTTTCACTTGATGAAAGAGTAGAGGTTGAGTGTAGTTTAAGTGATGTTGAAAGGAGATGGTGAATAAAGTTGATGTAGATTGTGCAAGGCTTTCTTAATATAAAATTGAAAGTCAATTGTGGGTGTGTACTCTCTCTATGGCTGGCCATGATGGAGTATAAAATTGATTTTATATATGTATATATATAATATATTTGTATAAAGTATTTAAAATGTATTTCTTGTATTTTCCTTTTTATGTATTTTTATAAATACTTATTGAATACACTAGTTTAATGAAATTATTTTTCTCTTTCATAATTAAATTTATGAAAGATTGTTAATGCATAATGAATGACTCTAATCTTAATTAAATCATGCACTTAGTTGATTTAATCTATTATGCCCTAAATTGATCAGATTAATTTCTTTGTCATTTCATCGGATCCTACCAATGAAATTGTTTATGTTTGTAAGGGAAAATTCTTATAAACTTGTTAATCACTTTGATTTAATACTAATGACTATTAATTAGGTGACAAATGCTAACCTGATTTGGTGCCAGTTGTTACAATCTCCCCCTGTTAAGTGAATTTCGTTCCGAAATTTTATCTTGATTCCTCAAAGGTCTTTTTACTTGAGAATAGGTGAGGGTACTTTTGTTTGATCTAGTCTTCGTGTTCCCAAGTGAATTCGAGACCACGTCTGGAATTCCATCTGACTTTAACAATGGTTATACGACTGTGCTTTATTCTTTTGACTTCGCGGTACATGGTTTCTACCGGCTCCTCGACATAGCGAAGTTTATCATCTAGCTGGATCTTCTCCAAAGGAATGACGAGTGTTTCATCTGATAGAAACTTCTTCAGATTCGATACATGGAAAGTATTGTGCACGCTGCTAAGCTCCGGTGGTAGTTCTAAACGATAGGCTACAAGATTTAGCTTTCCTAGTTTCCCAAATTGTATCATGCC
Organism: Centrapalus pauciflorus; assembly: GCA_020465985.1. Classification (NCBI taxonomy): domain Eukaryota; kingdom Viridiplantae; phylum Streptophyta; class Magnoliopsida; order Asterales; family Asteraceae; genus Centrapalus; species Centrapalus pauciflorus. The sequence goes on along the minus strand of JAANYP010002898.1, from coordinate 177,892 downwards.
TTCCACGGAGAGACTTTCAGCATTACTCTTTCACCCACTTGAAATTCCAGAGATTTTCTTGTCACGTCCGCATAGCTCTTTTGACAATCGCGGGCAGCTTTTAGTCGGTTCCGTATCTGCACTATCTTCTCAGTGGTCTTGAATAAGATTTCTTGGCTATTGACTTGACTATCCCCGACTTCGGCCCAGCAAAGAGGTGATCGACACTTCCACCCGTACAGTGCCTTAAATAGAGCAGCCTTAAGTCTTGTGTGATAGCTGTTATTGTATGATAACTCCACGAACGGAAAATGCGTATCCAAACTTTTCACAATATCAATTACACAGACTATTAACATATCTTCTAGGGGTTGGATTGTTCTTTCACTCTGACCATCGGTATGAGAGTGATATGCGATATTGATGTCTAAGTTAGTACCAAAAGCTCGCTGTTACGATTGTCATAATCTGGATGTAAATTGGCGATCTCTATCTGAAATGATTGATACAGGCACTCCATGTTTGGAGACGACTTCCTTGAGTTAGATTTGAGCCAACTTGGTCATCGTGTCGGTTTCCCTGATCGGTAGGACATGTGCAGATTTAATTAGACGATCGACTAATACCCAAATTGTGTCATACCCAGTAGATGTCTTTGGTAGTTTTGTTATAAAGTCCATGGTTATCTGTTCCTACTTCCATTGGGGAAATTCTGGCTGTTGTAATAAGCCAGATGGTTTTTGATGTTCTACCTTAACCTTGGAGCATGTTAAACATTTGCTGACATATGTGGCAATGTCAGCCCTCATGTTAGGCCACCAGTACAGTTCCTTGAGGTCATGATACATTTTGTCGAATCCTTGGTGAACGACATACCTTGATTTGGGTTCTTTATCCATGACTAGCTTTCTTACTTTAACAAAGCTTAGTAACCAGATTCTACTCATGAAGTACCGGTTCCCATTAGCCCTTATCTCAAACTAATTGTCCTTTCCTCTCAGGGCTTCATTCTTCATATTTTCCTTCTTAACAACTTCCATTTGCGCATCATAAATTAAGGAAGGAAGGTTTGGCTGCTTGGTCATGACTAGGGCTCGTGCCCTTAATGCTTTGGCTCACTCCTTTTGGCTTAAAGCATCGGCGACCACATTAGCCTTCTGTGGGTGATAACGAATCTCACAGTCGTAATCACTTAAGAATTCCATCCATCGGTTGTGCCTCATATTCACTTCCTTCTTGTTCAAGATATGTTGGAGGCTCTTATGATCCGTTTAAATAGTACACTTAGTACCGTACAAGTAATGCCTCCGAATCTTAAGGGCAAAGACTACTGCTCCCAGCTCCAAATCATGTGTTCTATAATTCACCACGTGAATCTTGAGTTGTCGTGAAGCATAAGTTATGACCTTATCTTTTTGCATTAACACACATCCTAACCCATTGTGTGTAGTGTCACAGTAGAATACAAAATTCTTGCTTCCTTCGGGTAAAGACAAAATAGGCGCGCTGCACAGTTTGTGCTTCAACAACTGAAATACTGTCTCCTGGTCATCGCCCCAATTATACTTAATGTCCTTTCGGGCCAATTCTGTTAGAGATCCGGTGATCCTTGAGAAGTTTTCGATGAATCGCCTATAGTACCCGGCAAGTCCTAAGAACTGGCGTTTTTCTGTGGAGGTTCCATGAGTTGCCCAGTTCTTAATGGCTTCGATCTTTATAGGGTCGATTTGGATTCCTTTACTATTGATCCCATGATCGAGGAATTTTACTTCATTTAGCCAAAAGTTGCACTTTGAAAGCTTGGTATACAATTGTTCTTTGTCCAACAACTCCGAAATTAGCCTCAAATGTTGCTCGTGCTCCTCCTTGTTTCGTGAGTAGATTAAGATGTCATCTATGAAGACAATCACTGTAACATCCCAAAAATTTAATTATTGTAATTTGTGGATATTTAGTTTAAATTTTGTAAATTTTATGCTTTAGTTGGATTATTAAAGAAAATATTTTCGGAAAAATTTAAAAGTTGGTTGCTATTTTAAGAAATTTTAGAGTTTCGAATTATTATTATTAAGTATGATGATTTTAAATTATTTGTGAAGATAAAAATAAAGATTAAATCTTTATTTAAGAGAATTAGATAAGTTAAGGGGTTAGATGTGCCATAACCAGAATTATGGAAATAAAAGACTACAAGTCTTTTATTTAGTTCATTTTCCATCTCAATCACACTCTCTGCTTTCTCTCTTTCAAAAGAACCCACGATTCTTGTTGAAGAGAAACAAAGATCTGGAGGATTAAAAGATGAAATTTGGAATCAAGAATTTCTAAGAAAGATTATCAACATTTCAACCAACGATTTAAGGTAATTTTTAAATAAACTCTAAAGGTTTTGGGTTCGGATTACGTGAAAACCGAACCAAAGATTTTAGGTTTCAAGATGGTGATGCATGTTAAAAATTCTTGTAGGTTTGTGCAAATCTAGTGTTATAGAAGTTATGAATCAAATTTCGGGTTCTAATTCAAGTTACAAATATGAATTAGAAATTTAATCGTGTGTGTTCTGCGTATTTTTCATGGGTACCGAGACCATATGTATTTATAGAAACTCCTATTGAAACATATAGAGTAGTACCGAAACTCCTAAAGGTTTCGGTGTGATGAAACCTATACTGAAACCCATGTACCGGGACGATCACATGTTAGTGAAACCTTGGTAAGGTTTCGGTACATAATACCGAAACTCAAAAGAGTACTGAAACTATTTATATGTACCAAAACTATATATAAGTACCGAAACCTTTTGAGGTTTCGGTATTGGTGATTTATACTGAAACCTTTTAGTAAAACCTTTGATGATGAAACTTTTTAGTGAAACATCTGATGATGAAACTTTTTAGTGAAACCTTTGATGGTGAAACTTTTTAGTGAAACCTTTGATGTTGAAACTTTTAGTGAAACCTTTGATGATGAAACTTTTTAGTGAAACATTTGATGATGAAACTTTTTAGTGAAACCTTGATGGTGAAACTTTTTAGTGAAACCTTTGCTGGTGAAACTTTTTAGTGAAACCTTTGATGGTGAAACTTTTTAGTGAAACCTTGATGGTGAAACTTTTTAGTGAAACATTTGAAAGTGAAACTTTTTCGTTAAACCTTGATGGTGAAACTATCACAACATGTACTGAATCCCACCCCAATATACCGAAACTATAAATGGTGATTACCGAAACCTTTGAAAGTTTCGGTATTCCCCTTTTTATTTTCATTGAAAAAAAAGAGACAATAATATATATATATATATATATATATATATATATATATATATATATATATATATATATATATATATATATATATATAATATACCGAAACTATAAATGGTGATTACCGAAACCTTTGAAAGTTTCGGTATTCCACTTTTTATTTTCATTGAAAAAAAAAGAGACAATAATATATATATATATATATATATATATATATATGTATGTATATATATAGTCATCTCGGTTGGGGTTTGATTAGAGAAAATAAAATGGAACCGGTCGGACACTCTTTAATTCAGATATATTATGGACATTTTGGCAATCTCAAATATTGGAGATTAAAAGTATAAACTCCAGATATAATTTCGACGGGTTAACACGAAAATTTGTGAAACTTGGCGATTTATACTGAAACCTTTTAGTAAAACCTTTGATGATGAAACTTTTTAGTAAAACCTTTGATGATGAAACTTTTTAGTGAAACCTTTGATGATGAAACTTTTTAGTGAAACCTTTGATGGTGAAACTTTTTAGTGAAACCTTTGATGTTGAAACTTTTAGTGAAACCTTTGATGATGAAACTTTTTAGTGAAACATTTGATGATGAAACTTTTTAGTGAAACCTTGATGGTGAAACTTTTTAGTGAAACCTTTGCTGGTGAAACTTTTTAGTGAAACCTTTGATGGTAAAACTTTTTAGTGAAACCTTGATGGTGAAACTTTTTAGTGAAACATTTGATAGTGAAACTTTTTCGTTAAACCTTGATGGTGAAACTATCACAACATGTACTGAATCCCACCCCAATATACCGAAACTATAAATGGTGATTACCGAAACCTTTGAAAGTTTCGGTATTCCCCTT
>JAANYP010002898.1:116288-171288 GCA_020465985.1 Centrapalus pauciflorus | reverse complement strand
AACTGGTGAATTACGAAACTTTTGATGTTTTCGGTATTATCATTTGTATTTTCATTGAAAAAAAAAGAGAACAATAATATATATATATATATATATATATATATATATATATATATATATATATATATATATATATAGATTTAGGTTCAAGTGAGTACCACCTATTATGCAGCGCACCAGAAGGTACCACCCTTAAAATTAAATTTTTTGAAATTTTTTTTCATGAACATGTTTTGATTAACATTATGAAGATCATATGTGAATTTCACGCAAATCCGAACACTCTAAGTGCATGAAATCACGCATCACATAAATGCACGTTCACATACATCCAAATATATGTATGTGTGAGTTCACATCATTTTTTACGAGCTCGGAGATGTGAATGTATGTGAAATTTACATATGATCTTCATAACGTTAACTAAAACATGTTTATGAAAAAAGTTTCAAAAAAAGAATTTTTAAAGGTGGTACCTTCTGGTGCGCTGCATAACGAGTGGTACTTCCACGAACCATATTCTATATATATATATATATATATATATATATATATATATATATATATATATATATATATATATATATATATATATATATTGTCATCTCGGTTGGGGTTTGATTAGAGAAAATAAAATGGAACCGGTCGGACATTCTTTAATTCAGATATATTATGGACATTTTGGCAATCTCAAATATTGGAGATTAAAAGTATAAACTTCAGATATAATTTCGACGGGTTAACACGAAAATTTGTGAAACTTGGCGGGACTCATTATTAAACGAGAGATTGATGGTATTAATGAGGGGATTAATTGTGAATAATAAAACGATCAAGTAAGTGAATTTAAACATGAGTTTCGGAAGACGGTTCCGACTGTTGTAACACGTTAATTTTGTAAAATAATGATGGAAATTGTTACTGAACATGTGTATGATATGTTTATGTAACAGGTCCCTTGTGGTGTTGTTTAACCCACAGTGGGGTACTTTGTGATCCGGTTGTAATTCCGAAGAGAAATAACATTGATTGAAGTTAATTAACGCACCCCACTGTGAGTACATATGATTTCACATGTTTATATCTGCATTATGTTAGCTATTGCCTGCTGAGACATGTTGATTCATTATCGTTTGGAATTCTACTAACTTGCGTAGATTTAGATGCACATTCATACTTGTTGCATATCCGTTCTTTTGTTGAGCATCTAACGATGGACCGGTGGGCCTCATCTGTTACTCTGATGTTACTGCGCTATATGACCCGGAGCTGATCCCTCCGAGGTTCTGGTACGCAGTATGTCATCCCCGATGTTATGTCTGTCTCAGATGGTTGGGTTACATACCGAGCTTTCGGCTCGTAGGAGCGACGACTCATGTGTGTCCTACTTTGTGTACGTGGAGAGTGCACGGCGTGTGTCGTCGGTGCTACTCTTGTGGGCTTCATAAAGATTTATAAAATGCGTAAATCTGTGTATTCACTAAGCATTCGCTTACCCCTCAGTTGTTGATTTTTACAGGACAGGGAAAATCTGCCGCCGGACCTTCTAGTTAGGTCGTGTTTGAAGTCTTGGAAGAGTTGATACTACACAATTGGTAAATGTGCTATGGGGCCAAATGTTGTAATGTATTCTGGATGTTGTAATAAAAGTTTGAGTATGTAGACTTAGTATTGGAACCTTGTAGCACCGTAGAGTGTTTGAAACTGTTGTATTATTTTATTTTGTATTTTAATGCTTCCGCACTTGTTTAAGCATTCAGATCATTATGCAATAATAAGTGTGGTGTATAATCCTGGGTGTTATGTAATTGTGGTTAAATGTGGCATGGGTTTCACACGAGATGGTATCAGAGCAGTAGTTTGAGATTCAAGTGTCCGTGAGGTCTTGGTCTCAAACATTAAGTGATGATATGTAGGGATGTTAAGTAATGATCTGAACTAAGATAGGATATGATCTAGTGCTTATAGGAAAGTGACTTTCATACGAGACAACATGCGTTGTAGTTAACCATGTGATGGGATCACTAAATGATTTACATGTTTAAATTTTCAGAATATGTCTGGAAGAGGAATGACGCCACGAGAAATGAGGGAAATGATGCTATCAATGATGGCAGAACAAAACAGAATGATTCAAGATCAATTTCGGGCTCGAGATGAGGCCAAAGCTAAAAGAAAGGAAGACAAGAGAAAAGAAAAGAGGGAACATGAAAGGAATTATGTTGTGGATGATATAAATATTAGAAATAAAGCGAAACGTAAAGACAAGTGCAAAGAAAAGATTGATTATGAAACCGGAATTGATGAAAATTACATGAAATATGTAATTAGATCATTCAAAGACTGGCAAACACCAACATTCTCTGGATCTCTGAGAATTGAGGAATCAGAAATATGGATTACAATTATAGAACAGATTTTATAGAAATGAATTGTAAGGATGAGTACAAGGTATATTTGGCTAAGGATCAATTGATTGGACAAGCCAAGAAATGGTGGAACTGTTGGGAAAAAGAATTGGGATCAGAGTTGATTACTTCCTTTTACTTCCTTTAGTTGGGAACAATTCAAGTTGTTGTTTAGTAGGCAATATGGTGAGCCTGATATCGTACCTCATGTTGATCATGAAGAAAGAGCTATCGGAAAGATTGCAAATTCTGGAGGAGATGAACTAAATGGACCGTATTTGATGTCAAGAACAAATAAACGTGATAGATGTAAAAGATGTCGACATTTTAACCAATTTGGACATAAGGATAATAAATGTCCAAGGAAGGCCGATGCTTGTTATAATTGTGGAAAGTGGGCCAATTTAGTAGAACTTGCAGATTTCGACCAAAGAATTAGCATGTACTAACATTACATAATGAAACGATGAATGAAAAGTTCAACGAAAGTCTTATTTTTAATATAAGTATAATTATGTTCGTGAATGAGAACACTCGAATATATAAGTCGGGATTAGATGAATAGCCAAGATGGTTGAAGCTTTGAATTGGACAAGATGCTATAGAACTTCTGGGAATTTATGAATGAGTTTAAAAGTTGTAATAAAGTTTAAGTTTGACCATAATGGGTTAAAGAATTGGAACTAATCATATTAGTATCATATATGATATGTTTGAAGGATTGATAACTACTTGTAATGGTTATCAAAAAGCAAATAGCATCAAATTTTTATTAAGGGAAGCTGTATGATAAATTGTGTTTTTATTTTAAAAGCTTAAAAAGGGTGTGGTTAAGAACAACAAGATACGAACCGTTCATGAAAATTTTGATGTAGTTGGATTCAAAGAAACTGCTTGAATATTGGAATACATAATTATTATAACAAGAGAAAACAATTCAAGCATTATTGAGAAAATAAACGAGGGTATGAGAATACATGATTGGTGATAATTTTGAATGAGATTTGGAATATACAAAGCGAGATATAAATAAGATATGTATGTGAGCTGTAATCAATCGGAAGGGGGATATAATACTACATGAGGATAATAATACTTAATGGAATGGTGATTTGATAAAACATAAAAGTTTTAAAGAGATTTTGGGCATTGATGAATTATATGTATAAAGCAAGGAAAGTCTTATATTACAATCCAGAATCTAAGGAAGACCCGGAGGTGGTCATGAGTTCTGTTTGATTATGGTGTCGACCAATTATTTGTATCTACTGCTTTTGCTCAACAAATGTTGATGCTTTGGTCTAAGTTGCCCATTGTGATTAATGTTGAAACTGCTAAGTAACAAAATAGTTAAAATAGATCATGTGTATCCTGATTGTACTCTAGTAATTGAAGAGGTAGTCTTCAATCTTGACTTGATTCCAATAGAGATCGGTGATTTGATATGATAATTGGAATGAACTGGTTGTGTATATGTGATGAGACCCATGTAGTTTGCAATAAAGGAATATAAAGATAACTACGCCGGAGGGGCAGGAGATTTGTATATACGGGGATAGGAGAAGTGGGGATCAATGTCTATGGATGATTGTTAGGTCCCGAAAGCTGATGGCTTAGGGCTGTGAGTCTTGTTTGGTATGTGCTATTGATGCCAAGACTGAAGAGAAAACTGTGGCCGATGCGCCTGTTGTCCCAAATTTTTCCACATGTGTTCCTGGAGGACTTGTCTGGTGTGCCACCTGAAAGACAAGTGAAATTCTGTCTTGACTTGATCCCTGGAGCTTCTCCAATAGCTTGTTATTCCTAATGTCTTGCACCTACCGAAAATGTAAGAGATGACGAAGCAACTTCAGGAGTTGTTGGATTAGGACTTCGTTAGATTGAGTTCTTTGCCATGGGGAGCATCGATATTGCTTATGACACGAATGACATACAGTGAGAATGTGCATAAATTAACGTGATTTTGACAAATTGATTATAACGAATAAGTATCCGCTGCCGGGAATTGGTGATTATTCGATCAGCCGCATGAGAGCTAATTATTTTCTAAGATTGATCCACGAATGGGATATGATTTGTTGAGGTCCGAAGAAGGAATGTACTGAAAATGGCTTTCGGGGATAGTTATGAGCACTACCAGTCTCTGGTTACGACATTTAGATTAATCAATACCCCAGCTGTTATATGGACATTATGAATAGGGATTTGTAGATCGATGATTGGATCAATCGGTAGTTGTAGTCATTGACAATATTCTGAAGTACTTTAAGTTTAAAGAAGTGCAAGTTATACACCGGAGAAAGTTGTTGGAACTATTGAGAATTTGGAAGCCGTCTCACACTGTTACTGAAATAAGAGGTTTTCTACGATTGATAGATGGTAGACAACTTGATTAATTCGGTATATTTTATATACCAACTCGAGAAAGTTATTGCTGGAAAGACTTGCACATATTTGCATGAGTAAGGTTATTACTCTTTATGGTGTTCTAAAATCGATTATGTCTGATTGGAAGAGTCGTTTCATTTTCAACTCTTGGTTTGCTTTACAAGTGGGATTAGGCACACATATGGCTACGAGTACAGCTTACCGACAAATGATAGATGATCAGAATGAATGGACTATTTCCATATTGGAATATATGATGAGACCATCTATCCTGGATTTAAGTATCAACTGAAAAGATCAATTGCTTTGATGGAAATATAAAACCCCTACATGTTGAAAAGAAATTGAGGGAACTCTGGTGGATGAGCTTATGTTATCACAGAAGTGTTATTATGATAGGAGATATAAACCAAACAGTTTTGAGATAAACGATTGGATATATTGGAAAGCATCACCGATAAGGGGTGTTACTATGCCACCCTTGCCACATTAACCACCAATTACAATTCACCAAGGATTATTCACCAACAAACAGTTATATAATGATCTGATAACTTAATTAAAGTGCAGAAGCATAAAGTACATAATTTAAAATAATACAGGTTCGTCATACACCCTACGATGCTACATAGGTTACACGTCTAAGTCTACAAACTCAAAAGTATTACATCATCCCCAAATTTATTACAACAGTAATTCCATAAACCAAATACCAAGTTAAACAGAAGAATTCTTCAAATACTTCAACAAACGTCCTAGCTAGATGGTCCCGCAGCGGATTTCCCTTTTCCTGTAAAAATGCAACAACTGAAGGTGTAAGCTAATGCTTAATGAATACCATATGATTTTACACATTCTACAAATCTTTATGATGCCACCCAGAGTAACTGCGGTAACACATACCGTATAATCCTCACGTACCCAAGGTACGCTAACCCGAGCCGCAGCTCCTTCGAGCTGACACTCGGCATAAGAAAACCAACCATCTGAGGCAGACATTACATCGAGGATGACTTACTGTCTATCCTGACCACAGAGGTGTCAAACTCTTGGTCATATAGCACAGTAACATCAGAGTGCAGATGCGACCACGCAGGTCCATCAAAAGGATGCACAACAAATGAACGGACATGCAACAATTATGAATGTGCATCAACATATACGCAAGTTAGTAGAGTGCCAAACGAAAATGAAACAACAGGCCTCAGCAGACAAAGGAAAACATAAAGCAGATGCAGCAATGTTAAAATCAAAGGTACTCACTGTGGGTGCGTTATTAATATTTAAGCTATATTATTTCTCCTCGGAATTTCAACCAGATCCACAAAGTACCCCACTGTGGGTTAAACAACACCACAAGGGACGTGTTTCATTTCCATAAATAAAACATATCATTCATATGTTTGATATCAATATTAAAGTGTTATAACATTCGGAACCTTCATCCGAAACTCACGTTATAAACCATCAATTGGTGTGTTATTAGTTCCACATAACCTTTCATTATATGCCTTAATATAATACCATAAATATTCCAAAAGTGTGATTTATAGTCCATAAATTCGGACCTTTAACACCCCATCCGAATTACACAAGAAATGCACAGAACTCGCCGAGTTCCCCATAGAACTCGCCGAGTTCAGGTCTGAATTTCGGATCCACGGACGAATTTCGGACCCATCCGAAGTACCTTGACCCCTCCGAATTCGGGTCCATCCGAGTTCGGTTCCTTTCCAAGTTCGGTTCCATCCGTATTCGAGTCTCATCCGAATTCGGGTCCCAACCGAATTCAGATACAACGTCTTATGAATTTTTTGAAGAATTCTTCATCTGTTCTTGGGAACTCGCCGAGTTCACATGAAGGTTTGCCTTCGAAACTTACGGATTTTCACTAAAATTTTCCAAATTCAATTTATAGCAACATGCAATCAATCCTAATGTTATATTAGCATATATTGGTTGTTTCTACATCCTTTTCCATAACATTAACATCCAATTTCGTCCAGATTGGACCAAAAATGAGCAAAACTCCAAAAAACTCAAAAACTTAATAAACACTCAGACTTCTAACCTTTTAGGATGATTCAAACAACGATTCTTGTTTCTGAACCTTCAATGATGTTCCAGAAATGATTTCCCACTGATTTAACATACATGCATCAACATTTTTCAGATTAAAATCCGAATTCCATCTTTATTTTTCAAAATAAAACCTCAAAACTCAAAATTATGTTCTTACCTTGTTTCAGATCGTTTCCTTGTTAATATTCAGATGTAATCCATGAATTTGGTTCCCCAAATCCGAATTTCAGTAGAGATTTCCAGAGATTTTTAGAGAGAGAGAGAGTTTGAAAGCTAGTGAGAGAGAGAAATGGTTCATAATGAAAGACCAATGGTCTTTTATTCCATATTTTTGGCTTTTGTCACATTTAGCCCCTCAACTTAACAGGTTCCACTAAATACAGATTTCCATCATAATTTTCATCATCACTAACTTTTAACAATTATCATACTTAAAAACTAAGAATTTAATTTCTCAAATTTCATAATTTCATAAAATAGCAATCAACTTCTAAATATCCAGATACATAAACATTTTTAACAATGTAACTTAATACAAAAATTCATCTAATTATCCCTATTACAATAAATTAAATCCGAGGATGTTACAGCATGGGCTCCACCACGCTCAACTTCGTCCCCTCGAAGTTACTCGGATTCGAACAGTTTCGGATACTTCTTCAACATTTCAAACTTAGTCTCCCAGGTATGATTCGCTCCCTTATGATGCTTCCAACGTACCAGCACCATCTCTATCTCTTTACTTCTTAATTTCTTCACTTTCGTATCTAACACAAACTCCGGCTCTTCAACATACCGGAGCGTTTCATCAATCTGCAGCTCAGTGTGGTCAGCCCAATCTTCGTTTTCGTTTGTGAACGACTTTCTAAGGTTCCCCACATGGAACACCGGGTGTATGCCCGACATTTCTTCAGGCAACTCTAAGCGATAAGACTGATTTCCTATTTTCTCGGTAATCCTGAATGGTCCGACGAATCTCGGAGCCAACTTCCCTCTCTTTACAAAACGTGTAACACCTCTCATAGATGACACCTTCAAATAAACCCAATCATTCACATCGAAACTGATTGGTTTGTGCCTCTTGTCGTAATAACTCTTCTGACGATCCTGGGCCGCCTTCATGTTCTGTCGCACCAATTGTATTTTCTCGTTTGTTTCTTGAATTAATGCCGGCCCAGCAATCGGCGTTTCCCCGGTTTCTCTCCAACACGTAGGAGTCCTACACCTTCTCCCATATAATGCCTCATATGGCGCCTTCTTTATTGTCGCGTGATAACTGTTGTTATACGAAAATTCTATCAATGGTAAATGGTCATCCCAATTACCACCGAGGTCCAACACACACGACCGCATCATATCTTCAACTGTCAGGATAGTCCTTTCACTTTGACCATCGGTTTGCAGACGGTAAGTCGTACTCATTGCTATTCTCATTCCCAACCCTTGTTGTAATGCCGACCAAAGTTGGAAGTAAATCGGCTATCCCGATCTGATACTATAGACTTCGGTACTCCATGTCTAGCAACGATCTCGTCCATGTAAATGTGAGCTAACTTCTCCAACGAATAACTTTCCCGAATTGGTATAAAGTGTGCCGATTTAGTTAACCTATCAACTATTACCCAAACAGAATCGTGGTGACGCTTAGTCTTCGGCAACTTCGTAACAAAATCCATTGTTATATGTTGCCACTTCCATTCCGGAATGGGAAGTGGTTGCAAACTTCCATATGGTTGTTGGTGTTCGGCTTTCAGTAACCGACAAATCCTGCATCTCTCCACGTACTGGCCGATATCTTTCTTCAATCCGGGCCACCAAAAGTCTGCTTTTAATTCATTGTACATCTTTGTGCTCCCGGGATGTACAGAATATTTCGATTGATGAGCTTCTTCTATTATCACTTTTCTCATACCACCATACTTCGGCACCCAGATCCTCCCGTAAATTCCTTTCAATCCCGACTCGCTCGTTTCCATATTCTTTATTTGTACTCTTATATTGTTGGTACACCCTGTGTGACGATAGCAGTCTAAGCGATCTAACATTTTGGTTTAAGTAATACTCAAAGTATTGAGAATTAACGAGTGTTTGATATATATGTTTAGATATGTTTGACAGTTATTGATTGTATGTTTGAATTTGATGTAACGTATTACAAGAAGTTCAAACATAAAGATCAAAGATAAAATCAAACATAAGTTAAGAACATAAGTTTCAATACTAAGTTAATTATGTGAAAAAGTAGATTCAAAATGTCTAAGGACTAGGATTCGAATCAAGGTCAGATTCGAATGGGTCAGTTAGACAGATTCGAATGTGTTATGAGGCAGATTCGAGAATGTCAGTAAGGACAAACTCGAATGGGCCTTGGGCTGGATTCGAGTTTGGCCCATGACAGACTCGAATTAGCCTCTATAATTAGGGATAGTCTCGAAATATTATCAGACTTTTTGAAGAATTCGAGAGTGATTAAGCAAAGAGCGATTTCGAGTTTATCATCAGTGTTAGTGTCGTTTCGGAGAGAATCAGTTCGTAGGTGCGTCCGTTGTAGTTCGTGCAGCTTACTGATAGTCTCCGTGTTCCTGGTGAGTGTTGTTACCGTCTACCCGTTAACGAGGATTCCGCACTCGTTGACGGTTCCGCGTCTAGATAGATCTGTGTTAGGTAGACCTTACAAGTGGTATCAGAGCCTACGGGGTGTTCTTGGTGTTATTCGTGTTCATCTAGATATATCCTAGGTTTCTTGACGCTTTTGGACGGTTTTTCTCTCATCTTCGTGTTTTTCGTGTTCTTCGAGCTTAGCAAATAGTCATCCGGGAAATACTTCATGTTTTTCACGTTTTTGATCGAAATCATTATTTTTTAATCTGCAAAACGTTAAGAAATCGAAGTATTAGCCGTTTTTCGAGTTTGCGGCGCTCGAATCTATTAGGAGTAATTAGGGTTATTCTTAGTCTCGAGTCTAACCAAAATTCGCTCCTCTCGAGTTTGATAAACACTGTTTCGAGTTTAATTCGAGTTTGTGCTACATTCGAATTGGTTACTCGAGTTTGCTAACATTCGAATTTGCTTCGAATTTGGATTATATTCGAATAGGGCTTCGAATCTACTGAGTGTTCGAGTTTGCCTTGACCTTCGAGTTTAGGGACTTTCGAATCTGTCATCATCTTCGAATTTAATTGAATTATCAAAACTTAATCGAATTTAATCCCAAATAAATTTAAATTTAATTATATTCGAATCTAACCTAGATTCGAAAGAATTAACTCCAATTAGTTTCGAATTAAATTAATTAAGTTCAATTCAATTACTCTCGAAACGATGTCAAATCTTCAAATGTTTCTAGAAATGGATCACGAGGTCGGGAAGGCAAACACTCTGCCTAAGCTGATGAAACTCGAGGATTATTATTGGTGGAAAGATCGGTTTGCCGATTTTGTGCGTTTCAATGACATGCGCATGTGGGTATGTATTGACGAAGGATACATTCCACCTATTTCTGAAGTTGAAGGCCGTCAGAGAGTCTTATCATATCAGATGATGAAGGAATATGATAAGAATTGTATGAAGCCGAGAACAGAGCTTTCTCAATAATTCGAATGGCTTTGCCTCAGGATATACTACACACATTTCGGACTCAAAAGACATCTAAGGAACTTTGGGAGTCACTAGAAAAGAGGTGTGAGGGTAATCCGAGGGTTCGAAGGAAGCGCATGGAGCTGTTGAAGCAGCAATTTGCTATTTTCAAGGCGTTGAAGGATGAACAGCTGGATGATACCATCACCCGGTTCTATCATCTGTTGACAGAGCTTGAAAGTCATGGGATTGAGTATAATGACACTGAGAAGAACAATAAGCTTCTTGATGCCTTACCAGCCAAATGGGCTATGTATGTGGCAATTATAAAGCTTAATGAAGACAAGTATTATACCCAATCTTTGGAGGATAAAGTGGGAACGTTGCGAGCTTATCATTTCGAGCTACTGAAGGCCGAAACGGATTACGAACAAGTCCAGAATCCAGCGATGTATTCTGGAAAATCAACAAAACCTTCGAGGACAGCTGATCTGAAGACAGCTATAGCGTTTTTCACCGGAGAAACGTCATCACCAGCAGAGACTGATGACACACTGAACAGAGCGTTCTTAGGATTATGAAGATCGGAAGAACAGCAACCTCAAGCAACTCAGGCATCAACATCTCAGGGCTACTCTAAGATGCCCATGAGCGCTAAATTAGCGGAAGAACATTTGAACTTGCTTGCTTCATTTGTGGCCGCGTACGGAAACTGTGTTCAGGGGAAGATAAATGATCCTGCTCTCTGGGATGAAGACTATGATCAGGTCGACCCTGACGATCTTAAGGAGATGGACCTTAAAATGCAACTGGCCATGGTAACCCAACGGGTTAAAAGATTCATCAAACGAACTGGGAGGAATCTGACGATAAATAATAAGGGAATTGGATTTGATAAGTCCAAGGTCAAGTGCTACAACTGTCAAGGTCTGGGACACTTCACCGGAGAATGTCAGAGACCGAAGGTAGATACGTACCAAGGGCAGAACTAGCATCATGGACAGTTTCAGAATCAGTCTCAACAAAGATATCTTCCGAGTTCATCTGCCGGTCAAGCCAATCTAGCTGGTCTATTATCAAACGTCACATCAGACATACAGCTAGATGGTACCTACGACTGGAGCTCACATCCGGAATCAAATGCTCGGGCTTTTATGGCTGAAGTCACGGAGAATGGATGTGAAGGGGAAGAGCAGACCACAAGGGACAGCAGTCCGATGTGGGTGGAAAAGACGAATGATCAGACGCTTCTGGAGTTTGCCGCTCAAATGGCCAACGTGGAATCCGACCACACAAAGGTTAGTCTGACTTACTCTCTTTTTCAGGAATTATGCATGTTATGTGTCACTTCTAACGATAGGTTGAATCTAGTCTTAGAATCACATAAAACCATAACTGCTCAAAATGAGTCTTTAAAAGCTGATAACGCTAGCCTTAACGACATTAAGCAAGATCTTAAGGACAAACTTAAAGCTGATGCCCAAGATGTCATAGTTCTAAAGGACAAGCTGAGTGAGCAGTGCGTAAGATTAGAACTGATGTATGAGCATGTCGAGGCTTTAACCAAAGGTCTTAAGACAAAAGACGTAGAGCTAGCTGAAACTAAGATGAAGGTGGCAGAGGCTAATAGTAAGTTAGAAAAGTTTAGGAATTCAAGTCTTAACCTAGGGAAAGTTTTAGATGCTCAACGCCAATCTAAAAAGGCTGTAGGTCTAGGATTTCATGAAATTCCTCCTCCTTTTAATGCAAACTACGTGCCTCAACCTCAGGAGAAAACTGATAAATCAGTAGACTTAGAGGATATACCTACACCTATATCTGAGCCTGTATTAGAAAATACACCTAAGGTGACTGATACAACCGTCAAGGTTAAGAAAGTCAAATTTGTGTCTTCCTCTAGTGAAACACCTGCAGGAAAACATAAAATTGATTTTAATGAGCAGGACGATGAACCAGTCACAATAGATGTTCAAAAGGACCAAGACACTAGTGAGACACCTAAGTCTAAGGGAACAAACAAGAAGTCCATAGACAAGATGTCCTGCTTCAGATGTCATGAAAAGGGGCATGTTGCTTCTAACTGTCCGCTTAGGAAAACTGAAGTTACACCTAAGACATGGAAGCCAACACCAGTTAAGTCCTCAACAAATGTGGCGAGCACTAGTAGTTCTCAGAGTACCGAGAAAACTGTCCAGGCCGCCCCAAAACAAGTTGTGAAACAAACACCGGTAAAGGTTGGACCAAAAGAAGTGGTTAGGACAAATTCACCAAATAGAGTCGTAAATCAATCTAGGTCTGGACCTCAACAACAATATAGGAGCACAACACCTAGCAGAGCATACACTCCGGTTAGGTCACACACTCCTATTAGACACCACACACCGGTTAGAGCTCAGGGATCTCAATCCGAAATGGAATATAATCGGAATTATTCAAGAGCTCCACAACAAATGCCTACTCAAAGGCAAAGAGTGAATTTACATCACTCGACACCACAACAAACTCATGTTCAACGACCCAAGTCACCTGAAAGGCGAGATGGGTATTTGAAAGAGTTTAAGTATGTGGACGAGAATGGTATAACCAAGTCAGTTATGGCTTGGGTTCCCCGTGATAACTAACCTATTTTCTTTCATGTGCAGTAGATTACCACAGGTCCAAACAACAAATGGTTCGTCGACAGTGGATGCTCCAGGCACATGACAGGAGAAAGAAGTCTCCTTACAGACTTCAAGGGTGGGAATCGGGGATTCTTATCATTCGTGGGAAATAAAGGAGGAAACATCACGGGTACTGGAGTGGTCACTAATGGGACAATCAAGTTGGACCAAGTTTATCACGTGGATAAACTGGTTCACAATCTCATTAGTGTATCTCAAATCTGTGACAAGAAGAATTCAGTGTTGTTCACTGACACTGAAGCGTTAGTGCTAAAACCGGGTTTCAAAATTCCTGAAGAGTGGATATTGATGCGGGCACCAAGGAAGAATGACTTGTACATGCTTGATATGAACATGCCGGAGACTTCGATGGGGCCAATCTGTTTATTATCCAAAGCTTCGGAGACGGAATCAGTGTTGTGGCACAGACGCATGGCTCACTTGCACCTAAGAAAAATGAACTACATAACGAAAAATGGGTTGGTGCAAGGTGTGCCTTTGAAGAGTTTTCAGTTCGAGGACAAGTGTCTACCTTGCAAGAAGGGTAAACAACATAAGAAGACACACAAGTCCAAGACGCAGAACTCCATAACCTCTACATTCGATTTGTTGCACATGGATCTTTTCGGACCAATCAACAAAAGGAGTATAGGAGGTAGTTGGTATTGTTTGGTTATCACTGACGATTACTCACGGTTTTCTTGGGTTTTCTTTCTAGGTACAAAGGACGAGACGGCTTCCAAGCTCATCGGGTTCTTAGACCAAGTGGAGACTTCCTACGGAAGACGGATTAAACGGATTCGTAGTGATAATGGAACTGAGTTCAAAAACACTGTAATTGGTGTATATTGCCTCTCAAAGGGCATAATGCATCAATTTAGTGCACCATATGAGCCTCAACAAAATGGGGTGGCCGAACGTAAAAACAGGACACTGATTGAGGCAGCTAGGACTATGCTTTCGGATTCAAAGCTTCCTACCATGTTTTGGGGGGAGGCAGTGAATATCGCATGTCATATTTTAAACCGAGTCCTAACTGTCAAATCTTTGAACAAAACCTGTTATGAAATTTTGAATAAACGGCCACCTAATTTAACTGGCTTCGAACCGTTTGGGGTACCATGTACTTTACTGCGAACAAAACATCAACCTAAGTTTGGTGAAAAGGCTGACGAAGGATACTTCCTAGGTTATGTGCCGAACTCACCAAACAAACGGGTTTTTAACAAAACAAATGGTACAGTGGAAATTGTGTACAACATTGAAGTCACAAGTTATACACATGAACCCCAAACTGGTCCGGAATGGATATTTGACTATGATAAATTATTTGAGTCATTTAACATTCCTTTGGATGAAAATGCAGGTACAATCGAAAAGGACATGGCGACGTTGCATCTGAATGACGAAGGTCATACCTTTCCGAGGACTATATTTCAATCCACATCCGAGTCTACTTCGACTGAAGATGGATCTCCAGAAGTCGCTGATCCAGAAGCACCTACAACTGAGAATCTGACTCAGGCAACAAATTCCAACTCTGAGGAAAATGTCCACGTGGAGGAAAATGTAGAATCTGAGGCTATTCCCCCATTAGGTGAAATAGGATCTAACTTAGGAGATAATCTGAGAGTTGATGAGATAGAGACCTCTAGGATTAACAAGAACCATCGTATAGAAAGCATCATAGGAAATCCTAACGAGGGTGTGAGGACTAGGAGTAGTTTAAATAACAACACTGTGTTGTTGTAGATGATAAACGACTCCGAGGCATATCATACCTGTCTCTATTCTTGTTTCATTTCGCAAGTAGAGCCTAAGAATGTGCAAATGGAACTTAAGGATAAATCCTGGGTTAAAGCGATGCAGGAAGAACTTTCGCAGTTTAGGAAACTAGAAGTGTGGGAGTTAGTTCCATAACCTCGAGGGGAAATTTCCATAGGAACCAAATGGGTTTTTAAGTGCAAAAGAGACGATCGGGGTATAGTCACTCGCAACAAGGCTAGGCTAGTTGTAAAGGGTTTCAACCAAGAGGAGGGAATCGATTACAATGATGTGTTTGCGCCAGTAGCAAGGCTGGAAGCCATTAGGTTGTTTCTAGCTTTTGCCTCCTTCAAGGGCTTTAAGGTATATCAATTAGATGTTAAGAGTGCTTTCCTGTATGGGAAAGTGAAGGAACTGGTGTATGTAGAACAGCCGCCCGGGTTTACAGATCCGAAATATCCAGACAGAGTATATCGATTAGATAAGGCTGTGTATGGATAGCATCAAGCACCAAGGGCATGGTACGAGACTCTGTCCAACCATTTATTAGAAAACGGGTTTGAAAGGGGTAGGATAGATAGTACGCTGTTCGTTAAAAGAAAGGGAGAACACTTCATCTTGGTACAAGTGTACGTAGAGGATATCATTTTTGGATCATCAGACGAACAAATGTGCAAAGATTTCGAGAAGGTGATGAAGTCGAAATTCGAGATGAGTGCTGTGGGAGAGTTAAAATTCTTTTTGGGGTTACAAGTTGACCAGAAGAAGGATGGTATGTTTATCCATCAGACGAAGTATGTCTATGACATATTGGAACGCTTCGGGATGGAAGGAACGAAATTGACTGCCCATTTCAGCACGCCGATTCAAGTGAATCACAATCTCGGACCGGGTACTGAAAGTGATACCGATGTGGATCCGACGTTATATCGGGCCATGATTGGATCACTTATGTATTTAACTGCTTCAAGACCTGACATCATGTTTGCTGTGTGTATTTGTGCTAGGTTTCAAGCTAATCCGAAGGAGATGCACATGAAATCTGTGAAGCGGATTCTACGATACCTCAAGTCAAAACCGAAGCTGGGACTTTGGTATCACGCGGAGGGAGATCTAGAGTTGGAGGCATTCACGGATTCCGACTACGGAGGATGTAGCTTGACGCGCAAATCAACAACTGGAGGTTGTCAATTCCTAGGAGGGAGATTGGTATCCTGGCAATGCAAGAAACAGATGTCGGTAGCCGTGTCAACGTGCGAGGCCGAGTATGTTGCTGCTGGTAGTTGCTGCTCACAGGTTCTGTGGATACAACAACAATTGCGGGATTACGGTTTGGCTTACACTCAAAAACTCCTATTAGGATAGATAACCAATCCACATATGCTATCACAAATAATCCAGTTAAACATAGTAAAACTAAGCACATAGACATAAGGCATCATTTTATTCGTGATTGTGCTGAAAAGAACTTAATCAAATTGGTAAAAGTGGCAACGGACGATAATAATGCTGATTTATTTACCAAAGCATTTGATAAGTCACGGTTTGAATATTTAATTCAACTAAATGGAATGCGCAACCCAAAATAATTTGACCTTAGTGGTAGTTTATTTCCTTTTATAGCTGTAGTATTTCTTTCTTTTTATGGTAAGTCTGCTAATTTAGGATAGTTTCTATTTTTAGTAAGTTAGTAGGTTATCTTCTTTTATTGCTTTTTCTTATGAAAACCAAAAAAAAAGGAGAGAGAAAATCATGAAAAATACAAAAAAAAAAAGAGAATATCAGAAAAAGAGTTAAGTCTTAGATGCATAGGATCAAAGTGACGAAAATTAGCACAGTCGTTACAAACTCTAAGTGTTTAGGCTTTCACACATAATGCACCTAAAATTCTAAGTGTTATACTTGATTTTAGCTAGATGTGTTGGTAGGCATAATACATATAGGGAGTCCCAAGGCAAATAAAATATTCAAGAAAAAGTTAAACGTGTCACTAACTTAGATGTATGACCAATCGGTCTTAATTTTTATGTACAAGACATACAAACTTTGAGTCTAAATGAGGTATGCAAACTTTCTGGGGATGTATAGTAACATCAGAATCTTAAAATGGAAAGAATAGAAAAATCATACAAAATTGAGAGTCAATATCATGTAACTCTGTTGTACGTAAGTACAGACCTGTTGCCTCTGTTTTGATTCGGGTTAGCAAGATAAGTCGCTTTGTTGTACGTCGGTACAGACCTATCACCGCTGTCTTGCTAGCTTTAAGAATAAACCTTAAGTCAAACTAAGACACTTTGTTATATGAAAATACAGACCTGTGTCCGATGTTTGTCTTTTAAAGAAAGTTTGCAAATACCAACAAGTTAGAATCTTTGTCTGTATGCCTTGATCATAAAAGTATGTCTATGTCTGAGTCACGTAAGATAATTTCATGATAAATAAAAATGCCAAGGGATATTCCGAAATGTAGCATGTTTAAAGGGGTAAATACCAACAATCGGCTAAATGGGTATTTCACGACAAACAATCAAAGGAATCAAAAATTCCTAAGTGTGAAAGTTTAAGTACTGAAAGTGAGTATCTGACACCGCTATCTGATTGAACCTTTCTTCGACTACACTCATCAAAAATATTTTGTTTAGCGTTAAGCATAGGCTGTAAGTTGTAATAAATGCAGTTTAAGTCTAAGTTAAATTTTTGGTCAAAATTTAAAAATTTTATTTTTACTTATTTTTATTTTATTTTTCCTTAGTTTATTTTATTTTATTTTATTTTATTTTTATTTTTATTCTTCTTAGGAAAAAGGTCAAATATAACTGAGGGTGCATTCATAGTTGGATAAAATAAACACTGCGTGAAAAATCTTGTGCTTAGGGTAAAAGATTTGGCATAGTTTATCATGTTACACAATAAAATTGAAAAAGTTGAAAAAGTTAAATTTATTTCAAATTTTCTAAGTTTCAGGGGGAATTCGAGTTTAGGTTAAACTCGAATTGGGGTAACCTCGAATCTGTCAGTAGATTCGAAAGTGGCCATAGACTCGAAGGTAGGTGGTATAAATAGGATAACAGTAACATCATTAAGTCATCTGTTTTTGAATCTATACTCTCGAATCTATTAGGCGATTTCGAATCTATCTGCTCGAGTCTACCGTTTTCCACAAAACAACAATTTGTCGAGTTTCTTACTTGAGTGTTCGATTCTACTGATACATCTAGGTATAAGCAACTGGTTTGTACAAGATTTGAGTAGTTTTATTCACCATTTAAGTCAAAATCATCGATATTTGAAGGTTCATAGGTCGAAATCATGTTTTTCAAAAAATTACAAAGTTTGGACCTGTAAATAGTCAAATTAAATGCAAATATCTGTGATTACTACCTAGTAGGGCTAATGAATGTAATTTTCTGAGTCCAAAAAGGTTAAAATCATGAGTTTTGGTGATGACTTGGGCCGACAGTTTCGAATCTGTTCATGACAAGTCTCGAGTTTGTCAGTAAACTCGAGAAGGTCATTACATTCGAATGTGTCATCAAACTCGAAAAGGAGTTTCTTCGAATCTGTTTATTCGAATCTGTCATTTTATTTGAATTATTCAATTTAAATTTAATTAAACTTGTAGAAATTCATTTGTGTTGGATTTTGTACTTAAACAAGTTCAAAATAAATCAAATTTGAATTTAAGCAAGTTTATTGATTTTTAACAATTCTGATAATTTATCTATTGTGCAGATATGGCTGATAGAGTATTCGTGCCTAAGCATAATATGGTCATTCCCCCCGACCATCATATCCCTGAGGCGCAGGGTTTTCGTCAGATGTTGGATTTCCTAGTAGAGTCTAGGATTGCATTTGCATTGTCTCATAACATTCAAATTTTTATTCCATATGTAAGGCAGTTTTACGAGCATCTACAAGTTAATTGCACTGTCACCCCGACAGTTCTAAGAACTAGAATAGCTGGACAGCCGCTGGTCTTTTCTGCTGATATGCTGCATCAGGTTCTGCAGCTGGGTTCTCAAGAAGAAGAAAATGGGCCTATAGACTTTCCCATAAGTATTAGGCAAGCAGCTTTTCTGAGGATGGGTTACAGCTTGGATGTTACTAAAACATCGTATATGAAGAGTGGGCTAATAGGTCAATGGAGATTTTTGGCACATGTGTTTATGGTCTGTTTTGCGGCCAAGAAAGCAGGATTCGATTATATTGTCTCGAAGATCCAATCCGGGATGATCGCTTTAGTTTATAATCGCCGCTTCAGCTTTTCAGAGATGTTTTTCTCAGAATTCGTTCATCAAATCACATGCTGAACTGTATATCCCATCACCGATCATTCCAACTCCGATACAGTCCATTCCATCCACCTCATCCACCTACACAGATAATCAAAGGTTTTTGCAGCTTAAAGATAGAGTTGACTTCCAACAGATCCAGATCTTAGGCCTAACAACCGCAATCAGTGAGATTCAGAAGCACAATGCAAATCTGGATAACGAGAATGCCGATCTGAAAAAGATAGCGGACAAAGTACAGGAAGAGAATTTAGAGCTGAAAACTTTTGTCGTTGATCAAGCAGCTGAAATAAGGTCGATGCGCTCCCTGATTGAGCAATTACTGAAAAATATAAAGGCTCAGGGGGAGACATCGTGCCGTGATCAGGTAGAAGAGCGCAGAGATGATGATGATGATAATGAAGATAGACACGGCAATGATCCCAGCACACAAAGACAGATTGAGCCAGTAGATTTTTATAGCTGCTCAGGATGCTCAGACTCAGGGGGAGCCGAGTCAATCAGGAGCTGGAGTAGGGGAGGCTAGTTCATCAAAGGTCTCAGAAAGTCAAGTGCGTGAGATAATTGACGCGTTGATGGATATTGATGAAGAGCCATTAGATTTGTAATTTGATTTTTAAGATGATGTAGAGGATTTGGAAGAGGGAGAGTTTGTGCCAGAAGATGTAGCTGACTGGAGATCTGATGAGGAGGTTGTGATAGATGAGGACGATAATGTAAACGAAGTAATCATTCAATCTCAGTCTGTCACGGAACTTTATGACCATACTGAACAACATGTAATTGATATTGATGACATCAAAGTGGCCTCGGTAGATGATTCAGTAATGGAAGAGGCTGAAAGAGAGCCGAGCAGAGCTGAATTGCTAAATCTTTGGTTCCGCAAGGAAGAAAAGAAGACTGAGCCAAAGATAAAGAAGACGATGAGGATTCCAGGGGCAGAAAACTTCTCTGGAGGTATTATTAGCTGGTTCTTCGACAGGGAACTGCAACTTTTTATTCTAAAGAGAAGAGATGGTCTCCAATACCTAAGGCGCAAACTTAAAGTGTTCAATACATTGCCGAAGGTAGAGGTGAAAGAGCTTGCATGGAAGGAGTTAATCAATATCGGAAATGATCCCTATGCTGAAGTGATTGCTAAGATAGTCAGACGAGAAGGGAGATCCGGTAGGTTTGAGGGACTCAAACCAAGCTCTGGAAAAAGAGTTGAGGATACTTCAAGGATAGATCCGCATACAGGACGACCATGGGCAAAAATGGTTTACAAGCCTGTCAAATGCTTAAGAAGGGTGCCAATGAAGAAAATGCCTCAAGATATTTTGAGCAACATGAAATGGTGGTACCTTGATAATGAAACTGCTGAAGCCATCATGGAGGATCAAGACGACAAAGTTCTTTTGAGAGTGTATGATCCTCTGCATCTTATGAATCTGCAAAGGTAGATCTGAAGAAGCTTCATGGCCAACATATCTTCTTTCATGAAGGATGGAGGTCTGAAGCCAGAAAGTTCCAAAAAGTTGTCATAGTATGTATAGATGCTGGAATATACGCAGGTAGCAGTATATATAGATCTAATACTTAAACTTGATGTAAAGAGTTAGAAGCTATCGTCAAGGGGGAGTCTGTTGGTACACCCTGTGTGACGATAGCAGTCTAAGCGATCTAACATTTTGGTTTAAGTAATATTCAAGGTATTGAGAATTAACGAGTGTTTGATATATATGTTTGGATATGTTTGACAGTTATTGATTGTATGTTTTAACTTGATGTAACGTATTACAAGAAGTTCAAACATAAAGATCAAAGATAAAATCAAACATAAGTTAAAAACATAAGTTTCAATACTAAGTTAATTATGTGAAAAATTAGATTCGAAATGTTTAAGGACTAGGATTCGAATCTAGGTCAGATTCGAATGGGTCAGTTAGACAGATTCGAATGTGTTATGAGGCAGATTCGAGAATGTCAGTAAGGACAAACTCGAATGGGCTGGATTCGAGTTTGGCCCATGACAGACTCGAATTAGCCTCTATAATTAGGGATAGTCTCGAAATATTATCAGACTTTTTGCAGAATTCGAGAGTGATTAAGCAAAGAGCGATTTCGAGTTTATCATCAGTGTTAGTGTCGTTTCGGAGAGAATCAGTTCGTAGGTGCGTCCGTTGTAGTTCGTGCAGCTTACTGATATTCTCCGTGTTCCTGGTGAGTGTTGTTACCGTCTAACCGTTAACGAGGATTCCGCACTCGTTGACGGTTCCGCGTCTAGATAGATCTGTGTTAGGTAGACCTTACATATATCCTCGGCACCAACATTTTCGTCTTTCAAGGCTTCCTCTTGAGCGGCCTTGACATCATTTATAATTGTGGAAGTTAACATCGTGGACGTCATCATGTAACAGCAATCCTTAGCATATGCTTTGCGACTCAAAGCATCGGCTACCACGTTAGCCTTTCCGGGATGACAAAGGATCTCACAGTCATAATCCTTTAATAGTTCCATCGAACGTCTCTGCCTCATGGTAAGTTCTTTCTGGCTGAAAATGTACTTCAGGCTCTTATGATCCGTGTATAGCTGACACTTATTTCCATAGAGATAGTGTCTCCACTAATTCAAAGCAAAAGTGACAGCTGTCAACTCAAGATCATGAGTTGAGTAGTTCTTTTCATGCTGCTTAAGTTGTTTTGAGGCATACGCGATTACATTTCCACGTTGCATCAATACCGCACCATGACCCAACCTCGAAGCATCCGTTTATACAACAAAGTCCTCATTACCCTCTGGTAGGGCAAGTATAGGTGCTTCACTTAGCGTCCTCTTCAAAACATCAAACGCCTCTTGCTGCACGGTTTCCCAAACTAAAGATGCATTCTTCTTTGTTAATGCAGTCAAAGGAACTGCAATCTTTGAAAAATCCTTGATAAACCTCCTATAATAGCCCACCAGCGCCAGAAAACTTTTGACTTCTGTAGCTGAACGAGGCGGCTCCCAATTACTTACCGCTTCTACCTTAGCCGAATCTACAGAAATTCCGGCCCCCGAAATCACTTGCCCCAAAAATTGAATCTGTTGCAGCCAAAACTCACATTTTGAGAACTTGGCATACAACTTCTCTTTTCTTAGTAATTCCAGCAATTCCTTTAAATGATCAGCATGCTCAGACTCAGACTTAGAGTATACCAGAATGTCATCAATAAAAACGATCACCGACTTGTCTAACATCGGTCTGCAAACTCGGTTCATCAAATCCATAAAGATAGCCGGGGCATTGGTTAACCCAAAAGGCATAACCAAGAACTCGTAATGTCCGTAACGTGTCCTGAAAGCTGTCTTTGGCACATCTTCCTCTCGCACCTTCAACTGATGGTATCCCGACCTCAAGTCGATCTTAGAAAAGACACGAGCCCCGTGTAACTGATCAAACAAGTCGTCTATTCGCGGTAACGGATACTTGTTCTTTTTTGTCAACTTATTCTGCTCCCGGTAATCGATGCACATCCTCATCGTGCCATCTTTCTTTTTAACAAATAACACCGGAGCTCCCCACGGCGATGAACTCGGTCGAATGAAGCCCTTGTCCAACAACTCCTGGAGTTGTGTCATCATCTCTTTCATTTCAGTAGGAGCAAGGCGATATGGAGAACGAGCTACCAGTGCAGCTCCAGCGATCAGATCAATTCTAAATTCCACTTGTCTTTCAGGCGGCACGCCAGACAAGTCATCCGGAAACACATCCGGGAATTGTAAAACAACAGGCACATCGGCCAAAGTCTTTTTCTCAGCCTTGGCATCAATAGCATATGCCAGGTAGGCGTCACAACCTTTTGCAACAAGCTTTCGGGATTTTGCAATGGTCAATAAGCACAGATCCCCGCTCCTCCTATCACCATAAATAAAAATCTCACGCCCCTCTGGAGTAGTTATCTTTATCACCCGCTTCTTACATACTATATGGGCTTCATTCTCTATCAACCAATCCATCCCGATAATCACGTCAAATTCACTAAACTCAATCGGTATCAAGTCCAAATTGAAGACTACATCTTCAATCACTAAGGTGCAGTTTCGGTATACATGATCTACTTTGACTAGAGTATTACTAGCAGCTTCTATGTCAAGTATAGCAGATAACTTTGATAAAGGCACAGACAATTGTTGAGCAAATATGGTAGATACAAACGAACGGTTGGCACCCGAATCGAAAAGAATTCGTGCAGGCATGGAATTAACAATAAACATACCAATAACCACCTCGGGGTTTTCCCTAGCCTCCTCCGCAGTAATCTGAAATGCACGAGCCGGTGCTCTTTGTGGCTGGTTCCGGCGGTTGACTGAACCACCACTAGATCCCCCAGATGATCGTGTTGTCGATGGAGCAGCAGCTGCGGGAGTATTCTTTCGACAATTCCGACTATAGTGCCCCCATACCCCACACTTATGGCAAGCATCAGATTTCCGTGGGCATTCATTCTGAAAATGGCCCAACTCTCCACTGCAAAAAAACACGCACGTCCATTAGTACACGTGCCAAAGTGTTCCAGATGGCACTTATTACAATACTGCGGCTCGGTGTTGATAGAGTAAGCACGAGCACGACCAGAAGAACCAGACTGTCGGCGATAAGACTGTTGCAGCGAGTACTGCGATGATCGTGAAGAACCAGAGTAGCCTCCTTCGCGTTGACGTTTCGGTGGTGAAGGTTGAGTTGGGTTAGCTGAAGCAGCAGCAGACCCCATTGAGTAACCTGACACTATCAAAATCTGTTCCACATTTCTGGCGGCTTCCAGTAGACCAGCAAATGTGGGATAGCGTACATTGCTCATTACCCTTCGAATTTCCAGATCAAGACCTGCCTCAAACCTGGTCACTTTTCTTTCCTCAGTATCCACTTGATGAGGCGCGAACAAACTTAGCCTCGTGAACTCTACAGCATACTGGGACACCGACTTAGTCCCCTGAATCAGTGTCATGAACTTAGCCTCTGATCTTCGGCGCTCATCGGCCGGACAATATTGCTGAGTGAAAACTTCCGTGAACTCAGCCCATGACATAACAGATACCTTCTCCATTGTTAAGGCATTCACCATCGAATTCCACCACATAACAATCTTTGGTGAACATTGCAGTAGCGAACCGGACCATATCCTTCTCAGCACAATCGCTGATTCGGAATGTCCGTTCTGTGGCTGTTATCCATTCCAGAGCGGCAGCAGCATCACCCAATCCATTGAACTCGACCGCTCCATTTCCCTTAATGTACTTGAAACGACAACCCCTGGGCTTATTAGATGACCCAGTATTGTCATCTTGTTCATAATTGTTTCCCCCCTCCTTTTCCTTATAATTCCTTTTTTCTTCTCTTCGCTTAGCTTCGGCCTCATCTCGAGCCCGAAACTGATCTTGAATCATCCGATTTTGCTCAGCCATCATGGCTAGCATCATTTCTCACGTCTCTTCTGGTGTCATTCCTCCTCCAAACATGTTCTGAAATATGAAACATATAACTTATTTAGTAACATGTCATTAATTTAAAGACACCACCCAATTGTCCATTATGATAGTCAATTTCCTATGATTTCTAGATCGTAACCTATCTTAGTTCAGATCATTACTTAAAATCTCTACATATCATCACTTAATGTTTGAGACCAAGACCTCATGGACACTTGAATCTCAAACTACTGCTCTGATACCATACGTTGTGACACCCTTGCCACATTAACCACCAATTACAATTCACCAAGGATTATTCACCAACAAACAGTTATATAATGATCTGATAACTTAATTAAAGTGCGGAAGCATAAAGTACATAATTTAAAATAATACAGGTTCGTCATACACCCTACGATGCTACAAAGGTTACACGTCTAAGTCTACAAACTAAAAAGTATTACATCATCCCCAAATTTATTAAAACAGTAATTCCATAATCCAAATACCAAGTTAAACAGAAGAATTCTTCAAATACTTCAACAAACGTCCTAGCTAGATGGTCCCGCAGCGGATTTCCCTTTTCCTGTAAAAATGCAACAACTGAAGGTGTAAGCTAATGCTTAATGAATACCATATGATTTTACACATTCTACAAATCTTTATGATGCCACCCAGAGTAACCGCGGTAACACATACCGTATAATCCTCACGTACCCAAGGTACGCTAACCCGAGCCGCAACTCCTTCGAGCTGACACTCGGCATAAGAATACCAACCATCTGAGGCAGACATTACATCGAGGATGACTTACTGTCTATCCTGACCACAGAGGTGTCAAACTCTTGGTCATATAGCACAGTAACATCAGAGTGCAGATGCGACCACACAGGTCCATCAAAAGGATGCACAACAAATGAACGGACATGCAACAAGTATGAATGTGCATCAACATATATGCAAGTTAGTAGAGTGCCAAACGAAAATGAAACAACAGGCCTCAGCAGGCAAAGCAAAACATAAAGCAGATGCAACAATGTTAAAATCAAAGGTACTCAGTGTGGGTGCGTTATTAATCTTTAAACAATATTATTTCTCCTCAGAATTTCAACCGGATCCACAAAGTACCCCACTGTGGGTTAAACAACACCACAAGGGACCTGCTTCATTTCCATAAATAAAACATATCGCTCATATGTTTGATATCAATATTAAAGTGTTACAACATTCGGAACCTTCATCCGAAACTCACGTTATAAACCATCAATTGGTGTCTTATTAGTTCCACATAACCTTTCATTATATGCCTTAATATAATACCATAAATATTCCAAAAGTGTGATTTATAGTCCATAAATTCGGACCTTTAAAACCCCATCCGAATTACACAAGAAATGCACAGAACTCGCCGAGTTCCCCATAGAACTCGCCGAGTTCAGGTCTGAATATCGGATCCACGGACGAATTTCGGACCCATCCGAAGTACCTTGACCCATCCGAATTCGGGTCCATCCGAGTTCGGTTCCTTTTCAAGTTCGGTTCCATCCGTATTCGGGTCTCATCCAAATTCGGGTCCCAACCGAATTCGGATCCAACCACTTATGAATTTTTTGAAGAATTGTTCATCTGTTCTTGGGAACTCAACGAGTTCCGCCTATCAACTCGCCGAGTTCACATGCAGGTTTGCCTTCGAAACTTACGGATTTTCACTAAAAATTTCCAAATTCAATTTATAGCAACATGCAATCAATCCAAATGTTATATTAGCATATATTGGTGGTTTCTACATCCTTTTCCATAACATTAACATCCAATTTCGTCCAGATTGGACCAAAAATGAGCAAAACTCCAAAAAAATCAAAAACTTAATAAAAACTCAGATTTCTAACCTTTTAGGATGATTCAAACAATGATTCTTGTTTCTGAACCTTCAATGATGTTCCAGAAATGATCTCCCACTGATTTAACATACATGCATCAACATTTTTCAGATTAAAATCTGAACTTCATCTTTATTTTTCAAAATAAAACCTCGAAACTCAAAATTATGTTCTTACCTTGCTTCAGATCATTTCCTTGTTAATATTCAGATGTAATCCACGAATTTGGTTCCACAAATTCGAATTTCAGTAGAGATTTCCAGAGATTTTTAGAGAGAGAGAGTTTGAAAGCTAGTGAGAGAGAGAAATGGTTCATAATGAAAGACAAATGGTCTTTTATTCCATATTTTTGGCTTTTGTCACATTTAGCCCCTCAACTTAACCGGTTCCATTAAATACAGATTTCCATCATAATTTTCATCATCACTAACTTTTAACAATTATCATATTTAAAAACTAAGAATTTAATTTCTCAAATTTCATAATTTCATAAAATAGCAATCAACTTCTAAATATCCAGATACATAAACATTTTTAATAATGTAACTTAATACAAAAATTCATCTAATTATCCCGATTATAATAAATTAAATCCGAAGATGTTACAGCATGGGCTCCACCACGCTCAACTTCGTCCTCGAAGTTACTCGGATTCGAACAGTTTCGGATACTTCTTCAACATTTCAGACTTAGTCTCCCAGCTATGATTCGCTCCCTTATGATGCTTCCAACGTACCAGCACCATCTCTATCTCTTTACTTCTTAACATGTTAATTTTGTAAAATCATGATGGAAATTGTTACTGAACATGTGTATGATATGTTTATGTAACAGGTCCCTTGTGGTGTTGTTTAACCCACAGTGGGGTACTTTGTGATCCGGTTGGAATTCCGAAGAGAAATAATATTGATTGAAGTTAATGAACGCATCCCACTGTGAGTACATATGATTTCACATGTTTATATCTGCTTTATGTTAGCTATTTCATGCTGAGACATGTTGCTTCATTATCGTTTGGAATTCTACTAACTTGCGTAGATTTAGATGCACATTCATTCTTGTTGCATGTCCGTTCTTTTGTTGTGCATCCAACGATGGACCGGTGAGTTGCATCTGTTACTCCGATGTTACTGTTCTATATGACCCGGAGCTGATCCCTCCGAGGTTCTGGTAGGCAGTATGTCATCCCCGATGTTATGTCTGTCTCAGATGGTTGGGTTACATACCGAGCTTTGGGCTCGTAGGAGCGACGACTCATGTGTGTCGTACTTTGTGTACGTGGAGAGTGCACGACGTGTGTCGTCGGTGCTACTCTTGTGGGCTTCATAAAGATTTATAGAATGCATAAATCTGTGTATTCACAAAGCATTCGCTTACCCCTCAGTTGTTGATTTTTACAAGAAAGGGAAAATCTGCCGCCGGACCTTCTAGTTAGGTCGTGTTTGAAGTCTTGGAAGAGTTGATACTACACAATCGGTAAATGTGCTATGGGACCAAATGTTGTAATGTATTCTGCATGTTGTAACAAAAGTTTGAGTATGTAGACTTAGTATTGGAACCTTGTATCACCGTAGAGTGTTTGAAACTGTTGTATTATTTTATTTTGTATTTTAATGCTTCCGCACTTGTTAAAGCATTCAGATCATTATGTAATAATAATTGTGGTGTATAATCCTGGGTGTTATGTAATTGTGGTTAAATGTGGCAAGGGTTTCACAATCACGAATTTGTCCAACTATGATTTTCACACCCGATTCATAAGGTCTAAGAATACTGCTGGTGCATTTGTTAATCCAAACGACCTTACTTGGAATTTATAATGACCGTACCAGGTTCTGAAGGCTGTCCTTGGAATATCCTCCTCGCAAACTCTAACCTGATGATAACCAGACCTCAGGTCGATCTTCGAATAGAAGCTTGACCCTTGGAGTTGGTCAAACAGGTCATCGATCCTTGGGAGTGAGTACCGTTTCTTGATGGTCAGCTTTTTTAGTTCCCGGTAGTCGATGCACATCCTGAAGGGTCCATCCTTGTTCTTTCTAACAAAACTGGAGCTCCCCAAGGTGAGAAACTCGATTTGATAAACCGTTTACCTAATGAAATCGTGCAGCTGGTTGGACTATTTCTGCTTTTCTGATGAGCCTAAACGGTATGGTGCTCGAGCCACTGGTGCAGCACCTGGCACTAGGTCGATTTGGAACTCGACTTGTCTTGATGGTGGGAGTCCAGGTAAGTCTTCTGGAAAGGGGCAATCATGGACAATAGGAATATCTTCGAGCCATTTCTCCTTCAGCTCTTTCTCCGTCATGTGGACTAGGATTGCCTGACAACCCTTTCGTAGACACTTCAGGGTCCTAATACTGGAGATGATGTATAATTAACATACATAAAAGTAGTAATTAAGATAGTTTTTACTTACTTTGATGAAAGAAAAGAAATCAAATGTGTAGGGGAAGTGATCTTGAATTTTTGTTACACAAAAGAACACTTGAACAATTGAAGAACAAATGAATAAAACTTTGGTTTTGCGTGGGTGTGTTGCCTGATTTTTCAAGTGGAGAAAGAAGAGGAAATTTTTTTGCTAGTTGCAAGTGTGAAGATGAATGAGAGAATGCTCTCTATTTATAGATTAGAAAAGTGGTCTTGCACTTGATGAAAGAGTGGAGGTTGAGTGTAGTTTAAGTTATGTTCAAAGGAGATGGTGAATAAAGTTGATATAGATTGTCCAAGGCTTTCTTAATATAAAATTGAAAGTCAATTATGAGTGTGTACTCTCTCTATGGTCGGTCATGATGTACTATAAAAGGGATTTCATATATATATATATATATATATATATAATATTTGTATAAAGTATTTAAAATGTATTTCTGGTATTTTCCTTTTTATGTATTTTATAAATACTTATTGAATACACTAGTTTAATGAAAATGTTTTTGTCTTGCATAATTAAAGTTATGAAAGATTTTTAATGCATAATGAATGTCACTAATCTTAATTAAATCTCGAACTTAGTTGACTTAATCTATTATGTCGTAAATTTATCGGATTAAATTCTTTGTCGTTTTATCGGATCCTACTGATGAAATTGTTTCTGTTTGTACAAGAAAATTTTTATGAACTTGTTAATCACTTTGATTTAATACTAATGACGATTAAATAGGTGACAAATGATAACCTGATTTGGTGACGGTTGTTACACTATGCAAAATCAAAACATTAATGGGAAGCGGTATGTGTTGGTTATTGTTTATGAATATTCACGTTATAGCTGGATTAAGTTCTTGCGTTCCAAGGATGAGACAACTCAAAAATCATCGATTTCATCAAGAGTGTCGAGACCCAACAGCAGCTGTCAGTACAATCAATCAGATCTGACAACGGCACCGAATTCAAGAATTTGGTAGCAAAGAGTTTCCTGCGATCCAAAGTTATTCATCATCAATTCTCCGCCGCACGAACACCTCAATAGATTGGTATCATTGAAAGACGAAACCATACCCTTGTGGAGGCTACTCGCACCATGCTATACTACTAAAAAATACCACCGTTCTTGTGGGCTGAAGCCGCCGGGTCCACCGTTTGCTACACTCAAAACCGATCAATCAATTATAAGCACTTTAACAAAACTCCTTACCAACTCTACCTAAATAAAGTTCCTTATATCAAATACTAACGAGTTTTTTGTTGCAGGTGCTATGTGCTTAATGACAAGGACAACCTGGGGAAATTCAACAAGAAGGCGAACGCAACGATCTTTATTGGATACTCATCCAATTCAAAGGCATAGCATGTACCACACTCATACCAGGACAGTTAACGAGAGGGTGAACATCACATTTGATAAGATGGCTGAAATGGCTTCGGAAGTTGACCAATCAGGACCTCGCATTAGTCCAATGCCTGGAGACTCATCTAACGCAACTTCGTTTTCTTCTTCTGATTTAATAAATTTGTTTGATCCATTTTATACTGAATTTTTTGGTCCTAATGTAAATTCTTCTTCTGTTTCAGCTTCTGCAGTAAATACATATTCATCAAATTCAACAGTTCATCCACCACCTTCAGATCCACCAATTCCTACACCTCTACTATCTTTATTACCTTCATCATCATCCACACTCATCCCACAATTGAATCTACTCCAATTATACTCAACAGAATCTGAACAGGAACCAGTGGTACCCTCACTTGAAACCATTGAACAGAACATCTCAGACATCCTCACACTGACCACTGAGTTTCCCTCACGTTCATGCCTTCGACACGAAACAAAATGGACCCATGATCACCCAACTGAACAAATCATTGGTGATCTTTCCACTAGGGTTCAAACGCAAAGGGCATCTGCTAACGAACGTCTCTTGCGTCATTTCTTGGTATGATAGAGTCCGTTCGTGTGGATGAAGCCTTAATAGACCCCAACTGGATTGTAGCAATGCAAGAAAAACTCAACCAGTTTGAACAACTAAAGGTATGGCGGTTAGTCCAAAACCCAAAGGCCGAGCTATAATCGGGACAAAATACATATTCAAGAACAAACAAGATGAGAACGATATTGTAGTAAGAAACAGGGCGAGGCTAGTCGCTAAAGGCAACTGATAGCAAGAAGGCATTGATTATGACGAGACCTTTGCTCTAGTTGCACGGATTGAACCTATCCGAATCTTCTTGGCGTATCCGGCACACAAAGACTTCAGAGTGTACCAAATGGATGTCAAGACCGCCTTCTTAAACGGTTCTAAATGAGGAGGTGTATGTTGAATTACCACAACGTTTTATAGATGCACAGAAATTGGACCATGTTTATGTGCTAGATAAAGCTCTTTACGGTTTAAAACAAGCACCACAGATTAGTTTGGCTGCCAAATCCTGGGTTGTTGAATATATATGTATATATTTATGAATATATGTATATATATATGCTCTATTTTCATGCACATGTACATACTCATAGATACATATATATTTATGAATATATGTATATATATATATATATATATATATATATATATATATATATATATATATATATATATATATATATATATATATATATATGTATACATATATACGTGAGTATGCATGCATGCAACAAATTATTTTTTGAAAATAAATATCCATAAATCGATATTCACATATAAATTCCACAAAAATTATTCATACATCACAAGTACATGAAAATAATTACGAAGTACTCAAACTCGTATTATGATAATATTGACCCGAACTCGTAACAATATTAGGACGAGTCTCAACTATACAATCAAGTGTTCAACTCAGATCCAAAAATATCATCAAAAATCAACAAGGTGAGTCTTCATAGTCCCATTTTTTTTTTACATTATTACGTTTTGGGATGATATACATACTTCGTTTTTATATGGACACAAAAACTTCTCGATTCTATTATGTATTACATATGTGATTTCCGCCCTTATATCATGAAATCGTTAGTTGCATTTGTTTGCAAGCGCGAATATATTGTGGATAGCTATATAAAACTCGAATGACAAAGGCATAAAACTCGATCAAAGTGTGATAAAACTCGGGCATAATGTTATAAAACTCGATTGACACTGCAACAAACTCGATTCACACTTGAATCGAGTTTAACATTCCAGAAAAATTTTCTAAGTACGTATATATATGCAGTAATAATAAATGATGCCACCTCTTTTGCACGCCTTTTTGTACTTTTATTAATATAAAAATTGAAAAGCCATACTACTTATCACTCTAAAAAGTAAGTTGTCCTTTAAAGGACAACTAGCTTGTACTTTTGTATTATTATATTAATAAACTCCATGCAACATACACTCATTAAAATCGGCCACACTATTTTGTCCAACACTCAACCGATTTACCTTTTTACTTTTCATCATTTCACTAAATATTAATTAATTTATCATTATTTTTTTTATAACCCTTTT
This sequence comes from Centrapalus pauciflorus, assembly GCA_020465985.1. Classification (NCBI taxonomy): domain Eukaryota; kingdom Viridiplantae; phylum Streptophyta; class Magnoliopsida; order Asterales; family Asteraceae; genus Centrapalus; species Centrapalus pauciflorus. The sequence continues at coordinate 138,871 of JAANYP010002898.1, read as the reverse complement.
TCTTCTATAAATAGAAGACAAAACCCATTTCACAAAAACACACCAACATACATATTCTCTCAAAGAAAGAAAAATCGGCCAACCATATCGATTTCAAGTGTTCTTCCACTTTTGTAAGTTTTTCTTATTTACTTTATTTTCCACCTTAAAAATTTATAAAAAGATGAAAAAAAAAAATTAAATATATTTACTAAAATTTACAACTCGGTTTTCATAATACTCGTAAAATCATCATGCCAAAATTTTATATATATGCTCTATTTTCATGCACATGCACATACTCATAGATACATATATATTTATGAATATATGTATATATATATATATATATATATATATATATATATATATATATATATATATATATATATATATATATATATATATATATATATATATGTATACATATATACGTGAGTATGCATGCATGCAACAAATTATTTTTTTAGAAATAAATATCCATAAATCGATATTCACATATAAAATCCACAAAAATTATTCATACATCACAAGTACATGAAAATAATTACGAAGTACTCAAACTCGTATTATGATAATATTGACCCGAACTCGTAACAATATTAGGACGAGTCTCAACTATACAATCAAGTGTTCAACTCAGATCCAAAAATATCATCAAAAATCAACAAGGTGAGTCTTCATAGTCCCATTTTTTTTACATTATTACGTTTTGGGATGATATACATACTTCGTTTTTATATGGACACAAAAACTTCTCGATTCTATTATGTATTACATATGTGATTTCCGCCCTTATATCATGAAATCGTTAGTTGCATTTGTTTGCAAGCGCGAATATATTGTGGATAGATCTATTGGGAGTCATGTCCCCCACTCGGGTTCGTGGTTTAGCTAACGGCGGGTGCATATATATTCAACTCACGGTATTACGTATGGGAATACTGCTCGGGGCAAACTCATTCTAATTAAGTTTCGGTGACATGATGGTTTATGTAATACATCTCATGGAATTTATGATTTTATAGATTCAACTCATCTGATATGTCCATACAACTGGTCTTTTCGCGTAAACCTATGAACTCACCAACAATTTTTGTTGACGTATTTTAGTATGTATTTTCAGGTAATTAAGGCAAGTGTGCCTTCGGATACACTAACTTTCAAGCTTCCGCATTTCATGGAGTCGCATGCATATTTCGAAATTAACGGAGATTTGACTGCATTATTTTTGGACGCATTAATTATGTATTAGAATCTCTGTATTACGCGAACTTCATTTCTTTCATTTTGTAAAACGTTATTACATTCTTAAATTTTAATGATGTATTATTTCGAAAACGTCCATATAGTGGTCGTTCGTTATAATTATGGTTACGTTTCCGCACTCGTCACGTCTCGCTGCCAACCAAGGTAGCAGGGTGTGACAGATTGGTATCAAAGCCATAGTTATAGTGAACTAGGTTGCATTAGTACCCTAGACTATAACTGCACATAAAAATTTCTGATTTTAAGAATGTTTTTGTAACTAACTAAAAGAGTACAAATGAACCTTGTTAGCAGAAACCATGAACCATCCAGAAATTATCATTCTATCTGACTCAGAGGAGGAATACACTCCCGCAAGTCCCACGGCCACGGAAGTCTTTCCAGAATGAAGAAACCTCGGAGGAGGAGGACCCCTCGGAAGATCCGATGGAGGAATCCGAAGAAGAGCCGATGGAGGAAGAGGATCCCTCACCACCGACGGTCCCCGCTCGCGTCCCATATCACCCGGCCGAACCATCATATAAGCCGTATAGGCCTTATCCTAACGGCCCAAAGATGTTGTACACACCCCAGAAATGGGTAAACATACCAAGAAGGGAGACTATTCCTGTTCCGACTCCCCAGCCCAATCCCCCGACACCACACCGACGGGTAGACGCCCGGCGATGGACCTGGATACCGGAGACCCTCCGCGAATGGAGGCAGATGGAGGGAGTTCCTCCAAACTTCGAGATCGGAGGACCATCCTCCGCACCTGTCTCATCGCTCACCCAAGAGCCTGCCGATCAGACCATACCACTTTTGATCGCAAGGTCTACCAGGCATGACCACCAGATTCGGTCACTTAACCTGGATATCGGGGAGATGACCGCTCGTTTAGATCGGGAGGAGTTGCAAAACTCCAACATATATTGGGCCAATCAGCACGCCCTTGCTATATAGCAGGACGGACTGAATGAGCTCCGGCAGCAACTAGCCGAGAGCCAAGCCCGGATCGAAGAGCTGACGCAGCGCCTCCACTCAATGGAAAAGGGAGAGGCCCCTGATCACTCCCACACCTAGTACTTCTCCATTTCCTTTGTATTGGTAGGAAAAATATCGTGTAATAGCGTAGGATAAAATTTTTGGGTAATAACCCGCCCCCAATGTAAGAAAAATTTCGAATGATTAATGAAAATTCCCAAGATATTTATGAGATGATTATAGTATTATGCTGCATCTTTAAGATTCAACTTCTTACACTATGATTCTCTTTAAACTTCAAGTTAATGCCGCCAAAACGAGCAATGAATGCCGCTGACATTGAAGAGCTTGTTGCACAAAGGGTGGCTGCTGCCATAGCTACCTACGAGGCAAACCGGAATAGCACAGCCAATGGGGATGGTGGTGCCAGTCGCACCACGGGAGGAACTGAAACTCACACGAAAGGTTGTGGGATTAAAGGGTTTTTAAGTTGCAAACCCCGGTATTTCAATGGAACCGAAGGAGCAGTCGGTTTGATCCGTTGGTTTGAAAAGTTAGAATCCGTATATCGTGTCAGCGGGTGCGCTGAAGGAGACAAGGTGAAATTTGCTACTCACACCTTGCAAGATAGCGCGCTCACATGGTGGAATTCCTACGTCCAGTCTGTAGGTATTGACGAAGCCTACCAGCTCACGTGGTCCACGTTGAAACAGATGATGACAGATGAGTACTGTCCGAGAAACGAACTCCAGAAAATGGAATCGGAGTTCTGGAATCTATCAATGAAAGGAACGGACATTGCAGGATATACCAACCGATTCCATGAACTAAGTATCCTATGTCCGCAAATGGTAACTCCGGAATACAAGAAGATTGAACGCTATATTTGGGGACTCGCTCCTCAAATACAAGGAAACGTTACAGCCTCCAACCCATCCACCATACAGGACGCCATCAGAATGGCCAACAATCTTATGGACCAAGTATCCCGGAGGAACGAAGCCAAAGCCGGGGAACACAAGAGAAAGTGGGAAGAAAAGACCGGGAAGAATGCGGGTTCACAGTCCAAGAAGCCCGAGACCATTAAAGCTTATGTAGCAGGAGTTGAGCCAAGGAGGGGCTATACCGGTACCAAGCCTTTTTGCACCAAATGCACCTTCCACCACAACCCTGGCCCCTGTCCAACCCAATGCGGAAAATGCAAACGTTTGGGCCATATGGCCAAAGATTGTAGATCCGGAGCCCCGGGTGCCAGTGGTAGCAACCCGAGGGGCTGTTTCGAATGTGGCGCAACTGGACACATCAAGAGTGAGTGTCCGAAATTGAGGAACGAAGGAGGAGCTCAGGGGAGAGCATTTGTGTTGGGAGCAGGAGACGCTCGTCAGGACCCCCACGTGGTATCAGGTACGTTTCTCCTAAACGATATTTACGCTTACGTACTCTTTGATACTGGGGCTGATAGGAGCTTTATATTTGATAAGTTTAGCCAGCAGTTGAATGCTACTACTCTTCCCTTAGACAACTCATATACAATAGAACTGGCAGATGGCAAAATAATAAAGGCAAGTAGTATCATTAAGGAATGCACACTAAAGCTAGCAGATCACTCCTTTAAGATAGACTTAATGCCAATAGAACTCGGAAGTTTTGATGTGGTGATTGGTATGGACTGGTTGTCACATAACCAGGCTGAGATTTTGTGTGGTAAGAAAGTGGTGCGAATACCACTCAGTAAGAAGAAAGTCCTCACGATCCAAGGGGAAAAGAAGAACCGACAATTGAATGTCATATCCGGCTTAAGAACATTAAAATGTCTTAGGAAGGGTTGTCATGCAGTGCTGGTCCAGATCGTAGAAAAAAGAGTCGAAGGAAAAACGACTTGAAGATATTCCAGTAGTACGTGACTACCCGAAGGTATTCCCGGAAGACTTGCCTGGGCTTCCTCCAGCTAGGCAAGTAGAATTTCAAATCGACTTAGTGCCAGGAGCTGCACCGGTCGCAAGAGCCCCATATAGGCTCGCACCTTCTGAGATGCAAGAACTATCTAGTCAATTGCAAGAATTGATGGATAAAGGATTCATTCGACCAAGTTCCTCACCTTGGGGAGCTCCGGTTTTGTTCGTTAAAAAGAAAGACGGATCCTTCCGAATGTGCATAGACTACCGAGAGCTAAACAAGTTAACGGTAAAGAACCGCTACCCTCTCCCTAGGATTGATGACCTGTTCGACCAGCTACAGGGATCTAGCTTCTACTCAAAGATTGATCTGCGCTCCGGTTATCATCAAGTAAAAGTTCGGGAGGAAGATATCCCCAAGACGGCATTCAGAACTCGTTATGGACATTACGAATTCCAGGTAATGCCATTCGGTTTAACCAACGCACCAGCCGTATTTATGGACCTCATGAATCGGGTGTGTAAACCATATCTGGATAAATTTGTAATAGTGTTCATAGACGAGATCCTAATCTATTCCAGAAGTAAAGAAGAGCATGAACAACATCTCAAGTTGATCTTGGAGTTGTTAGAGAAAGAGCAGCTATACGCCAAATTTTCAAAATGTGAATTTTGGTTGCGAGAAGTAAAATTCCTTGGGCATGTGATCAACAGTCAGGGAATTCAGGTCGACCCATCAAAGATCGAGGCCATAAAGAACTGGGCAATCCCAAGAACCCCCACAGAAGTCCGCCAATTCCTAGGACTTGCCGATTATTATAGGCGATTCATTGAGAACTTCTCGAAGATAGCAGGTTCCTTAACGGAGTTGACCCGTAAGGATGTGAAATACGTCTGGGCTGAAGAGCAGGAAAAGGCGTTTCAGCTGCTTAAGCAGAGGTTGTGTAGTGCACCAATTCTGTCCCTACCCGAAGGGACTGAAAATTTTGTAGTCTACTGTGATGCCTCGCACAACGGACTAGGTTGTGTGCTCATGCAAAGGGACAAGGTCATCGCCTATGCATCACGACAGCTCAAGATTCACGAGATAAACTATACGACTCATGACCTGGAACTGGGAGCAGTGGTGTTTGCTCTCAAAATATGGAGGCACTATTTGTATGGAACCAAGTGCACGGTGTTCACGGACCCTAAAAGCCTCCAGCATATTCTCAATCAGAAAGAGTTAAATATGAGGCAACGACGTTGGGTGGAACTTCTTAGCGACTATGACTGCGAGATTCGCTACCATCCAGGAAAAGCAAATGTCGTAGCTGACGCCCTAAGCCGAAAGGAACGGGTTAAGCGATTGAGAGTCCGAGCTTTGGTCATGACTATACAGTCAAACCTAAACCCTCAAGTCCGAGAGGCACAAGAAGAGGCAGTCAAGGAGGATAATCTGCTGAATGAAGCATTGAGAGGCATGGATAAGCAGTTTGAAATTAAGTCAGATGAATGCCGATACTTCATGGGCAGAATTTGGTTACCGAAGTTTGGAGGCGTAAGGAAACTGGTCATGGATGAAGGGCACAAAACAAGATATGCTATTCATCCAGGGTCGGACAAGATGTATCACGATTTGAAGGGATCATACTGGTGGCCAAACATGAAGGCTGACATTGCTACTTATGTAAGCAAGTGCTTAACATGTTTAAAAGTTAAGGCTGAGCATCAAAGGCCGTCAGGATTGCTAGTCCAGCCAGAGATACCCCAATGGAAGTGGGAAAATATCACCATGGATTTTATCACCAAGTTGCCAAAGACTTCTGGAGGTTATGACACCATCTGGGTGATCGTGGATCGGCTGACCAAGACCGCACACTTCCTGCCAATCAAGGAGACTGACAAGATTGATAAGTTAACACGAACCTATCTTAAGGAGGTCGTCTCAAGGCATGGGGTGCCAGTATCCATTATATCAGACAGAGACAGCTGATTTACGTCAAGGTTCTGGCAATCATTGCAAGAAGCACTAGGAACGCGTCTGGATATGAGTACAGCCTATCACCCGCAATCGGACGGTCAGAGTGAAAGAACGATTCAAACATTGGAAGATATGCTAAGGGCATGTGTCATCGACTTTGGAAAAAGTTGGGACAGACACCTGCCATTAGTTGAGTTTTCTTATAACAACAGTTATCACTCGAGCATTAAGATTGCCCCATTCGAGGCACTCTATGGACGAAAGTGTCGATCACCTCTTTGTTGGGCCGAAGTAGGGGATAGTCAGATTACTGGACCTGAGATCATCCAGGAAACTACAGAGAAGATAGCCCAGATTCGGAACCGATTGAAGATTGCGCGGGATCGACAGAAGAGTTATGCAGACATCCGACGGAAGGATTTGGAATTCCAAGAGGGAGATCAAGTGATGCTGAAAGTCTTGCCTTGGAAAGGCGTAATCCGTTTTGGAAAACGAGGAAAACTCAATCCTCGTTATATCGGACCATTCAAAATCACCAGAAGAATTGGCCCGGTAGCTTACCGACTCGATCTACCCCCAGAGCTTAGTAACGTTCATAATACCTTCCACGTATCCAATCTTAAGAAATGTCTGGCGGATGAATCACTCGTGATACCCATGGACGAGCTGGAGATAGACGATAAGTTGAATTTCATTGAGCAACCGGTGGAAATAATGGACCGAGAACTCAAGAAACTCAAGCACAGTCGAATTCCAATAATAAAGGTCCGATGGAACTCTAAACGAGGTCCTGAGTTTACTTGGGAACGCGAAGATCAATTCCGAGAGAAGTACCCCCAGCTGTTCTCAAAAGTCCAAGCAGAGGAGAACACGAGCTAATTTCGGGACGAAATTCCTTCAACAGGGGGAGACTGTAACAACTGGCCTAAAAATAAGGTATGAAACTCGAAAATTAAACTAATATAAAACACGAATAATGAAGTAATAAACCCGAATGAAATTATATGAATCTCGAATCATATAATCAATAAACTCGAATGGTGTTGTATGAATCTCGATGAAAGAAGTAATAAACTCGAATAATGATATAATGAAACTCGATTAGTAAAGATCTAAACTCGAATAACACTTTGATGAAACTCGAATAAAGAGATAATTTTCTCGGATGAGGCAGTATAAAACTCGAACAATGAAGATACAAATCTCGATTTCTAAGGGATGAAACTCGAACAAAGAAACATAAAACTCAAATAAAACCACATAAAACTCGAACAGTTAAACAAAGAAACTCGATTAAAGAAGCAAGAAACTCGGGCAATGTTGTATGAAACTCGACTATAGCTATATAAAACTCGAATGACAAAGGCATAAAACTCGATCAAAGTGTGATAAAACTCGGGCATAATGTTATAAAACTCGATTGACACTGCAACAAACTCGATTCACACTTGAATCGAGTTTAACATTCCAGAAAAATTTTCTAAGTACGTATATATATGCAGTAATAATAAATGCTGCCACCTCTTTTGCACGCCTTTTTGTACTTTTATTAATATAAAAATTGAAAAGCGATACTACTTATCACTCTAAGAAGTAAGTTGTCCTTTAAAGAACAACTAGCTTGTACTTTTGTATTATTATATTAATAAACTCCATGCAACATACACTCATTAAAATCGGCCACACTATTTTGTCCAACACTCAACCGATTTACCTTTTTACTTTTCATCATTTCACTAAATATTAATTAGTTTATCATTATTTTTTTATAACCCTTTTTCTTCTATAAATAGAAGACAAGACCCATTTCACAAAAACACACCAACATACATATTCTCTCAAAGAAAGAAAAATCGGCCAACCATATCGATTTCAAGTGTTCTTCCACTTTTTTAAGTTTTTCTTATTTACTTTATTTTCCACCTTAAAAATTTATAAAAAGATGAAAAAATTAAATATATTTACTAAAATTTACAACTCGGTTTTCATAATACTCGTAAAATCATCATGCCAAAATTTTATATATGTGCTCTATTTTCATGCACATGCACATACTCATAGATACATATATATTTATGAATATATGTATATATATATATATATATATATATATATATATATATATATATATATATATATATATATATATATATATATATATATGTATACATATATACGTGAGTATGCATGCATGCAACAAATTATTTTTTTAGAAATAAATATCCATAAATCGATACTCACATATAAAATCCACAAAAATTATTCATACATCACAAGTACATGAAAATAATTACGAAGTACTCAAACTCGTATTATGATAATATTGACCCGAACTCGTAACAATATTAGGACGAGTCTCAACTATACAATCAAGTGTTCAACTCAGATCCAAAAATATCATCAAAAATCAACAAGGTGAGTCTTCATAGTCCCATTTTTTTTTTACATTATTACGTTTTGGGATGATATACATACTTCGTTTTTATATGGACACAAAAACTTCTCGATTCTATTATGTATTACATATGTGATTTCCGCCCTTATATCATGAAATCGTTAGTTGCATTTGTTTGCAAGCGCGAATATATTGTGGATAGATCTATTGGGAGTCATGTCCCCCACTCGGGTTAGTGGTTTAGCTAACGGCGGGTGCATATATATTCAACTCACGGTATTACGTATGGGAATACTGCTCGGGGCAAACTCATTCTAATTAAGTTTCGGTGACATGATGGTTTATGTAATACATCTCATGGAATTTATGATTTTATAGATTCAACTCATCTGATATGTCCATACAACTGGTCTTTTCACGTAAACCTATGAACTCACCAACTATTTTTGTTGACGTATTTTAGTATGTATTTTCAGGTAATTAAGGCAAGTGTGCCTTCGGATACACTAACTTTCAAGCTTCCGCATTTCATGGAGTCGCATGCATATTTCGAAATTAACGGAGATTTGACTGCATTATTTTTGGACGCATTAATTATGTATTAGAATCTCTGTATTACGCGAACTTCATTTCTTTCATTTTGTAAAACGTTATTACATTCTTAAATTTTAATGATGTATTATTTCGAAAACGTCCATATAGTGGTCGTTCGTTATAATTATGGTTACGCTTCCGCACTCGTCACGTCTCGCTGCCAACAAAGGTAGCAGGGTGTGACACTTACCAAGTATACCTAAATAAAGTTCCTTATATCAAATACTAACGAGTTTTTTGTTACAGGTGCTATGTGCTTAATGACAAGGACAACCTGGGGAAATTCAACAAGAAGGCTAACGCAACGATCTTTATTGGATACTCATCCAATTCAAAGGCATAGCATGTACCACACTCATACCAGGACAGTTAACGAGAGGGTGAACATCACATTTGATAAGATGGCTGAAATGGCTTCGGAAGTTGACCAATCAGGACCTCGCATTAGTCCAATGCCTGGAGACTCATCTAACGCAACTTCGTTTTCTTCTTCTGATTTAATAAATTTGTTTGATCCATTTTATACTGAATTATTTGGTCCTAATGTAAATTCTTCTTCTGTTTCAGCTTCTGCAGTAAATACATATTCATCAAATTCAACAGTTCATCCACCACCTTCAGATCCACCAATTCCTACACCTCTACTATCTTTATTACCTTCATCATCATCCACACTCATCCCACAATTGAATCTACTCCAATTATACCCAACAGAATCTGAAAGGGAAAATCTGCCGCCGGACCTTCTAGTTAGGTCGTGTTTGAAGTCTTGGAAGAGTTGATACTACACAATCGGTAAATGTGCTATGGGACCAAATGTTGTAATGTATTCTGCATGTTGTAACAAAAGTGTGAGTATGTAGACTTAGTATTGGAACCTTGTATCACCGTAGAGTGTTTGAAACTGTTGTATTATTTTATTTTGTATTTTAATGCTTCCGCACTTGTTAAAGCATTCAGATCATTATGTAATAATAATTGTGGTGTATAATCCTGGGTGTTATGTAATTGTGGTTAAATGTGGCAAGGGTTTCACAATCACGAATTTGTCCAAGTATGATTTTCACACCCGATTCATAAGGTCCAAGAATACTGCTGGTGCATTTGTTAATCCAAACGACCTTACTTGGAATTTATAATGACCGTACCAGGTTCTGAAGGCTGTCCTTGGAATATCCTCCTCGCAAACTCTAACCTGATGATAACCAGACCTCAGGTCGATCTTCGAATAGAAGCTTGACCCTTGGAGTTGGTCAAACAGGTCATCGATCCTTGGGAGTGAGTACCGGTTCTTGATGGTCAGCTTTTTTAGTTCCCGGTAGTCGATGCACATCCTGATGGGTCCATCCTTGTTCTTTCTAACAAAACTGGAGCTCCCCAAGGTGAGAAACTCGATTTGATAAACCGTTTACCTAATGAAATCGTGCAGCTGGTGGGACAATTTCTGCTTTTCTGATGAGCCTAAACGGTATGGTGCTCGAGCCACTGGTGCAGCACCTGGCACTAGGTCGATTTGGAACTCGACTTGTCTTGATGGTGGGAGTCCAGGTAAGTCTTCTGGAAAGGGGCAATCACGGACAATAGGTATATCTTCGAGCCATTTCTCCTTCAGCTCTTTCTCTGTCATGTGGACTAGGATTGCCTGACAACCCTTTCGTAGACACTTCAGGGTCCTAATACTGGAGATGATGTATAATTAACATACATAAAAGTAGTAATTAAGATAGTTTTTACTTACTTTGATGAAAGAAAAGAAATCAAATGTGTAGGGGAAGTGATCTTGAATTTTTGTTACACAAAAGAACACTTGAACACTTGAAGAACAAATGAAGAAAACTTTGGTTTTGTGTGGGTGTGTTGCCTGATTTTTCAAGTGGAGAAAGAAGAGGAAATTTTTTTGCTAGTTGCAAGTGTGAAGATGAATGAGAGAATGGTCTCTATTTATAGATTAGAAAAGTGGTCTTGCAGTTGATGAAAGAGTGGAGGTTGAGTGTAGTTTAAGTTATGTTCAAAGGAGATGGTGAATAAAGTTGATATAGATTGTGCAAGGCTTTCTTAATATAAAACTGAAAGTCAATTATGAGTGTGTACTCTCTCTATGGTCGGTCATGATGTAGTATAAAAGGGATTTTATATATATATATATATATATATATATATATATATATATATATATATATATATATATATATATATATATATATATATATATATATATATATATATATATATATATATATATATATATATATATAATATTTGTATAAAGTATTTAAAATGTATTTCTGGTATTTTCCTTTTTATGTATTTTATAAATACTTATTGAATACACTAGTTTAATGAAAATGTTTTTGTCTTGCATAATTAAAGTTATGAAAGATTTTTAATGCATAATGAATGTCACTAATCTTAACTAAATCTCGAACTTAGTTGACTTAATCTATTATGTCGTAAATTGATCGGATTAAATTCTTTGTCGTTTTATCGGATCCTACTGATGAAATTGTTTCTGTTTGTACAAGAAAATTCTTATGAACTTGTTAATCACTTTGATTTAATACTAATGACGATTAAATAGGTGACAAATGATAACCTGATTTGGTGACGGTTGTTACACTATGCAAAATCAAAACATTAATGGGAAGCGGTATGTGTTGGTTATTGTTCATGAATATTCACGTTATAGCTGGATTAAGTTCTTGCGTTCCAAGGATGAGACAACTCAAAAATCATCGATTTCATCAAGAGTGTCGAGACCCAACAGCAGCTGTCAGTACAATCAATCAGATCTGACAACGGCACCGAATTCAAGAATTTGGTAGCAAAGAGTTTCCTGCGATCCAAAGTCATTCATCATCAATTCTCCGCCGCACGAACACCTCAATAGATTGGTATCATTGAAAGACGAAACCATACCCTTGTGGAGGCTACTCGCACCATGCTATACTACTAAAAAATACCACCGTTCTTGTGGGCTGAAGCCGCCGGGTCCACCGTTTGCTACACTCAAAACCGATCAATCAATTATAAGCACTTTAACAAAACTCCTTACCAACTCTACCTAAATAAAGTTCCTTATATCAAATACTAACGAGTTTTTTGTTGCAGGTGCCATGTGCTTAATGACAAGGACAACCTGGGGAAATTCAACAAGAAGGCGAACGCAACGATCTTTATTGGATACTCACCCCATTCAAAGGCATAGCATGTACCACACTCATACCAGGACAGTTAACGAGAGGGTGAACATCACATTTGATAAGATGGCTGAAATGGCTTCGGAAGTTGACCAATCAGGACCTCGCATTAGTCCAATGCCTGGAGACTCATCTAACGCAACTTCGTTTTCTTCTTCTGATTTAATAAATTTGTTTGATCCATTTTATACTGAATTTTTTGGTCCTAATGTAAATTCTTCTTCTGTTTCAGCTTCTGCAGTAAATACATATTCATCAAATTCAACAGTTCATCCACCACCTTCAGATCCACCAATTCCTACACCTCCACTATCTTTATTACCTTCATCATCATCCACACTCATCCCACAATTGAATCTACTCCAATTATACCCAACAGAATCTGAACAGGAACCAGTGGTACCCTCACTCGAACCATTGAACAGAACATCTCAGACATCCTCACACTGACCACTGAGTTTCCCTCACGTTCATGCCTTCGACACGAAACAAAATGGACCCATGATCACCCAACTGAACAAATCATTGGTGATCTTTCCACTAGGGTTCAAACTCAAAGGGCATCTGCTAACGAATGTCTCTTGCGTCATTTCTTGGTATGATAGAGTCCGTTCGTGTGGATGAAGCCTTAATAGACCCCAACTGGATTGTAGCAATGCAAGAAAAACTCAACCAGTTTGAACAGCTAAAGGTATGGCGGTTAGTCCAAAACCCAAAGGCCGAGCTATAATCGGGACAAAATACATATTCAAGAACAAACAAGATGAGAACGATATTGTAGTAAGAAACAGGGCGAGGCAGTCGCTAAAGGCAACTGATAGCAAGAAGGCATTGATTATGACGAGACCTTTGCTCTAGTTGCACGGATTGAAGCTATCCGAATCTTCTTGGCGTATCCGGCACACAAAGACTTCAGAGTGTACCAAATGGATGTCAAGACCGCCTTCTTAAACGGTTCTAAATGAGGAGGTGTATGTTGAATTACCACAACGTTTTATAGATGCACAGAAATTGGACCATGTTTATGTGCTAGATAAAGCTCTTTACGGTTTAAAACAAGCACCACAGATTAGTTTGGCTGCCAAATCCTGGGTTGTTGAAATGCCTGTGGAGATGTCGTCAAACCTGTTGTACATCTTAGGTGGAGATGTAGGCACAAAAAGGCCTCAGTCAAACATGTTCTACATCTTAGGAGGAGAGTATTAATCTAACCTGTTTGATGCACTTGAAGGTATAATTTAAGATATGTTAATGCCTTATTGAAACCAGATAAGTGATTTAAAATATTAGTCAAAGTTGTTTACCCTGTTGCATATGTTGCAACTAAGGCAGATTGTCCAAGCTGTTCTATTCTGTTGAACAGGCTCGACATAAACTGTCTACGCTGCTTTAACCTGTTGAGCAGTTTGGACAAACTCTAAGTGTTCTATTCTTTGTGAATAGAACCTGTTCTTTATTAACAGGCTAAACACTTTATGGAATAAGTTTCCATGTCCTCATGTATTGTTTTGGACTACAAGATCAGTTTACAAAGTCGAAGATGTAAGGTCGCCTTTCTACAGATCGTATCTTGACGCGACACCTTCCAACGAGTGTGGAATCCTCGTTAGCGGCTTGACAGAAAGACCACGCACACCGAAACACGGAGACTGTCATGGTGATAGACGAACAACAGATCGTCCCAACACGATGATTCCCTCCACACGAAACTCTCTGATTGCTAGCAAGTTCGAGATCGCCCTTTTGCTTAATCTCTCTGAAAATCTGCAAAAGTCTTCTTCACCCGGATGCTCTTTTTGCTCTCAAGTTCGACAGAACCTATGAGCCGTCAAAGATCTTTTTTTTTTTTATCAAAACTGATTTGGATCCTTAATTATAGACCCTAGTTCGAACTTGACCAGGACAAGTTCGACTAAGCCCAAGGCCTTTCGAACTTTTCCTCCATAAGTTCGAACCATAGCTTTCGAACTTATCTTTGAACTTGTTCCTTGAACTTATTCTAGAAGTTATTCTAGAGCTTAATATGATAGTCTAAAACTTATCATGCAAATGTAAGCATCATACACAATCAAGATATCAATAACAAAACTAGAATGTTGTCGTCACACCGGAGGCAAACGTCGGACACAGTTCTGTATTTACATACAACAGAGTGTCTTAGTTTGTCTTAAAGTTTATTTAAAGCTAGCAAGATAGTGGTGACGGGTCTGTACTGACGTACAACAAAGCGAGTTATCTTGCTAACTCGAGTCAAACCAGAGGTAACAGGTCTGTACTTACGTACAACAAAGTGACTTGTTTTGACTCTCTCCTTACTATCATAATTTTTCTTTTCTTTTCTTGTCGTTAAGATGTATCTGATGTGGCTATACATCCCCTAGAAAATCTGCATACCTCATTTAGAATCATTGTCTGTATGTCTCTAACATAAAAAATAAGACCATTTGGTCATACATCTAAGTTAGTTACACATATGACTTTTTCTTGATAATTTTATTTGCTTTTGAGATTCCCTTTGTGTGTTATGCCTACCAACACATCGAACTAGAAAAAGTATATCACTTAGAGTTTAAGGTGCATTATATGTGAAAGCTTAACACTTGGAGATTCTATCAACTGTGCTAATTTTTGTCACTTTGAACCTATGTCTCTAAGACATAACTCAATTTTCTAATATTCTCTTTTTTGAGATTTTCGAGTTTTTCAAGCCAGATAACGGGAAAAAGTTCATATTAGTTCATCATTTTGGTCGAAATCATAGTTTTTAATCCTCAAAACTTTGGTTTAAACTGAAAAGTTGAAAAAATCGATCTTTTGGCCGTTTTTCGAACTTGCGGCGCTCGAACATCAAGGGTGTATTAGGGTAATTTGTCAGAAAATATGCTCCTCGCGTATTTATTTCAGGGTTTGATTCGAATTTCATTAATTCGAATTTTCCCATCTTCGAATTTGCTTATATTCGAATTTCCCTTAAACTTCGAATTTGTCACTGTTTCGAATTTGTTGCTTTCAAACTTAATTTCGAATTTAGTTTCAAACAAATTTAATATTAATCAAATTCGAACTTACACAAGTTCGAAAGGATTAATTTAAACTAATTTAAGTTAAATTAATTAAGTTTAAATTCAAAAAGTTTAGGAAATAATGACAAGCTTACAAAAGTTTATTGAAATGGACCATGAAGTCGGTAAGGCGAATTCACCAGCTAAGCTGATGACGTTGGAGGACTATTATTGGTGGAAGGATAGGTTCGCCGACTTTGCTCGTTTTAATGACATGCGGATGTAGATATGTATCGACGAGGGATACATTCCACCTACGACAGAAGTTGAAGGTCGCCAAAGAGTCTTATCATATCAAATGATGAAGGATGACAATAAGAAATTATGTGAGGCCGAGAACCGAGCGTTCTCGATTATCCGCATGGCACTACCTCAGGAGATCCTACACACATTCAGAAATCAACGAACAACAAAAGAGTTGTGGGATGCACTCGAGAAAAGGTGTGAGGGAAATCCGAGGGTTAGGAAAGGTAGAACGGAGATGCTCAAGCAGCAGTTCACAATTTTCAAGGCGCTGAAAAACGAAAAGCTGGATGAGATTATCACAAGGTTCTATCACTTGTTGACAGAGTAAGACAATCACGATGTCGAGTATCGTGAATTAGAGAAGATTGAGAAGCTTTAGAATGCTTTACCAGCAAAATGGGAGATGTATGTAGTGCTAATAAAACATGATGAAGAGAAATTTGAGACTCTAACTCTAGAAGGAGTCATAGGAACGCTGAGGGCTTATAACTTTCAGTTGCTAAAGAAGGAATGGGAATATGACCAAGTACAAGATCCGGACATGTATTTTGGGAAGTCCAAACCTTCAGTCGCGAGTGAACTGCAAACATCCACACCATTTTATTCTGGAGAACAAGAAGGCATATCAAGAGAAGTAGAAGAATCTTATGATAGGGCCTTTCTGGGTTTTTCAAATCCGGATGATCACCCACAGGCATCTACTCAGGATCATCGTCTTAGGGATACACGAAAATGCCAATGAGTGCTAAAACTGCAGAGGAGTAACTGAAGCTTCTAGCATCGTTTGTAGCAACTTATGGGAACTGTATTCAAGGGAAAATTATTGATCCAGCTCTATGGGAAGAAGATTATGATCGGGTGGATCCGGATGATTTGGAGAAAATGGACCTACAATGGCAATTGGCTATGGTCACACAGAGATTGAAGAGGTTCATGAAAAGAACGAGAAGAAATCTAAGTGTGAATAAAGTAGGATTCGATAAGTCAAAAGTTAGGTGCTATAACTGTCAGAGGTTGGGACACTTTGCGAGAGAGTGTCAAAGACCTAAGATGAATATTCATCAGAACTCGGGAAGTCAGCATTTAGCCAGTTCAGGGAATCAGAGATCAGGGAATCAGGGTTCAGTGGATGGTTTACTTACTAATGTGGGGTCTAACAAACAGTTAGATGGCACATATGATTGGAGTACACATCCAGAGTCTCATACTAGGGCTTTCATGGCCAAAGTGACAGAAACGGATATGGGAGCAGAAGAGGAAAAGAAAGAGGATACACAACAGTCTGACTCAGATCCTTTGGTGCTGGAAATTACTGAGGAGCTGACTACTTTGGAGTTTGCAGCTCAGATGGCCAACATCGAATCTAGTCGGAAGAAGGTAACTCTGAACTTTTCTACTTTTCATGATTTATGTGCTTTATGTACTACTTTGAATGATAAATTGAATTTAGTGCTAGAAACACATTCATCTATGACTGCTCAAATTCAATCCTTAAAATCAGATAATGCTAATTTATTAGACATTAAGGAAGATCTTCAGGCCAAACTGCGAAATGATGCTCAAGATTTAATAGTTCTGAACGACAAATTAATTGAACAAAGTGTCAGGAATGAACTAATTTATGAGCATGTAGAGTCACTGACCAAAGAGATCTCTCTTAGAGATATGGAATTAGCTAAGTCTAGGGCTAAAGTTGCTGAGGCAAATAGAAACCATGTACCTACTCCTCAGGATGAGACCAATGATATGGTTAAATCAGAGGTAGTCAAGGTAACTGAGTCTTTTAAAGTATCTTTAACTACTCCTCAGGTTGGGCAAACGGTACAGGTTGTTCAGTCTAGTTGTAAGCTAAAACTAGAAGAAGAAAAGATTGTAAGTAAAAATAACAAAGGGGAGTTAAACCAAGCTGTTGATACAAACAATCAGGGCATTAATAAGACACATAGGTCAAAGAGTGCCTATAAGAAATCTATTGACAAGATGTCTTGCTTTAAGTGTCATGAGAAAGGACATGTTGCTTCAGGTTGTCCCTACAAAAAGTCAGAGTCTTCACTAAACGTAGGGAAACAAGAGCAGCAAACCTTAAAAACAATGCCTAGTGATACGAGCTGGAGTCGTTCTCAAATTTCTGAGAAGAACTCCATTGTGATGTCACGTCTAGGTAGTCGACAATCACCGGTGTCTCTCAGACAAAACGACGGACTTAGGAATAATTCACCGAATAGATCCCCTAGTCAATCAATGTCTGGCCCCCAAACCGTCATTAGGAATAATTCACCTAAGAGGAGTCACACTCTAGTTAGGTATAATTCTCCTAATAGACATAAGACACCAGGTAGAGCCCAGATTTATCAAACTGAGATGTACTATAACAGAAATTATTCAAGGGCTGAACCGCAAAGACCAACCCAAAGGTCGAGAATGGATGTTAATCACTCAACTCCACAACAGGTCTCAATCAAAAACCCAAGTCACCTGAAAGGAGAGATGGGTATTTGAAGGAGTTCAAGTTTGTGGATGAGGATGGTATTACCAAGTCAGTCATGGCTTGGGTTCCCTGTGATAACTAACTTTTCTTGTTTAGTCTGCAGGAGTTAACTACAGGTCCTAATAACCAATGGTTTATGGATAGTGGTTGCTCTCGACACAGGACAGGGGTACAAAGGACGAAACATCAAGAATATTGATTTGGTCCCTAGACCAAGTGGAGAAGTCTTACGGAAAAAGGGTAAACTGAGGTAATTGATATAACAATGTTGGTAATAACAACTATGCGAATCTTTTCACTAAAGAGTTTGATAAGTCACGTTTTGAGTTGTTAGTTCAACTAAATGGTTTGCGTACTCTAGAGTAACTTGACCTTAGCCTATTTTCTTTCATTTTAAATTGTAAGTTAGTAGTTAAGTAGATTACTTTATTAGCTTACTCTTATTTATGAAAAACAAAAGAAAAAAGAGAGAAAACCATGAAAATCTACAAAAGTTTTCTTCACCCGGATGCTCTTTTTGCTCTCAAGTTCGATAGAACCTCTGAGCCGTCAAAGATCTTTTTTTTTATCAAAACTGATTCGGATCCTTAATTATAGACCCTGGTCCGAACTTGACTAGTACAAGTTCGACTAAGCCCAAGGCCTTTCGAACTTGTCCTCCATAAGTTCGAACCATAGCTTTCGAACTTATCTTTGAACTTGTTCCTAGAACTCATTCTAGAACTTATTCTAGAGCTTAATATGATAGTCTAAAACTTATCAAGCAAATGTAAGAATCTTACACAATCAAGATATCAATAACAAAACTAGAATGCAGTCGTCACACCGGATGTACCAACAGACTCCCCCTTGACGATAGCTTCTAGTTGTTGTTCATTGATCGTAATAGACTATCAGATTCAGATACTATGAATACCGAAACTAGATAGCTATTGTCACATCGGGTGTATCAACAGAAGACAAAGTGGAAAAACAGATGCTGCAAAGACTGCCTACGCTGTTCTATTACATGAAAACAAAGTGGATATTTGAAATGGGCGACAACCCATTTCTTATATCAAAATGGCTATAACGGAAGATGAAAGGTTTAAAGTTGACATTCTTCTTTTGGTTAAAGTCTTCTACAACAGAGACAAAAAGGAAAAGACAAAGATTCTGCAATGTAAAGACAATTCTGCTTTGTCAGAACGTATAGAAAAGTTGTTTTGTCTTTTTGGAAAGACTCCCCATTATCACCATGTCCAATGAGGAAGATTCACTGAGATTTTAAGTGAGAGTATAAAAGGAAGCTTCTAAGGAATGTGAGATAACCAAGAGTGTGATACTCAGAACGTGCAAAGAAGTGTGTTTTCATGCATTCAAGTCTAGTTGAATAAGACAGTAAAGTGTGTCCAAGCTGTTCTTGTTCAAGCTGTTCATCTGTCTGTCTTGTAAATTGTGATTTCATCTTTGTGAGTGAAGTCATTGTATCTAGTCTGAGTGTGTCTTAGATTAGTTAAACATCTGTTGTATCTGTCATCTCAGCTTGAACCATTCCACAGTTCAGGCTTGTTTGTAAATTAACACTTGTTGGTAATATACACAAACATTGAGAAAAGTGTGTTGAATTTTAAATAGTTGTATTCAGCCCTCTCTACAGCAAGGAGCAACATACTAGGGAAACCTTTTGGGACCCACAACTGATATCAGAGCAGTAAGAGTGTTTGTTTACTCTAGACATGTCATTCTTCCTATTTCCCCATGGACAGCAGTGCTGCCAACTCTTCCTCTTACTATGACAATGGTTCAATGGCAAAACCCCCAAAGTTCAATCATCAGAACTTCTCTGGTTGGAAGTGTAGAATGATGCTCTATTTAGAGAATCTGGATGTACAACTATCGGAGATAGTAATGGAAGGTCCCTTTGTGCCAACTTCTGTTACTACTATCACTCCTGCTGTTGAAGGAGCTGTTCCTGAAATCAGGACATTTGAAAAGGCAAAAGCTCAATGGAATGATGAAGACAAAAGGTTGGTTGCTCTTGATGCAAAGGCCAGGAACAACCTGGTTATTTCTCTTACTGATGATGTGTTCAAGCAGGTTGAGAAAATGAAGACTGCAAAAGAGGTGTTGGATACTTTGTGTATCGTCAATGATGTTCCCACTATCACACTGGATAACAGGATCAACAATCTTATTAGACAATATGAACTCTTCTTTGCAAAGCCAAGGAAGTCTCTCACTGAAACTTATACCAGATTCACTGCTCTAATCAATGATCTCAAAGCTGTTGGGATCACCAAGAACAGTTTTACATTGGTAAACAGGTTTTTGGACATTCTGCCTGAGGAATGGAATTATTTTTCTACTATCCTCAGAAACTCAGGCACCATCAAAGGTATGGATCTTGTAAATATGTATGGGTCCTTACTAAATGATGAACGATCAAGGCAACTGAAAAGAAATGCCTTGGAGATTTCCTAAAGAGGTGCTGCCTTAGTGGCTAGCGTGAGACAACCTGCTGGTCAGGTGTGTGATGTGTTCACACAAGCTGATCAGTAGACTGATGATGAAATGGAAGAATTGTCTGAGGAAGAAGACTGTGAAGAACTTATCGAATTTGATGATGTGAAAATGATTGTCATGCTTGTCAGAAAATTCAATAACAAAGAGGTTTGGTGGAAAGATGCTGCAAAAGAAGCCAGGTGCCATAAAAAAGAAAGCATTTGACAAAACTAAGGCTGAGTGATTTAAATGTGCCAAAACAGGCCATATAGCTGCTGACTGTGTGTGTAAAGCTGTTGGCTCAAGATCCAAACCATACAAGACAAATAAGGACGATGGCTACAGGGTAAGTACCTAATGGTCATGGCTATGCTGAGAAAGTTGGAAGACTCAGTGGCTTCCAACAAGCAGAAGGGACTCATGGCTGTGACATGTGACTGGGAGGAATCTGACTTATCATCAGATGAAGAAGATAACAATTGTCTGATGGCCAACACTGATGTCCCATCAACAAGCAAATTCAAACAGTATCTGGCTGAAGCTGAAGCTGTCAGCAGCTTGGAGAACTGGAACCCAACTATGATGTATAAGGTTCAAAACTTTATGCTATTGAGAAGCATGATGCTTTGTTGTCTGAAATGTCTAAGTTAAAAACTGATCATGAAACAAAAACTAATAAACTAGACAGCTTCCATAAGTTGGAAAATGAACTTGATGA
The DNA here is from genome assembly GCA_020465985.1 of Centrapalus pauciflorus. Lineage (NCBI taxonomy): Eukaryota > Viridiplantae > Streptophyta > Magnoliopsida > Asterales > Asteraceae > Centrapalus > Centrapalus pauciflorus. The sequence goes on along the minus strand of JAANYP010002898.1, from coordinate 117,618 downwards.
AGTAAAACACATCAACACCGTTTTATTAGAAGAAAGGAGAGAGACAGACACAAATCATGCCAAGCTTCAAAAGATTGTTGACTCTTGGTGCCAATCTGCACAGAAATTCAATCATTGTATCAGTCAACAGATCCCTACTCAAATCCAAGCCTATCTTGGAGGGGATCCTGATACAACAACTTCTATTGTTGAGATAAATAATCTGGAAGAAGACTTATCCACTCTTGGCGAGCTTCCAAGTACTTTCATTCAGAGAGTAAAGGGAAAGCTAGTCTCAACAAATAGGTTTGTCATGCCTCAAAACACTGACAGTTTGTGAAAAAGTTCTAAAGATTGATGATGGAATGTGTTATCCATCAAATCAACCTGCTAAGTGCACAGCTGGTTCACACAAACAAAAGAAGGGAAAACAAGTTCAAACATCAGCTTTGGACACTGAACCTGTCAACAAGACATGTTCTGGATCTAAAGCTGATTGGAAGAAACCTGTTAACCCTTTTGATGCTGAACATTTTGAGAAAACGTTTTCAAAAGGTAGGCAGCCTGCCTTCAACAGGGGTAAGTCTCATGTTGAAAGTAAATCTGCTGTGATTTCAAATAAGTTTTTAAGTCATAGTGGAATTGGTTATAAATGAAGGTAAGTCTTTTAAAACCCGAAGCAGTGATTATGTTGATAGGCAACATCCATCACATCTCAATAAGGGCAAAGGCAAAGCCATTGCTCAACCTGAGAAAGTTGGGAACAGGTTTCCCAAACCTGTGGAAGGACAAAGGCCAATCAAACTTCCTATATTTGATCTCTGTCCTCCTAAAAAGAGGAAAGAGGACACAGGTAAAGCTGTTGCTTTTGTGTCTTCCACTCAAACTGTTGATTCTTCTAAAAATAGTAATAAATTTGCTAACCCTGCTGAGAAATCCAACAAAAATGTTCCAGAATGTGTTTCTGGAAGTACTTTTTCCAAAGAGGCTAAAAAGAGAAAATGCTATAAATGTGGGAAGAAGACACATATGGCCAAAGACTGTCCTGAGACTGAGGACATGAGGCATGCTGACACTGCTAGTTCCAACATTGCAAAAACCAGCAGTGTTGGAAGTAACATGGTAAATAAGGATAGTATCCAAACTGATACAATCCAGATTCGAAATATTAGTGTTGATCTCTGGGGTGAAAGTTTCAAAAAGACTCCCTATGAGTTAATCAAAGAGAGGAGGCCATCCATTATCTATTTTCATGTGTTTGGATGTCCCTGCTTCATTCTGAACCAAAGGGACCAATTGGCAAAATTTGAACCCAAAGCTGATGAAGGTGTGTTTGTTGGATATTCTGCTA
>JAANYP010002898.1:101060-111589 GCA_020465985.1 Centrapalus pauciflorus | reverse complement strand
CGAAGGCGATATCACTATTCCGAACATGTCCTACCTTTATAAAGACACCATTCATTTGTCCCGTAGATAGTCAATTTTATACTCCTAGCTCATACCTCTTCCTAGTTCAGATCATTACTTCGCATCACTACATATCATCACCTATGTTTGAGATCAACCACCTCACGGCCACTTGAATCTCAAACAACGCTCTGATACCATCTCTGTTGACCTTTCCACACACACCCACCCATACATACACCAGGATAGCATCACATGCAATAATCCTTATTGATAACCAACTACGTGGGCAGCATAAAAACATAAATAAATTGGTTTGTTGCCATTGCTTCGTTCACAAGTGTAACCCTCCGGTGCTATCCAGGTACCAAGCTTCTAGTTCTAACCACCCATACATTTATACAATCACCAGGAATATATTACAACCTTGTCCACAACATAATTACGATTTAAATAGCGATATCTTCAATCTTCCAAATCGACTAACTCGAGGGTCCAGCGTTAGATTCCTTTCCTGTAACACATACAACAACTCAACCGTAGCGAATGCTTATTGAATACAAAGATTACTCATTTACAGTCTTTATTAAGCCCCCGATACTCCTCCTCAACCGTCTTTATACTTTCTTACACCAATACTGACCAGATCGCAGCTTCTATCTCAAGTCTTCATTTTCCCTACATTTATACCAATTCCGCTTTTTCTATCTTCTCCTTGCTATGATTTCATATTTCAGAACATGTCTGGAGGAGGAATGACACCTGAAGAGACGAGAGAAATGATGCTAGCCATGATGGCTGAGCAAAGAGAGATGATTCAAGAGCAGTTTCGGGCTCGAGATGAGGCCGAAACTAAGCGAAGGGAAGATAAAAGGAAGAACAAAGAAAAAGAAAGAGAAGGAATTAATGAGGAACAAGATGACAACACTGGGTCATCTAATAAGCCCAGAGGTTGTCGGTTTAAGGATTTTAAAGGAAATGGAGCTGTAGAGTTTAACGGTTTAGGGGATGCTGTTGCTGCACTGGAATGGATAACAGCAACTGAGCGAACATTCCGAATCAGCGACTGTGCTGAGAAGGACATGGTTCGTTATGCAACTGCGATGTTCACGAATGATGCAATCATGTGGTGGAATGCCATGGTGAACGCTTTGACATTAGAGAAAGTTTCGGTTATGACTTGGGCTGAGTTCAAGGACTTATTCACTCAGCAATACTGTCCGATTGATGAGCGTCGGAGATTAGAGGCAAGGTTTATGGCGCTGGTACAGGGGACGAAGACGGTATCCCAATATGCTGTGGAGTTCACGAGGTTAAGTCTGTTCGCACCTCATCAGGTGGACACCGAAGAAAGGAAAGTGACCAGGTTCGAGGCTGGTCTTGACATTGAGATTAGGAGGGTCATGAGCAATGTTCGTTACCCTACATTTGCTGGCTTACTTGAGGCTGCCAGAAATGTAGAGCAGATTTTGATTATGTCAGGCTACTCTGTTGGGTCTGCTGCTGCTTCCACCAATCCGACACAGCGGTCACCGCCGAAGCGCCAAAGGGAGGGAGGATATTCTGGTTCTTCCCGGTCTTCACAGTACTCACCTCAACAGTCGTATCGCCGACAATCTGGTTCATCTGATCGCGGTCGTGCGCATGCATACTCCATCAACACTGAGCCGCAATATTGCAATAAATGTCATCTGGAGCATTTTGGCAAATGCCCTAACGGACGTGCTTGTTTTTGCTGTGGGGAGCTGGGACATTTTCAGAATGACTGCCCAAGGAAGGGTGATGCTTGCTATAAGTGTGGGGTGTGGGGTCACTATAGCAGGAATTGTAGAAAGAATGCTCCAACGGCTGCTGTCCCATCATCAACACGATCGTCTGGAGGTTCGAGTGGTGGTTCAGTTAACCGCCGGGGTCAGTCACAGAGGGCACCTGCTCGTGCTTTTCAGATAACTGCAGAGGAGGCAAGGGAAAATCCGGAGGTCGTCACGGGTACGTTCATAGTTAATTCTATGCCTGCACGAGTTTTATTTGATTCCGGTGCCAATAGGTCGTTTGTTTCTACTGTGTTTGCACAAAGACTTGCTATGCCACTGTCTAAGTTGTCTGCTATACTTGATATTGAAACTGCTAGCAATACTTTAGTTAAGGTAGATCATGTATACCGAAATTGCACGTTAGTAATTGAAGATGTAGTCTTCAATTTAGATCTGATTCCGATAGAGTTCAGCGAGTTTGATGTGATAGTCGGAATGGACTGGTTGATCGAGAATGAAGCCCAGATAGTGTGTAAGAGCCGAATGATAAAGATAACTACCCCGGAGGGGCGTGAGATATGTATATATGGGGATAGGAGAAGCGGGGATCTGTGTTTGCTGACTATTGCAAAAGCTCGAAAGCTTGTTGCAAGGGGATGTGATGCATACTTAGCATATGCGATTGATGCTAAGGCAGAGAAGAGAACTTTGGCCGATGTGCCGGTTGTTTCACAATTCCCGGATGTGTTTCCGGAAGACTTGTCTGGCGTGCCGCCTGAAAGACAAGTAGAATTTAGGATTGACTTGATCCCTGGAGCTGCACCGGTAGCTCGTTCTCCTTATCGTCTTGCCCCAACCGAGATGAAGGAAATGATGACACAGCTGCAAGAATTGTTGGACAAGGGCTTCATTCGGCCGAGTTCATCGCCGTGGGGAGCTCCGGTACTGTTTGTAAAGAAGAAGGATGGCACGATGAGGATGTGCATAGATTACCGGGAGCTGAATAAGTTGACGATTAAGAACAAGTATCCTCTGCCGAGGATAGACGACTTGTTTGATCAGTTACATGGGGCTAGTGTATTTTCTAAGATTGATCTGAGATCGGGATATCATCAATTGAAGGTTCGAGAGGAAGATGTGCCAAAGACAGCATTTAGGACTCGGTATGGACATTACGAGTTTCTGGTGATGCCTTTTGGATTAACCAACGCCCCGGCAGTGTTTATGGATTTAATGAATAGGGTTTGTAGACCGATGTTGGATAAGTCGGTGATAGTGTTTATCGATGATATTCTAGTATACTCTAGGTCTGAGGCTGAGCATGTTGAACATCTCAAGGAGTTATTAGAGTTATTGAGGAAAGAGAAGTTGTACGCCAAATTTTCGAAGTGCGAGTTTTGGCTGCAACAGATACAGTTTCTAGGACATGTGATTTCGGGGGCTGGGATTTCGGTAGATCCGGCTAAAGTTGAAGCGATAAAGAATTGGGAGCCACCTCAAACAGCTACCGAAGTTAGAAGTTTTCTGGGGTTGGCAGGATATTATCGGAGGTTCATAAAGGATTTTTCTAAGATTGCAGTTCCTCTGACTGCATTAACAAAGAAAAATGCACCGTTCGTGTGGGAAACTGTGCAGCAGGAGGCATTTGAGATCCTGCAGAAAATGTTAAGCGAAGCGCCGATACTTGCCTTACCTGAAGGCTACGATGATTTCGTGGTGTATACGGATGCCTCAAGACTGGGGTTAGGCGCTGTATTGATGCAGCGTGTGAAGGTTATTGCTTATGCTTCAAGACAGCTTAAGCAACATGAGAAGAACTACTCAACTCATGATCTTGAGTTAACAGCTGTTACGTTTGCATTGAAATTATGGAGGCATTATTTATATGGGACTAAGTGTCAACTCTACACGGACCATAAGAGTTTGAAATACATCTTTAGTCAGAAAGAGCTTAACATGAGACAACGTAGGTCGATGGAACTTATAAAGGATTATGATTGCGAAATCCTTTATCACCCCGGAAAAGCAAACGTGGTGGCTGATGCTTTGAGTCGCAAAACATATGCTAAAGATTGCTGCTACATGTTGACATCTACTATGTTAACATCCACAATTATAGATGATGTCAAGGCCGCACAGAAGGAAGCCTTGAAAGACGAGAATGTTGGTGCTGAGGATATAAGGGCGCAGATTAAAAATATGGAAACAAGTGAGTCGGGTTTGAAAGGTATATATGGGAGAATCTGGGTGCCGAAGTTTGGTGGGATGCGAAATGTGATCATCGAAGAAGCGCATCAATCGAAGTATTCTGTACATCCCGGGAGCACCAAGATGTACAATGACCTAAAAGCAGACTTTTGGTGGCCCGGACTAAAGAAAGACATAGGTCAGTACGTGGAGAGATGCCGAACTTGTCGGTTGATAAAGGCCGAACATCAACAACCTTATGGCAGTCTGCAACCGCTTCCCATTCCGGAATGGAAGTGGGAGCACATTACTATGGATTTTGTTACAAAACTGCCGAAGACTAGGCGCCAACATGATGCAGTTTGGGTGATAGTCGATAGATTAACTAAGTCCGCACATTTTATACCGATAAGAGAAAGTTACTCCTTAGAAAAGTTGGCTAAAATTTATATGGACGAGATTGTTTCTAGGCATGGAGTGCCTAAGTCCATAGTATCGGACCGGGACAGCCGGTTTACTTCAAATTTTTGGTCGGCTTTGCAAGAAGGGTTAGGGACAAGGATAGCAATGAGTACAGCTTACCGCCCGCAAACTGATGGCCAGAGTGAGCGGACCATCTTAACGCTTGAAGACATGATGAGATCGTGTGTGTTAGATCTCGGTGGCAATTGGGACGATCATCTGCCACTCATAGAGTTTTCGTATAACAACAGTTACCACGCTACGATCAAGAAAGCTCCGTTCGAGGCTTTGTATGGAAGGAAATGTAGGACTCCTACATGTTGGAGAGAAACGGGTGAAACACCAATCGCTGGGCCGGCCTTGCTTCAAGAAACAAACGAGAAGATACAGTTGATTAGGCAGAACATGAAAGCGGCCCAGGATCGTCAGAAAAGTTACTATGATCGGAGGCACAAGCCGATCAATTTTGAAGTGAATGACTGGGTCTACTTGAAAGTATCACCCATGAGGGGTGTTACTCGTTTTGTTAAAAGGGGAAAATTGGCTCCGAGATTCGTCGGACCATTTAAGATAACCGAAAAAGTGGGGAATCAGTCATACCGTTTGGAATTGCCTGAAGAGATGTCGGGCATACATCCGGTATTTCACGTTGGAAATCTTCGAAAGTCATTTACTTCTAGTAACGAGGATTGGGCCGACCATACTGAACTGCAGTTGATGAAAGGCTCCGATATGTTGAAGAGCCGGAGTGTGTGTTAGATACTAAGATGAAGAAATTGAGAAGTAAGGAGATAGAAATGGTGCTTGTACGTTGGAAGCATCATAAAGGAGCAAATCATACATGGGAAACTAAGTCAGAAATGTTAAGAAAATATCCGAAACTGTTTGAGTCCGAGTAACTTCGAGGACGAAGTTGAGCGTGGTGGAGCCCATGCTGTAACATCCACGGATTCAATTTGATGTATTTTGACTAATTAAGTGGAAAATTTATATTTAAGTTGAATTTGGGTGATTATTATGTATTTGGATATTTAGCAAAGTTTGTTGTTATTTTTAAGAAAATTGAACTCAGAATCAATTTTGTGGATTATTATGAATTTAAAAGTTATTTATGATAAATTTAAGATTAAATCGGTATTTTATGGAACCGGTTAAGTCGGGTGATGAAATGTGCAAAATGACGAAAGTAGTATATAAAGGGCAATAGGCTTCATTTCTAGTTTACACTCTCTCTCTACTCTATCTCTCTAGAAATTTTCTCTCTACATCTCTCTAAGATAAATCACAAACCGACCGTCGGATTTTCGAGAATTATACGTCATCGGAAAGGTATCGAGGAGTACAACAGTAATCTACAAACGGATTTCAGATTTCGTGCGAATTGAGGTAAGAATCGATCCTTTTTAAGTTATGGTTTCGGTTTTGAAGAACAAGAATCTCGAATCTATCATTTTATGCATATTTAAGCTTGTTTTTGATTGAAATATTGCTGGAATATGAAAGTATATGCATAGTCGAATCGAATCTAGGTATTATACATGATATATTAGTGATTTTTGCCTTAGAAATGAAGGATTTAAGTTGAAATGATGATCAGACTCGAATGGGTCAAGATCAGAGTCGAAATACAAGAACAAACTCGAGTTTGGTGCTAGACTCGAGTGTGTACCATTAGATTCTAAGGGAGGGCTTCGAATCTACCCCTAGACTCGAATGAAGGGTTCGAATCTACCCTAGATTCGAGGGGTTATTCGAATCTGATGACCAAGGGGTTCGAATCTGTGCTAAGGGTTCGAATCTGATACATATGATTCGAATCTGATGCATAGTTTCGAATCTAACCCATTAAATTCGAGTTTAATGCCTAAAATTGAGAAATATACTCTCTAAACTTGTGTATTTTGAATGGAACTTATAAACAACACATAAAATGGCAAGAATTATTCAAGGGACAAGTTATGAACTTGAGATGGGTTCAACTCAATGGTAAAATGGATTTGAACATAGACCCGAAATGGGGGAAAACGTTGCAAAACTTACGAGACTTGATTTTTATGAGTTAAACGGTTAATGATATAAGGAAATTGTTGTAATTAATATGACAGGTCCCTTGTGGTGTTGTTTAACCCACAGTGGGGTACTTGGAGGATCCGGTTGAAAGCCCGAAGAGAAATAATATCGGTTAAAAGATAAAATTACGCACCCACAGTGAGTACAGTAGATTTCGCATGTTTATATTTGTTTTATGTAAGCTTTGCCTGCTGAGACTTGTTGTTTCATTGATTGTTTGGAATTCTACTAACTTGCGTAGATTTAGATGCACATTCTTACGTGTTGCATGTCCTTTCGGTTGTTGTGCATCTAGTGATGGACCGGTGGGTCGCATCGATTACTCTGATGTTACTGTGCTATATGACCTGGAGCTGATCCCTCCTAGGCCCGGTAGGCAGTATGTCATCCCCGATCGTACGTTTGTCTCAGATGGTATGTCTAAATGCCGAGCTGTGAGCTCGAAGGGGCTGCGGCTCTGGTCCGTACTTGGTGTACGAAGAGAGTATACGACGTTTGTCGTCGGGATTACTCTTGGGCTTCATAAAGACTTATAAAAATGCGTAATCTTTGTATTCACTAAGCATTCGCTTACGTTTTAGTTGTTGTATTTTTACAGGAAATGGAAAGTCTACTGCTGGACCTTCTAGTTAGGTCGATTTGGAAGATTTGGAAGATATCTGCTATTTAATCGGTAATTATGTTGTGGGACAAATGTTGTAATATATTCTGGATGATTGTAATAAATGTATGGGTGTGTAGACCTAGACTTGGTACCTGATAGCACCGTAGGGTGTTTAACACTTGTTGCACCACTTTATTTATGTTTTAATGCTTCCGCACTTAATTTAGGTTATCAGATCATTATGTTATTGCATGTTGATGATTAATCCTGGGTGTATTGTAATTGGTGGTTGTTGTGGCAAGGGTGCCACACTAAATAAAATATAACACAAATATAATTGTGTAATATGAGAAGTTTGAAAAACACCAACAAATCATGGTTGGACATGTGTCAAACCTAGTGACATCCGCGTTTCGCTACGGGAAGATAGAGTTTTAGATTATCATATAATTTGCAAGTCTTTTGATTTAGCAGAGATATATGCACAGACAGATACATATATTAGTTATATTGTATTGCGCATTTGAGTAATAAAGTCTTTTTCATACATTAAACATAACATAATAGTTTCAAAAGATCACTTCAAACATACGTATAATTAAAATCATAATTTTAAAAATTTAATAATAATAAATGTTAAAAAATGTCTAAACAAAAATTTATTAAAACAAATGGGTTAAGAGATAAGGGTATATTATTAAAAGTTTAAAATAAAAAATAATCCAACCATTCATGATTGTCATGCGGGGTCTAAAATATTAATTACAAAAATAAATTTGAAAAAAAAATGCATAAATACCTTTCAAACAATTCAAATACAAAACACAATTGAACCATAATCGAAAACTGAAATTCGAAAGCTGATATATATCCAAAAAGCAAGCAAAATGATATTGTTATTGAACACACGCGCGTTGCTGCAGGGTCTAAATATTAATTACAAAAATAAATATATAAAAAAATATTTTTCAAACAATTCAAACAACGAAACACAACTGAACCAACATCGAAAAATAAAATTGAAAAGCCGTATAGATTCAAGAAGCAAGACAAATGTTACTGTTAGTCGGTTATTATCATTAGTTTTCTAGACTTTGCAATGCTAAAATTACAATCAATGTCGTATTAAATCGGATCGGAACCAGAATTAATTAATCAAAAATTCATAACCATAATTTGAAAATTTGACATTGATTAAGTTGGTAGTCAATTTAATTTATTGGTTTTACGGAAAAATCAATTAAATTTATAACGGTAATGTCTTTAATACATCGATTATAGTTTTGCAACGTTATAATAGTAATGTTCAATGCTATATATGATCGTTTTTAATAAAAAAATCTAAATTTTAAATAGTTACATTTTAATTATAAAACAATTTAATTAAAATATTGTATTGTGCATCTTAATAATAAAGTTTTTTTTATACAATTAAACGTAACATAATAGTTTCAAAAGACAACCACAAACATTTGTATAATTAAAACCATAATTTTAAGTATGTAAGAAAATGTTGTAATATAATTGTTAAAAGAGAATTAAACGAAAATTTATCAAAATAAAAGGGCTAAATAAAAGATAACACTAAGATGAAGGTGTATTATGAAAATTTAAAAAGAAAATTAAAAAAGAAAAAAGAAAAAAGGAAAACATTGTCATTGGTCTATACCATTACGTAAATGTGTGTGTGTGTATATATATATATATATATATATAATATGGAAACCCTACTCAGGGCTAGATAAGGCTACTTAATTCACGTGATAATCAATTGTGATTAACTTTATAATGGATCTCATTTCACAAGTTCAATTGTACAGACACACGTATAACCTAATAAACACGAAAGGTAAGATCATACATGAGCAGCAAGTCTCAGTGCCCACAACATAATCACATATATCTAGCAAATATACATATAGAAACTCAAAGAAGAAAACATACCTTTTAAAAAACTCATATTCACCTAGATAGAAGTAGCTAACTCTAAGTAGTCTCAACAATTGCAATTCCGGCCCGTCTCAATGTAACTAATGTGACACCCTTGCCAACCACCAATTACAATTCACCCAGGATTATTCACCAACAAACAGATATATAATAATCTGATACCTTAATTAAAGTGCGGAAGCATACAATACAAAATAAATTAATACAAATCTGACAAACACCCTACGGTGCTACATAGGTTACACGTCTAAGTCTACATATCCAAAAGTATTACATCATCCCCAAATTTATTACAACATTGATTTCATAAACAAATACCAAGATAAAATAGTGGAAATCTTCAAATCACTTCAACTGATAACTTAGCTAGACGGTCCCGCAGCGGATTTTCCTTTTCATGTAAAAAGTCAACAACTGAAGGGGTAAGCTAAAGCTTAGTGAATACCATATGATTTTACACATTCTACAAATCATTATGATGCCACCCAGGGTAACCGCGGTAACACATACCGTATACCCCACACGTACTCCAAGTACGCAAACCCGAGCCGCAGCTCCTTCGAGCTGACACTCGGCATAAGAACAACCAACCCTCTGAGGCAGACATTACATCGGGGATGACCTACTGTCTATCCTGACCACAGAGGTGTCAAACTCTTGGTCATATAGCACAGTAACATCAGAGTACAGATGCGACCACGCAGGTCCATCGAAAGGATGCACAACAAATGAACGGACATGCAACAAGTATGAATGTGCATCAACATATACGCATGTTAGTAGAATGCCAAACGAATATGAAACAACATGCCTCAGCAGGCAATGCAAACATAATGCAGATGCAGCAATGTTAAAATCAAAGGTACTCACTGTGGGTGCGTTATTAATCTTTAAGCAATATTATTTCTCCTCGGGATTTCAACCGGATCCACAAAGTACCCCACTGTGGGTTAAACAACACCACAAGGGACCTGTTAATTCAGTTGTAACAACACATTGTGTCAATAACTTGTTTAATTTCATAGAACTTAATTTTATAATTCTTGCATAATTTGGTCCCAATTTCGGATCTATGTCCGAATTCGGATCCCCAATTCGGACTCCTTTAATTTCGGACCATATCCGAATTCCAACACTTATAATATTTTACCATTTTGATTTTTACATTTCGGACCAAAAGCCAATTTCGGATCACATTACAAGTTCGGGCACATCCGAATTCGGTCCCCAACCGAATTCGGACTCTCATCCAAATTCCAATACTTAGAAATAATTTGATATATTAATTTTCCAGAAATCCGGGCCTCATCCGAATTCGGACCAGATCCGAGTTCATCTCGGATCCGAATTCGGATCCCACCCCATTCGAACTTGTGCAGCTTTTTAACATTTTTCAGATTTAATCCAAGTCATTTTTGGTACTTTTTCACTACATGAAATAAATTATACCAACTTAAATACACTTAATTTCAAGCATTTTAACACTAATAGTAACATGCTTT
>JAANYP010002898.1:0-100576 GCA_020465985.1 Centrapalus pauciflorus | reverse complement strand
CTTGACTCTTGCTGCACCAGGTTCCTCAAGTTCACAAAAATCCACTGACCCATATCAAGGGTAGTCCCATTCACTAGCTGTAGGGCTATTGGAACTTCATCTCTGCTGAGTTGGTAAAATGAACCAACTTTGCTTCCAAAGCACATCACCACTGAGGCGAATAGAAAGCTATAGGTAGGAGAGAGGTCCTTCCTAAACAGTGTTGCTCCAAGTTTGGGTTCTGCTACACCACAGAAGCGTAGCAGATTGCCCATTTGTGCATCCTCAGCTTGGGGCTTGTCATAGGTCTTAGCAATTGGTAGATGAAGCACCTCTCTGAGCAGATCAGAACTAATCTCAATGGTCTGAGTCCCATTGAGGATAGTACCCTTGATGACCTTGGTGTTGGGGTTGTAGGCACAGGTGTACCAGAACTCATACACCATCTCCTGGTACATGACACCAGGAGTTGCAGTCATGGCATAGTTCAACGGATGAACTTGCAGAAACTCCACTATTTGATCGTAACCTTTCCCCACATAGTTTTTGGGGATGGTAAGGTTGGCAATGTAGTTTGTGGGTTTGATCGTCAGCATTGTGGTGACTGATGAGTGTTTGACAACATCATCACCAACGAACACTGGAAGAAAGGGATTAGGTCTGTGAGCCATTTGGAAAGTGTTGAGGTTTTGGAGAAGCAAAAGACACTTAGTCGATTTTTAGGGTTCTCGAGGATTTCTGGAAATGATGAGGAAGATGAAACAGTAGTTCGGTATTTATAGGATTTGAATGTGAGTGTGTATGAGAGAGAAGGTTTTGGGCGGTTTGATTTTAAAAAAAAAGTCGTTAACGGAAAACGGAACGGTTGTCCATGTCAGACCGTTTGTCAAACCACTTGAGTCCTTTTTAATCACTAACACACGTAATCCACATTATCCGCAGTAATTAAGTTAAATAAAACATTAATTAAGTAACTTAAGTTTGAAGAAAGGTAATTAAAATTTTTGGTCTAAGCTGTTGGTCAACCCTGTGATGAGCAAGGTCATCACAAGCTGTTCAATCTTCAAGCTGTTCATTTTTCAAACCGTGCCTCCAGCCTGCTCTCTTTTGTAAGAGCTGGTTGTGTTCAATAGTTGAACAGGTTACAAGACAATGGCTTGTAAGACAGTGTGAAGAAGTGGACAAGTTGAAGATTGGACCATCAGAGCAGGCTGGACGAATAAACTGTTTTTGTTCAGCCTGTTGTATGCTCAAGCTTTTCAAGTTTTTCAGACAAATGACTAAGTACAGAACATGTATAACCTGTTCTGTCTAAGCTGTTCTGAGAAACTTGAGCAGTGTGAAACATACAAATTCTTAGACCTTTGAGAAACACTTAGTCACTCTTGTTTAACATGCCCAGCTTGCTGACAAGTTAATTAAACCTTGTTTCATCCAAAGGTTTGGTGAAAATGTCTGCAAGCTATTCATTTGTGGAAATAAAACTTACCTCCACATTACCTTTCTGAATGTGATCCCTGATGAAGTGATGTCTGACTTCAATATGCTTTGTTCTTGAGTGAAATACTGGATTGTTGGAGATGGCTATGGCACTTGTTGTTATCCACACAGAATAGGGAGTTTTCCTATACACAAGGAACCTATAATCTTCAAGCTGATGCCTTGCATCCCACAAATCTGCCCACAGCAGAGCTTCAGCAGCCATGTACTCAGCTTCAGCAGTAGAAGTGGACACTGTAGTTCCTGCTTCTTGCTACTCCAACTGATCAAATTCTTTCCCACCCAAGGAATTTGAACATCCACCTGTTGTGCTTTTTCTGTCTAGCCTGCAGCCTGCAAAATCAGATATCCTGAATAGCCTGTTAGTTCCAAGCTGGAGTCTTTGGAATACCAAGCCCAACCCGGTGGTAAACCTTTCAGGTATCTGAAGATTCTTTTAACAAGCAGCTAGATGAGATTCCCTTTGGATCAGCTTGAAACCTAGCACAACAGACGAGGTTGGCAAACATAAATAATCAGGTCTACTAGCAGTTAAATATAGCAAGCTCCCGATCATGCCTCTGTAAGCTGTTACTGAAACAACTTTACCACTGGCATCAGCATCCAATTTTACATTAGTTGCCATTGGGGTTTTAATAGGAGAGCTTTGATCAAATTTGAACTTTTTCAATAGATCTAAAGTGTACTTTCTTTGATTTATAAAAATTCCAGTTGAGGTTTGTTTAACCTATAATCCTAAAAAGAAAGTAAGTTCTCCCATCATACTCATTTCATACTTAGATTTCATGAGTATGAAAAATTCTTGGCACAACTGCTCATTAGTAGAACCAAATATTATATCATCCACATAAAAATTTTGAATAAAAAGCATAATGTCAGATTTCACTTTCTTTATGAACAGTATAGGGATCCACTTTTAGCTCTGGACTACCCATTGCTCCATAAGGAACTCAGTAAAGAGTTGTATATCCAGGCTCTAGGGGCTTGTTTGAGACCAATAGAGAGCTTGTCCAACTTAAGACAAAACCTGGATGTTGTTCATTTTCAAAACCTGGAGGCTGCTTGACATAAACTTCTTCCTGCAGCTTCCCATTCAAAAATGCACTCTTCACATCCATTTGAAATACCTTGATGCTCTTATGAGCAGTGTAGGCTAGATACAAACGAATTGCTTCTAGCCTGGCCACAGTAGCAAATGTTTCATCATAATCAATTCCTTCCTCCTGTCTATATCCCTGAGCAACCAGTCTTGCCTTATTTCTAATGACATGACCTTGCTCATCCATCTTATTCCTGAAAACCCATTTAGTGCCAATTATAGTTTTACCTTTAGGAGCAGGGACCAGCTTCCATACATTGTTTCTCTCAAACTGATTGAGCTCTTCTTGCATGACAGTGATCCAATTGGCATCTTTTAGTGCTTCATCAACCTTCATTGGCTCCATTAGTGAAACAAAGCTAGAGAACATACAAAAGTTTCCTAAGCTGTCCCACCGTGTTTGTATCCCTTTGTTGATGTCACCAATTATTTGATCATTGGGGTGACACCTGATCCACTTAAGATCATTTTTCAATGATGATTCACCTGAGTTGTTAACATCTTCAGCAGGTCCTGTTGAACAATTCTCAAGATTTTCAGACACACTGTTGTCTTGAGCCTGTTCACTTGTTGAACATGTCTGACCACCGTTGAACATATCAGCAGAGGAACTGGGAAAATCAGCATTGATAGGTTCAGAACATGCAGTTGTAATTAAGTCAGTACATTTATTCACACAGGATGTATTGACATAATCATCATCATGTCCATCATGATTAACAGCTTCCACACTGGGTGTAGTGGAAGCTTTTGAGTCCTCTTCATTGTTTGAGTGCATCAGATCATCAAAGTTAAGTTCTCCTGAAACTGATTCAGGAACAGCTTTGGTGAAAGCATTCTTGGACTCTTCAAAGGTGACATTGATAGATTCATCTATCACCTTTCTTTTGTTGTTGTATACTCTGTAGGCTTTAGAGATAGCAGAGTAGCCAACAAACATACCTTCATCAGCTTTAGGTTCAAACTTTGTCAGTTGATCCCTCTGATTCAGAATGAAGCAGGGACACCCAAACACATGGAAGTAACTGACATTTGGTTTCCTTCCTTTGAGCAGCTCATAAGGAGTCTTGTTCAACCTTTTTACCACTAAGGATCTGTTTTGAGTGAAGCAGGCAGTGTTGACAGCTTCAGCCCAGAATGATGAAGGCAAACCTGATGCACACAGCATGGTTCTAGCAGCTTCAATAAGAGTTCTATTTCTCCTTTCAGCAAATCCATTTTGTTGTGGAGTTCTTACAGCTGAAAAGTTTTGAGTGATTCCTTTCTCTTCACAGAACTCTTCAAGAGTACTGTTTCTGAATTCAGTACCATGATCACTTCTAAGCTGCTTCACTTGAGCAGAGTTCAGCATCTCCATCTTTTTCACAAATCCAATAATTTCTTTAGCAGCCTCTCCTTTGCTCTTCAGAAAGATCACCCATGTGTACCTGGAGAACTCATCAACCATTACTAGAGTTTACCTTCTTCCTCCTAGACTTGGGACATTTACAGGTCCAAACAAGTCCATGTGGATTAAGAAGAGTGGAGTATCAATAGAGAAATTATGTTTGGATTTAAAAGATGTTTTCCTCTGCTTGCCTTTTTCACAAGCTGTGCAGAGTTTATCTTTAACAAAGGTTATAGATGGCAAACCTGTCACCAACTCTTTCTTACAGAGTTTATTGATGTTCTTGAAGTTCAGATGTGACAGCCTTTTGTGCCATAACCAGTTTAAGTCTGCATTTGTTCTTGTGAGAAAGCAGGTTTCAGTTGTGGAATCAGCAGATTGCATGTCCACAACATATACACCTTTCTTTCGGTGAGCACATAGCACAACTTTGCCTTGGGGATCCAATATGTAACCCAGGTGCTCATCAAAGTTAACCTTGTAGCCAGCATCACACAGTTGGCTTATGCTAACAAGGTTATGTTTTAGCCCAACCACATAGGCAACTCTTTTGAATACTGCAGCACCAGCTCTAAGAGTTCCATATCCCTCAGTGGATCCTTGTACATCGTCACCAAATGTGACTTTTGGCCCTTTTTCGGACCTGAGATCACTCAACAATTGTTTACAACCTGTCATGTGCCCTGAGCAGCCACTGTCCAAGTACCAAACCTGGGAAGGTTGTTTTTCCTGCAGAGTGATAAGAGAAATATTAGTCATTTTTAGGGGAACTCATCACAGAGATGAGTTCTCCTACTTCATCAACATTTGTTGATGGACTCATAATATCCACACTAATATTCCCAATTTGAATGGTGTCAGCTTGGATACCATTTTTATTGACTGAGATGTTTCCAACACTGCTTGTAACAGCTGTGAGAGAACTATCAGAGTCAACAGGCCTCATGTCCTCAGGTTCAGGACAGTCTTTGGCCAGATGTGTCTTCTTCCCACATTTATAACATTTTCTCTTTTTAGGATTTTTGAAAGAAGAACTTTCAGAAACACATTCTGAGTTATTTTTGTTGATTCTTTTAGCAGTTTTAGCAAGTTTATTACTATTTGATGAATCAACAGCTTGTGTGGAGGGTTCAAAAGTCACAGCTTTGTTTGTCTCTTCTTTCCTTCTTTTAGGAGGACAAATGTCAAAGACAGGAAGCTTAATTGGCTTTTGAACTTCCACAGTTTTGGGGAACTTATTCCCATGTTTCTCAGATTGAGCAATGGCTTTGCCTTTGTCACTACTGAGACGTGATTTATGCTGCCTATCAACATAATCATTGTTTCTGGTTTTGAAAAACTTATTTTCATGTAAAACCAGTTTACCACTATGATTAGTAAACTTATTAGAAATCACAGCAGGTTTACTTTCAACATGAGACTTGCCCTTGTTGAAAACAGATTGCTTAACTTATGAAAACTTGTTTTCAAAATGTTTAGCATCAAAAGGATTATTATGTCTTTTACCATCAGCTTTGGACACAGAGCCTGTTTTGTCAACAGGTTTAGTATCCACAGCTGTAGTTTGGACATGTTTTCCTTTCTTTTGCTTGTGTGAATCAGCAGAGCACTTAGCAGGCTGGATTGGTAGAGAACATATTCCAACACTAGCTTTTGAGCTAGGTTCACACGAGCTGTCAGTATTTTGAGGCCTGACAAACCTGTTTGTTGAAATTAGTTTACCATTCACTTTTTGAACAAAAGTGTTTGGAAGCTCACCAAGAGTGGATAAATCTTCTTTCAGATTATTAATCTCAACAATGGAAGCTGCTGTATCAAGATCCCCTCCAAGATATGCTTGAATTTGTGCAGGGATCTGTTGACTTATACAATGACTGACTTTTTGTGCAGATTGGCACCAAGAGTCAACTATCTTTTGAAGCTTAGCATGCTTTATATCTGTTTCTCTCTTTTCTTCCAGTAAAATAGAGTTGATGTGTTTTAATTCATCAAGCTCAATTTCCAACTTATGGAAACTGTCCAGTTTACTGGATTTTGTTTTAAGATCAGTTTTAAGCTTGGAGATTTCAAATGATAAAGCATCATGCTTCTCAACAGCAGCTTTCAAATCAACTAGCATAAATTCAAACATCTTAATCTTTTCTTCAGAACTGTAAGCCATAAAATTTTGTACCTTATACATCATTGTAGGATTCCACTTCTCTAAGCTGCTGAAAGCTTCAGCTTCAGCCATATCCTGTTTGAAACTGCTTGTTGATGGGACATCAGTGTTGGCCATCAGACATTGATTGTCTTCTTCATCAGATGATGAATCAGATTCCTCCCAATCACAAGTCTCTGCCATAAGTCCCTTTTGGCGGTTGAAACCCACTGAGTTTTCCAACTTCCTCAGCTTAGCCATGGCCATAAGGTACTTAACCCTATAACCATCATCCTTGTTTGTCTTGTATGGTTTGGATGACTGACCAACAGCTTTTGACACACAGTCAGCAGCTATATGGCAAGTTTTGCCACATTTGAAGCACTCAGCCTTGGATTTATCAAATGCTTTCTTTTTGCCAGCACCTGAACTTCCTTGCAGCATGTTTCTTCCAAACCTTTTCTTGTTGAACCTTTTGACAAGCATAGCTATCATTTGCTCATCATCCTGTTCAGCAAGATCTGCATTATCTTCCTCATCTGACACCTCCTCCTTGTCATCATCCTGTTGATCAGGTTGAATGAACACATCACTCACCTGACTCACAGATTGTCTCACATTAGCCACAAAGGCTGCACCTCTTTTAGACATCTCCAAGGCATTTCTCTTCTGTTGCCTTGACTGTTCATCATTTAGTAAAGATCCATACAAGTTGACAAGATCCATACTTCTGATTGTTCCTGAATTTCTTAAAATTGTTGAAAAGTAATTCCATTCTTCAGGGAGGATGTCTAAAAACTTGTTCACCAGAGTAAGACTGTCCTTAGTGATCCCAACAACTTTGAGATCATTCACAAGAGCAGTAAACCTGGTGTAGGTTTCTGTGAGAGTCTCCTTTGGTTTTGCAAAGAAGAGTTCATACTGTCTAACAAGATTGTTAATCCTGTTATCCAGTGTGATTGTGGGTCCATCATAGACGGTACACAAAGTATCCCACATCTCCTTAGCAGTGTTCATCTTCTCAACCTGTTTGAACACATCATCAGGCAAGGAGATGACTAGATTGTTTCTGGCCTTTGCATCAAGAGCCACCAATCTTTTGTCTTCATCAGACCATTGAGCTTTTGCTTTCTCAAATGTTCTGATCTCAGGAGCTGCTCCTTCAACAGCAGGAGTTATTGTTGTAACAGAGGTTGGCACATAAGGACCCTCCATTACAATTTCTGGTAGTTGTACATCCAGATTCTCTAGGTAGAGCATCATTCTGCACTTCCAACCAGAAAAGTTCTGATGATTGAACTTTGGAGGTTTGCCCATTGAGCCATTGTCATAGTATGAGGAATTTGCAGCACTGTTGTCCATGGAAACTTAGGAGAATGAGAGATCTAGAATGACACACACTCTAAACTGCTCTGATACCAGTTGTAGGTCCCGAGAGGTTCCCAAAGTATATAGCTTTAAGCTGTAGAGGGGGGGTAAATACAGCTATTTAAAAACTACACACTATTTTCTCAATGTTTGTATGTATTATCAACAAATTGTTAATTACAAACAAGCTTGAATGCGGAAAGGTTCAAGCTGAGATGACAGATACAACAGTATGTTTACTAGTCTAAGACAGACTCAAACTAGATTACAATGAATACACTCACTAATAAGTACTCACTGTGTTTACAAGACTTAGAGGAACGGCTTAAGTAGAACAGCTTTGACACAAAGAAACTGTATTACACAAGCAGGCTTGCATGCATGAAGAATATACTTGCACGTTCACTCTTGGCTTCAGCACTTAGCTTTTTGGCTTATTCTTTCTGACCTTAGAAGCTTCCTTTTATACTCACTCAGAGGATCTAAGAGAAACTTCTTCATTGGACGGAATGAAAAAGGAGAAGTCTTGTTTGAAAAGACAACATAACTTTTCTGCACTATTCTGAAAAGCAGACTTGTCTTCACATGTGCAGAACTTTTGTCTTTTCACTTTGTCTATTGTTGCATTGCCTTTAACCAAATAAGGAATGTCAACTTTGCGTCTTTCTTCCTTGTAAAGGCCTATTTTGATATAAGAAAAAGGTCTGTCACCCTCTTTCAAATAACCTTTTGTCTTCATGTTACAGAACAGCGTGGGCAGGCTGAGCAGTTCTGTTTTCCACTTTGTCTTCGACTTGTAAACTGATCTTGTAGCCAAAGACAATACATGAGGACTTGGAAACATATTCCATAAAGTGTTTAGCCTGTTCACAAAGAACAGGTTCTGTTCACAAAGAACAGAACACTTGTAAAATGCCTAAGCTGCTCACTAGTGTAGAGCAGCGTAGACAGTTTATGTCCAGCCTGTTCAGCAGACAGAGCAGCTTGGACAAACTGTCTTAGTTGCAACACATGCAACACATTGAACAGCTTTGGACTGATATTGCAAATCATTTTCAGGTTTCAATAAGGCATATAACAGGCCTTAAATTCAACCTTCAAATATATCAACAGGTTTGATTAGTAATCTCCCCCTCACATCTAGAACAGGTTTGACTGAGGCCTTTTTGTGCCTAACACGTATTAACTGAAATATTCTATGTGTATTCAAATGATAAGCATTCGGTTATTATTATGATTGTATGTTTTGATTGGTAAAAGCAAGATAGTTCATAGTGGTATTATTATTTGTGACGAGTCCATTAGCTTAGGGATTAAGACAAGTAATGAATATTGCATGCGCTATGGCGAGAGATATTGGTTAAAACAGTGTAATTAATTATGTCTATGTGATTGTTGCATGAAATTCGAGTGAGTAATACTTATGTCATGGTGATTCCGTGAATGGTTATCTCCCTTGATTGTTAATTTACTGCGTTAGTTATTGTCCATAAATTTTAGTCACAAATTAGTTGTAAGTCATTAATCTCAATAAACCATTCTAAGCAACCGATTCACAATTAAAGTACTTTCAATAAAACTCACAAGCTAGCCGCCTAACCCTATTTACATACGCACTCCCTGCGGATTCGACCCTTACTTCTTTGAGCTAAAAAGTAGATATAAGGATTATTTCTGCGGGTCACAACGACGGGTCGTCAGATTTTGGCGCTGTTGCCGAGGAGTGGTAACGCTAGTTAGGGCTAGAAGTTAGTTTTTGGCCTTAGTTTTAAGTACCTTGTTTTGGATATTTTTAGTCTTTCAATTCCTATTATTAATAATCACATAAAAAATTAAAATTCAAAAAGGTAATTGTAGTCCTCTACTTTACCACCAAAAAAATAATTAGTTTAATTAGGTAATTTAATTTAAGTATTTTATTAGTTTACGCAAAAACGTCGATCGCCTAGAGGATTGTCGCTACAATTCGAACCCGAAATCGAAAAAGTAGCTAAATCTAACCGAAAGACTGTTAGGATTCAAGAACAACAATTAATCACGGAGGAAGAAATTTCTAATTTAGAAATTCCTACTTTAGAAAGTCCTCCGATTTCGCCGCGAAATCGTGAACGAAAAGAACCCGAGCGTATAGCTGCTAGGATGGGTGAGCAAACGAGACGTACGTTTGAGTCACATTACCGCCCAGGTGATGTGCCCGACCCATCTCCGATTCATTATCCTGAAAATGAGAACGAACCCGAAGTTCGTCCTCAATTATTTCAAATTCTTCCGATCTTCCGAGGGACGCCAAGTGAGGAACCCTACGAACATCTAGCTGAGTTCACAGCTATTTGTAAAGCCAACCATGTTTGAGGTATAATCACCGACGGTTTAAAACTTCGATTATTTCCCTTCTCGTTGAAGGAGAAAACGAAAAATTGGTTCGTATCATTGTCAACCAATAGCATTACGACATGGGATCAAATTAAGAGAGAATTTCTTAATGAATATTATCCCATTAGTAAAACAACTGAGAAAAGAAAGGAAATTACCGGATTTAAACAAAAGCACGGTGAACAATTCTACGAAGCTTTTGATCGTATGAATGAGTTATTGAGAGCTTGTCTACACCACGAAGTACCCAAATGGATGCTTATGAAAACATTTTTTGATGGTGTGAGTCAAGAGAGTCGTAATATGATGCTGCCACAGGATGCACATTTTTAGCGAAAGAAGACGACGAGGCTTGGGAGTTGCTAAGTCAACTCGGTAAAGGTCTTAAAGTTCAAGCTGGTTCTGAAAACATCATAGGAGTTCAAGTTATGGGCATTGACAATGCCTGGAAACGTGAGGTTAAAAGTGAAGTTTCAGAACAGATCAATTGATGAAGGGTCTTTCAAACCCTAATGCATCAAAAAGTAACTGTGTCACATGCGGTGATCCATCGCATCATTCTGAAGCATGTCCTCAAGTGCAATCCACTAAGGAATTTGCTAATGAAGTTTACGATTTTAGAGCTCATAGGGAGAGGGATAATCCATTCTCGAAAACCTACAATCCGGGTTGGAGAAACTATCCTAACTTTCGATGGAAGAATAATCAGCTTACCAATCATCAATCCAAACCCAGATATGAACCACCAAAAAGAGAATATCAATATGGTTCTACTTTTGCAGCTAAGGATGAGTGATATTATAAGCCAAATCATCATGATCAACCGCAATTCCAAGTGGAAAAAAATATGACGTCTTCGCAATTCTCAGAATTTGAAGAATTTATGAAGCAGCACTTACCTACCAGTACTAACACCATGGAGATGTTGAGTCTCCAGATGGGTTTGATAGCTGAGTCGCTTACTAGACGTGAAGAGGGAAATCTTCCTAGCAATACTATTCTCAATCCTTCACATGCTCATCATAATAATGATAAAAACAAGAGATAAATGAAGTAAATGAAGTATCTAAGATAACCACATTGAGAAGTGGTAAAGAGGTAGACAATAAGATTGAGATGCCTAAAGAGCAAGAGGCAGAAGAAGATACCGACACTGAAGTCATGTATGAAGAGAAAGAGGATCCAAAAAAGGAGACTCTGAAGAAGGTTTCTTTAAAGGAACCAATTAAAGCATATATCCCAACTCCCAAAGTTGGGGATGCGGTTAAGAGTCAGGACACTTCAGTTCCTCCTCCATATCCTACTGCTTTAGAAAATCCAAAATCTTCCCCTTATGGCAAAAGAGCCCCACCACCAGAGGATCTGGAGGACTTGTTCAATCAATTTAAGATCAATATTCCTTTGAATAAGGCTATTCAGCAGGTTCCCTCTTATGTCAAATTCTTAATAGATCTCTGCAAACAAAAGAGAAAGTATAAGGTCTTGCTTCCTAAGCAGATGAATTTGACTGAACAGTTAAGTGCAGTAGTTTCTAGTTCTCTACCTCCTAAGCTGAAAGATCATGGATCACCCTTGATTCTGGTGACTATAGGGAATGTGCATTAAAAAGGCACTCCTTGATCTTGGAGCTAGTGTTAATATTTTACCTGGAAACTTGTTTGACAAACATGATCTAGGCCAGTTACAAACAACTGATATTATCTTGTAGCTGGCAGATCAGTCAACCAAGTGCCCAATAGGTATTTTATCAGATGTCATAGTGAATATTGAAGACTTTTACTATCCATTTGATTTCCTAGTAATGGACACCGAAAGTTCAATAGGAGATAATCAACCGGCTATTATCTAAGGCAGACCTTTCTTAGGCACGATTAATGCGCAAATTAATTGTAGGACAGGAGCAGTGGATATTGCCTTTGGAAATCAGAAATTTTAGATTGAATGTGTTTAATGCTTCAAATGTCACTGCAATCGACTCAGAGTGTTATCTTATAGACATGGTGGACGAACTTGCGCAGCAGTATAGTTCGTTAATCAACACCAAAGATAATACTGAATTATCCTTTGCTGAGAAAGAATTAGCCGAATTGAATTCCACTGACTGTGTTAAGGTAGAGGTAGTCATGGAATGCACATTGGAATCCAAACAACCACCGTTGACCCATAGGACTGAAAAATTACCTACTGATTTACCTCAGTCAGCCAAACCTTCAATAGAATAACCACCTGTTCTAGAATTGAAGGAGTTGCCAGCTCATTTAAAAGGAATTAGTCCCACTTTATGTATGCACCGAATCATTACTGATCCAAAAGCTAAACCAGCACGGGATGCACAGAGGAGATTGAATCCTAGTTTAAGAGAAGTAGTTAAAAAGGAAGTATTGAAATGGTTGGACGCTGGAATTTTATATCCCGTATCCGATAGCAAGTTGGTAAGTCCAACCCAAACTATACCCAAGAAATCGGGAATTACAGTGATTGACACTGAAGAAGGAGAAAAGATAACTACTCGCCCTGTAACTGGGTTGAGAGTATGTATTGATTACAGGAAACTCAATGTTGCTACTTCAAAAGATCATTTTAGATCAAATAGTGGAAAAGTTAGCAGGATAGAAGTTTTATTGTTTCCTTGATGGATATTCTGGTTACAATCAGATTCCAATCCATCCGGAGGATCAAGAGAAAACTATATTTACTTGTCCATATGGCACCTTTGCCTTCCAAAAGATGCTGTTCAGACTATGTAATGCACCCGCCACATTCCAGCGCTGTATGATGGCTATCTTTTCAGATACGGTGGGTGGTTCTCTTGAGATATTTATGGACGATTTCTCCATATTTGATAAAACATTCAAAGATTGTGTAGGACATTTAGAGAAAGTCCTAAAGAGATGCACTGAAACCAACTTAGTGTTAAGTTGGGAGAAAAGCCACTTTATGGTAAAAGAAGGGGTAGTCTTAGGTCATATTGTGTCCGAAAAAGGCATGGAAGTAGACAGAGCGAAAGTTCAATTAATTTCTTCACATTCACCCCCCACCAACATTAAAGGAATAAGATCATTCCTAGGCCACGCTGGTCTTTATCGGCGATTCATTAAAGACTTCAGTGATATCTCAACGCCGTGATGCAATCTTCTATCAAAAGATGTCGAGTTAATTTTGATGAGTCGTGCATGAAAGCATTTGAATAGCTTAAATCAAAATTAATGGAAGAGCCAATTCTGTAATTTCTAGATTGGTCTCAACCTTTTGAGATCATGTGCGATGCTAGTGATTATGCAGTTGGTGCTGTATTAGGTCAGAGATTTGAGAAAAAGCCAGTGGTTATTTACTATGCAAGTAAAACCTTTAATGAGGCACAAATCAAATACACCACTACGGAAAAAGAATTATTAGCCGTAGAGTTTGCCCTGGATAAATTCAGATCATATATTTGGGGGACAAAAGTGATTGTGTATTCAGACCACAGTGCTTTAAGATATTTATTGGCAAAGAAGGATGTCAAGCCACGATTGATTCGGTGGATCCTTCTACTGTAAGAATTTGACATAGAAATTAAGGGTAAAAAAGGCACAGAAAATGTTGTTGCCAATCATTTATCAAGGCTTCACTTAATCCCAACAAGCTCAACTGATCAAATCAGAGACTCCTTCCCTGATGAACAATTATTATCTATATCCAAAATTCCTTGGCTTGCGAATCTAGTTAATTATTTCGTATAGAAAATTGCAAGAGCACTGGAACTCTAAACAGAGAAATTACTTCTATGCTCAAGCAAGACAATACATTTGGGATGAGCCTGATTTATTTAAAATAGGAGCAGATCAAATAATAAGATCATGTGTCCCTAATTCGGAACACGAATATATTCTTAAACACTGCCATGCATATGCATGCGGTGGCCATTTCAGTGCTAAGAAAACTGGTCACTGAATATTCCAATGTGGGTTTTCTGGCCCACGATATTTAAGGATGCTTACGAATTCGTAAAAGGATGCACAAGATGCCAGCAAACTAGTGGCATCACAAAAAGGGATGAAATGCCCATGACCCCGATATTAATTGTTGAAATATTTGATGTATGGGGTATTGATTTTATGAGACCCTTCTCTAAAATATTTGGATATGAATACATCTTAGTTGTAGTAGATTATGTTTCCAAATGGGTGGAAGCAGAAGCTACACGAACTAATGATAACCGAGTTGTGTGTAAATTTGTTAAACGAAATATTTTTTGCACGACACGGTATCCCAAGGGCTATCATGAGTAACGGAGGGTCACATTTTAAAAATCAGCATTTTGCTAAACTCCTTAAGCAATATGGAGTTAACTATAGAATAGCAATGCCTTATCATCCGCAAACTAGCGGATAAGTCGAGATCTCTAATAGAGATATCAAGAGAATCCTTGAAAATACTGTCAGACCTGATTGTAAGGATTGGTCGCAAAAACTAGAGGATGCTCTATGGGCATACAGAACTGCATTTAAAACACCAATCGGTATGTCCCCATGTACACTTGTTTATGCTAAGCTTTGCCATCTTCCAATAGAACTAGAACACTAAGCTCTACGGGCAATCAAAAACACTAGTTTTAATTTACACAATGCCGGTGTTGATAGGAAATTTCAATTAAATGAGCTGGAAGAAATTTGTAGAGAAGCCTACGAAAGTGCAACAATTTACAAAGAGAAAACAAAAGTTTTTCACGACAGGATGCTTAAATATAAAATATTTACTAAAGGAAATAACGTTTAGTTATTTAATGCAAGACTTAGACTATTTCCAAGTAAATTAAAAAGTAAATGGACAGGTCCATACATCGTAACTAATACCGACCCACATGGTGTGGTAGAAATCCAAGACCCAAAAGGTGGTGAACCATTTAAAGCCAATGGACATAAACTTAAATGATATGTTCAATGGGCCACCAAGAATATGTTAGTCTCTGAATTAATCTGACAACAACATCCAAAAGTTAATTAATTAGTTTAGGAGCAATACGTCTGGCTGAAGACGTAAAACTTAGCGCTTTCTGGGAGGCAACCCAGAGTATTTTGATTATTTGATTTTGTTTGTTTTTAGTGTGTTTATTTGCATATGTGTTAATTGTGTGTACCCAATTAAGTTGGGGAGGATTCATCCTCTCGAACTCGGTTGTGTTTAGGTTTAAATTAAATATGAGGATCCCACATTAGAAATAGAAGTTTAAGCACGTACACCGAATTATTATAACCCAATTTTACGAGCGTAAGTTGGGGAGAGTACCCATAAGATTTTTAAACATTGAAGAAACGGGTTTAGAGACAAGTGCACGCCCCAGATCAGAAATCCGGAGGCCCGAGCGCAGGGGGCGCAGCCCTGCGCTGGCCCTACGCCCCAACGCGCTTAAAATTTTATAAATACAGATCTAAACACCCAAAATCTCTTAAACCCTAAAACCTAGTTCCAGAAACGGCGATTTATCGAATTCTAAGCCTAAAACCTCTAAATCATCTTTTCTACGTTAAATCTTCAATCCAATGCTAGTTTATCTCAAGGATTAGCAAGGTATATTCTTTCTAACGCCCCTAGCTTCATTCTACATTAGTTTGTTATAGTTATATCATGCATGCATGGGATGAAATTTTTCGAGGTTACATTTTTTTTATTGAAAAAGGGTTAATAATAAATTTCTATATACTCATATAAATAGATTTTTGCAAATCTTTTAATAAAAATTATGACTTTTTCCATATATGCTTTATTGTTAATATTTCTAATATTTTTGCCTAAAGGGTTATTCTTAAACTATTAAAATATTTATTTATTAAAGTTCATGCATTTGATAGGTTTAGTTTGGGCTCACATTGTTGGTGAGACTTAGGATTAGATATTTATCGATGAAAAAGGGTGTTTAATTATCATGCATCATTAATGTAGGAAACCCTATTTTAAAAATCCTTAGTCTTTGCAATTTTTTTTTATTGTAGATGTCAACCCAATATCACGCCAACGGTAACCGTTCTGCACATACCCAAACCCCTAGTTATTTTTAACGTGCTTCCACATCACCAAGACACTACTTATGTGAGACCTCAAGAGATCCTTCAAGTACACGCCCTTATGACCGGATACCCGACTGTGTCATTGGGATATGTTATTATGCAGAATCTATGGGAATGTCATGTAACAGGTCAAGGACTGAATTACCCTCACTGTAGGATGCTTACTGAGTTATTCGTTATAGAAAAAGCAGTGACGGAAGAGTTTCCCATAAGGTTCATTAACCCGAATATCATGTGGTTTTCGAGGATTACTATGATAGGGTTAGTGTTTGAGCGCACTGAAGTAGGATTCTAACGCTGTTGCTCTAAAACAGCTAAAGTGACCCAAATCCCATTTAATGCCCCTGAACACCCAACTGAAGGACAAAGCAGTAAAGGAAATGCCAGAATGGTAGTCGACGAAGAAGACCAGAGACCATGGAAGAAGATCGAGACTTTCGATATTGTATGGGATCAGGTTGATAAACAGAAGGGAATAGTTGTAGATTTGGTGACACTTCGAGGAGGCCAACAAAAAAATGATCAGCTGCTTCAAGTGCATTCTGACTGGCTCACCAATATCCAGATAATAGTTGGCGAATTAGAAGAAGTTGTCGCTCCTCCGAAAGAATTTTGATTTTATTTTATTATTTGAGTATGATTGGTTTGTTTGTTGCGCGATTAACATTACATTTGATTTGGTTTGTTTCTGATGTGGTTTGCTTATTTTATTTGAATTGTAATCGTACTTTATTTGGTTTTTATTTTTAAGTGTGGTGCGTTTATTTTATTTGATTTAATAAAAGTGAATTTTATTTGAATATTATTGAGTATTTTAAATTTAATTGCTATGAATAAGAAATTGGTACCAATCTATCTCTCTAAGTTATTAATTAATTATAATATGACGAGGACGTCATAAAGGTCTAAGTTGGGAAGGGTAGGTTCTATCGATAAGAATTGATTAATTTAGCCCCCTCAAAATTTTTAGACCACATTTTATAACCAAATTTAGAGAGATATACAGCCCCGTGTACCAAAACAGTAAAAAAATTTGAAAATTTAACAGAGTTGGGCGCAGGGGGGTGCAGCCCTGCGCTAACCCTACGCCCCATCGAGATAAAACCTCTAGTTAAGCCTCATTCTTCATTTTCACAAACCCTAGAACCCTCAACCTACGCTTGGTGTGCAGCCATACTCCCAAACCCTACGTTTGTGTTAAAAAAAAATTGCAAATCTAAGCCCCAAAACACCCACATTATCATATATATCAAAGATCTAGACTAGAAATCACTTTTTTTGTGGGTAGTTTCATCCATTTTGAAGGATGATTTTTGGGTAAAGAAGGGGTGAAGCAAAAGGCTAGATTTTTACCAATTTAAGCTTCCAATCACAAAGGTTAGTGTTTTTAGTAAGCAAATGCAACTAATTTCATACTTTCTGAGCGAAAAATGAAAGCTTGAGCATCATGGTCATCCATGAAGTTTTCATGCTGATTTTCACTTTTATAGAGTCAAAGTATGTGAAATTGCATGAATTTGATGATAACCTTGATATATGTGTGATGAGATATGTGTTTACTTGTTATTTTAGTTAATTTGCCATGGTTAAAATATCTAGAAAATAATTTAGATTTATAAAGTTTGTTACCTAAATGTGCATATCATGTTTAAATTATAAAATTTGGGTAATTAGCTAGAACATGAGTTTATGTGCTACATGGAATTGTATTGATAATTAAGTATGTGTTTGGCATCTAAATTATGGCAAATTATAGACTATATATAGAGTGATGCAAAATTAGAGCGTAAAAAGTATATATATATATATGTATAATAGTACAATACCCGTGCAAAGCGGCGGCGAATACAAATATTTATTTCGATTACTTATTTATTTAATAGCATGATATGTAATAATAATATACTTCAATCGATACACCCATGCTCTTCAGGTGCGTGTATAATGTAGCGTCCCAAAGTTCACGAATCTTAACCTTTCTTAAACTTCACTTAAGATATAAATATTGATTTTAGAGTATGAAAATATTGTTAATTTTCCAGATTCAAGCCTACTACTTTCTAATCAAATTTGGTTATTTATATGTAAAAGTTCATGTTCGGCTGCCGATGATGATATATATTTTGAATTTGGTTATATATTATCGTATAATTGAAGCATTTGGAGACTTACTTGACACTAAGTTAATTCAGTTACTTCACTTTCTATTTTTTAATAGTTTCAATTGGTTGTTGTTAATGAATCACGAAAGTCCTGATTACTATTATGAGGAATCAAGACGTATACAATGTACTAAATGTGGCCATTCACATATATGGATATGTATAATTAGGACAAATTTGAAGGCAAGATGGTGTCAGGTGGGACCTTCATACAGGAAAATAAAGATGAAAATTTTCAATTCTCTGTAGCATCATATTATGTTATTGTATTCTTTTTTTTTTTTCAGGATTGCTGTAAGTATCAACAAGCCCGGGATGGAGATCATCTGCTGTAAGTATCATCTAATTATAATATTCATTACTCTGTAAATCA
The DNA here is from genome assembly GCA_020465985.1 of Centrapalus pauciflorus. Classification (NCBI taxonomy): domain Eukaryota; kingdom Viridiplantae; phylum Streptophyta; class Magnoliopsida; order Asterales; family Asteraceae; genus Centrapalus; species Centrapalus pauciflorus. The sequence continues at coordinate 82,148 of JAANYP010002898.1, read as the reverse complement.
TACCGATATATTGTTGTTGAGATTTGATCACTTACATGTAAGCATGCAATTCATAGTAGTTAAGAGAAAGAAAAGGAATATGGGAAATCTATAACTACTATTAAAACAAAATCCTGTTATCCACGTGTCATCTCCCAGGATGTAAGGTCTTTGGAGATGTATTTTTTCTTTAGTTTAGTATATATAGATGAAGGCTCTTTCCTTACAATTTGCGTCTGTTACTAATCATGTGTTTTGTTGTATTTTTCTTTAGAAGAGAGGTTTGTCATTTTATAGGGTTTGGTTGTCATTTTGTCAAAAGTGTGTTCCAAACACAGCTTTGATCATGTGTAGCCATTCATCTAAGAAGCATGTTATAACTATACAAAAAAAAATCCCCAAAATTACAACCATCTGAACACCTAAGTTTGGCTCCTGATATACATCTTTTTAATGTTGGCAATTTCCATGTTTCTAATTAGTTTTTAAATTGTTGGTTGTGGAAGTAAATGTATCAAGATCTTTTGGTAAAAGATTTGCTGCGGATACGGGTTTGTTGTGGGATGTAAAAAGAGTAGGTTGCAGCCTTCAGGAAATAGTTTGAGATTATAGTGTGTTCTAGATGCAACCTCAAGTAATTCAAGTCCAATAAGTGTTGGAGGGCTGCCTTAACTTTGCAGCTTTAGTTTGAAATTTCAATGGAATCTGCTTCTTCTTTTGCATGTTCAAAACATACCAGAAAGTTCAAAGGAGGATTTTTATAATGGTTGTTTTGTAATTTTCTTATTTTAAATAATGGTTGGATTCAAAACCAAATGAAAACCGGATAAAAATTAGAGAGTTCGTATATTTGGATACAATTTTTAATTAAGTAATTAATATAAATCTGTCATCATTGTAGCTTCATCATCAAATAAGTTTACAAATTTATTAATGGGTTTAAGAATTAAGAATCATTTCGCACATCAATTATATGATCCTTAAGCATATGAATTTCATTGATAAACTGTGACACCCTTGCCACAATAACCACCATTTACATTACACCCAGGATTATACACCACATAATTAATTTCATAATGATCTGAATACTTAACCAAGTGTGGAAGCATTAAAATACAAAATAAAATGTTACAATTACAGTTAGACACCCTACGGTGCTACAAGGTTCCAATACTAAGTCTACAAACTCAACTTTATTACATTCATCCCAAACATATTACAACATTGTCCTGAATCACAATTACCGATTATGTAGTATCAAGTCTTCCAAGTCTTCACACGACCTAACTAGAAGGTCTGGCAACTGATTTACCCTTTCCTGTAAAAATAAGACAACTGAGGGGTAAGCGAATGCTTAGTGAATACACAGATTTACGCATTTTATAAATCCTTATGATGCCCACAAGAGTAGCACCGACGACACACGTCGTGCACTCTCCACGTACACAAAGTACGACACACATGAGCCGTCGCTCCTACGAGCCCAAAGCTCGGTATGAAACCCAACCATCTGATACAGACATAACAACGGGGATGACATACTGCCTACCAGAACCTCGAAGAGATCAACTCCGGGTCATATAGCGCAAGAACATCGGAGTAACAGATGCGACCCACCGGTCCATCGTTAGATGCACAACAAATGAACGGACAATGCAACAAATGTGAATGTGCATCTAAATCTACGCAAGTTAGTAGAATTCCAAACGAAAAATGAAGCAACATGTCTCAACAGGCAATAGCAATCATAAAGCAGATATAAACATGCGAAATCATATGTACTCACAGTGGGGTGCGTTATTAAACTTTAAATTATCTTATCTCTCCTCGGACTTTCAACCGGATCACAAAGTACCCCACTGTGGGTTAAACAACACCACAAGGGACCTGTTACATTTTCATATGATAAACATATTATCATTAAATGGTTTTTAACAAATTAGCTTTAATTTGTGCAAATAAAAGTATTACAACATTCGGAACCGACATCCGAAACTTATATTTAAATCACATCATTTGGTGTGTTATTATTTCCAAATAACCTTCCTTTATTTGCATTAATATGGTACAAAAGATATCCCAAAAGTGTGATCATTTGTCCATAAATTCGGGTCCTTTTAAACCCATCCGAATTACCCATGAATTGCATAGAACTCCCCGAGTTCCCATAGAACTCGCCGAGTTCATATCCGAATTTCGGATCCATAACTACATTTCGGACCCATCCGAATTGGGTTGACCCATCTGAATTCGGGTCCATCCGAGTTCGATTCTTAATTTGATTTCGGTCCTATCCAATTTCGGGTCTCATCCGAATTCGGGTCCCAACCGAATTCGGATCCAACACTTATAAATTTTTGAAGATTTATTCAAAATGTTCTTGAGAACTCCCCGAGTTCCCCCTGAACTCGCCGAGTTCACATGCAGGTTTTGCCTTCGAAACTTACGGATTTCCACTAAAAATTTCCAAATTCAATTTATAGCAACATGCAATCAATCCTAATGTTTTATTAACATTATTGGGGTATTTTTACATCATTTTCCATAACATAAACATCCAAATTCGTTCAGATTGAACCAAAAATGAGTAAAACTCCAAGAACTCAAAAACTTAATAAAAACTCAGATTTATTACCTTTCTGGACGAATCAACCAATGATTCTTGTTTCTGAACCTTCAATGGACTTCAACTGATGATTTCCAACTTGAATAACACACATGCAACATCATTTATCAGATTCAAAATTCGAATTTTGAAGTTCAAAGTCTCCAAATAAACCCCAAGTTGAGATATGATATTCTTACCTTAAATTTTAACATGAATCTTGTTATTTCAGATCTAAATCCATGAATTTTCTTCAATGATTTCGAATTTCAGCAGAGTTTGTTGTGAGAGAGAGTGCAATTTGTGTTTTGAAATGAAGAAATGAAAAGACATAGAAGTCTTTTTATTCATAACTTTAGACTTATTACATAAGTGGCCCCTCCACTAATCAGATTTCACTAAATACTGATTTTATCTTAGTTTTATCCTTACTAACAATTATAAATCATAATACTCCATAATAATAATTCAAAATTCTAAAGCTTCATAATTTCTCAAAATAGCAACCAACTTTCAATATCCAGATACATAGACATTTTTAATAGTTTAACTTAATACAAAAATTCATCTAATTATCCCAATTACAATAAATTAAATCCGAGGATGTTACAGCATGGGCTCCACCACGCTCAACTTCGTCCTCGAAGTTACTCGGATTCGAACAGTTGTGGATATTTCCTTAACATTTCCGCCTTTGTCTCCCAAGTGTGATTCGCTCCCTTATGATGCTTCCAACGTACCAGCACCATCTCTATCTCTTTACTTCTTAATTTCTTCACTTTCGTATCTAACACACACTCCGGCTCTTCAACATATCGGAGCCTTTCATCGATCTGCAACTCAGTGTATTCAGCCCAATCTTCGTTTTCGGTTGTAAATGACTATCGGAGATTTCCAACATGAAATACTGGATGTATGCCTGACATCTCTTCAGGCAACTCCAGGCGATACGATTGGTTTCCAACTTTTTCTACTATCTTAAATGGCCCAACAAATCTCGGAGCTAACTTGCCTCTCTTCACGAAACGAGTAACACCCCTCATGGGTGATACTTTCAAGTAAACCCAGTCATTCACTTCAAAGTTGATAGGTTTGTGTCTTCTGTCATAATAACTTTTCTGACGGTCCTGGGCCGCCTTCATGTTCTGTCGCACCAATTGTATTTTCTCATTTGTTTCTTTAAGTAATGCTGGCCCAGCAATCGGTGTTTCTCCAGTTTCTCTCCAACATGTAGGAGTCCTACACCTTCTCCCATATAAAGCCTCAAATGGTGCCTTCTTTATCGTTGCATGATAGCTGTTATTGTATGAAAATTCTATCAACGGCAAATGGTCGTCCCAATTGCCACCGAGATCCAATATGCATGATCTCATCATATCCTCTAAAGTAAGGATGTTTCGTTCACTCTGACCATCGGTTTGTGGGCGATAAGCCGTACTCATAGCAATCCTCGTTCCCAACCCTTCATGCAATGCCGACCAGAAATTAGAAGTAAACCGGCTGTCCCGGTTTGACACAATAGACTTAGGCACTCCATGTCTAGAAACAATCTCGGTCATGTAAATTTGAGCCAACTTTTCTAACGAATAACTTTCTCTTATCGGAATAAAGTGAGCCGACTTAGTCAATCTATCCACTATTACCCAAACCGCATCATGTTGACGCCTAGTTTTCGGCAGTTTCGTAACGAAGTCCATAGTGATGTGTTCCCACTTCCACTCCGGAATGGGAAGCGGTTGCAAACTACCATAAGGCTGCTGGTGTTCGGCTTTCACAAGCCGGCAAGTCCTACATCGTTCAACATATTGGCCGATATCCTTCTTCAATCCCGGCCACCAAAAATCTGCCTTTAAGTCATTGTACATCTTTGTGCTCCCGGGATGTACAGAAAATTTGATTGATGCGTTTCTTCGACGATCACATTCCTCATACCACCATACTTCGGCACCCAGATTCTTCCGTACACACCTTTTAAACCCGACTCGCTCGTTTCCATATTCTTTATTTGTACTCTTATATCTTCGGCACCAACATTTTCGTCTTTCAAGGCTTCCTCTTGAGCGGCCTTGACATCATCTATAATAGTAGACGTTAACATAGTAGACGTCATCATGTAGCAACAATCCTTAGCATAAGCTTTTCGGCTCAAGGCATCGGCTACTACATTAGCCTTTCCCGGGTGATAAAGGATTTCACAATCATAATCCTTTATTAGCTCCATAGATCGTCTCTGCTTCATATTGAGTTCTTTCTGGCTGAAGATGTACTTCAAACTCTTATAATCTGTGTATAACTGACACTTAGTCCCATAGAGATAGTGCCTCCATAACTTCAAAGCAAACGTAACAGCTGTCAACTCAAGATCATGAGTTGAGTAGTTCTTTTCATGCTGCTTAAGTTGTCTCGAAGCATAAGCAATTACTTTCCAGCGCTGCATCAGTACAGCACCTAACCCCAACCTCGAAGCATCTGTGTAAACCACAAAATCCTCATTGCCCTCCGGTAGAGCAAGTATCGGTGCATCGCTTAACGTCTTCTTCAAGATCTCAAATGCTTCTTGCTGTATGGTTTCCCAAACAAATGGGGCATTCTTCTTTGTTAATGCCGTCAACGGAACTGCAATCTTCGAAAAATCCTTTATAAACCTCTGATAGTATCCCGCCAATCCCAGAAAACTTTTGACTTCAGTAGCTGAACACGGCGGTTCCCAATTTCTTATGGCTTCAACCTTAGCTGGATCTACAGAAATCCCAGCTCCCGAGATAACATGTCCCAAAAACTGTATCTGTAGCAACCAAAACTCACACTTCGAAAATTTGGCATACAACCTTTCTTTTCTTAGTAATTCCAGCAATTCCTTTAAATGATCAGCATGTTCGGCTTCAGACTTAGAGTATACCAAAATATCATCTATAAACACGATCACCAATTTGTCTAACATAGGTCTGCAAACTCGGTTCATTAGATCCATAAAGACAGCCGGGGCATTGGTTAACCCGAAAGGCATAACCAAAAACTCATAATGCCCATAACGTGTCCTAAATGCTGTCTTAGGCACATCCTCTTCTCGTACCTTCAACTGATGGTACCCCGACCTCAAATCAATCTTGGAAAACACGCTTGCTCCATGTAATTGATCAAACAAGTCGTCTATCCTCGGTAGTGGATACTTGTTCTTAATCGTCAACTTATTAAGCTCCCGGTAGTCAATGCACATTCGCATTGTGCCATCCTTCTTTTTCACGAACAATACCGGAGCTCCCCACGGCGATGAACTCGGTCGAATGAAGCCCTTGTCCAACAACTCCTGGAGTTGTGTCATCATCTCTTTCATCTCGGTTGGGGCAAGGCGATCTGGAGAACGAGCTACCGGTGCAGCTCCAGGGATCAGATCGATTCGAAACTCAACTTGTCTCTCAGGCGGCACGCCAGACAAGTCTTCCGGAAACACATCCGGGAATTGTGATACAACAGGCACATCGGCCAACGTCTTCTTCTCAGCCTTAGCATCAATAGCATATGCTAAGTAGGCGTCACATCCCTTTGCAACAAGCTTCCGAGCTTTTACAATGGTCAGTAAACACAGATCCCCACTTCTCCTATCCCCGTAAATACAGATCTCACGCCCCTCCGGAGTAGTTATCTTTATCATCCGCTTCTTACATACTATGTGGGCTTCATTCTCTATCAACCAATCAATCCCGATTATCACATCAAATTCACTGAAGTCTATCGGTATCAGATCCAAATTGAAGACTACATCTTCAATCACTAACGTGCAGTTACGGTATACGTGATCTACTTTTACTAGAGTGTTGCTAGCAGTTTCTATGTCAAGTATAGTAGACAACTTAGACAATGGCATCGACAATAGTTGAGAAAAAGCAGTAGACACAAAGGACCGGTTGGCACCCGAATCGAAAAGAACTCGTGCAGGCATGTAATTAACAATAAACATACCAGTAACCACCTCGGGGTTTTCCTTAGCCTCTTCCGCAGTAATCTGAAATGCACGAGCCGGTGCCCTTTGTGGCTGGTTCCGGCGGTTGACTGAACCACCACTAGATCCTCCAGATGATCGGGTTATCGATGGAGCAGCAGCTGCTGGAGCGTTCTTTCGACAATTCCGACTATAGTGCCCACATACCCCACACTTATGGCAAGCATCCGATTTCCGTGGGCATTCATTCTGAAAGTGGCCCAACTCTCCGCAGCAAAAACACGCACGCCCGTTTGTGCACTTGCCGAAGTGTTCCAGATGACACTTATTACAATACTGCGGCTTGGTGTTGATAGAGTAAGCACGTGCACGACCAGAAGAACTAGACTGTCGACGGAAGGACTGTTGTGGCGAGTACTGCGATGATCGTGAAGAACCAGAGTAGCCTCCTTCGCGCTGGCGCTTCGGCGGTGACGGTTGTGTTGGGTTGGTGGAAGCAGCAGCAGACCCAATAGAATAACCCGACATGATCAGAATTTGCTCTACATTTCTGGCAGCCTCAAGTAAGCCAGCAAATGTAGGGTAGCAGACGTTGCTCATAACCCTTCTGATCTCAATATCCAAACCAGCCTCAAATCATGTCACCTTCCTTTCTTCAGTATCAACTTGATGAGGCGCAAACAGACTCAGCCTCGTGAACTCTACAGCATATTGGGACACAGTCTTAGTCCCCTGCATCAACGCCATAAACTTTGCCTCCAATCTTCGACGCTCATCAACTGGACAGTATTGCTGAGTAAATAACTCTGTAAACTCAGCCCAAGTCATCATAGCCACTTTCTCCAAGGTTAAGGCATTAACCATGGAATTCCACCACATGATTGCGTCGTTTGTGAACATAGCAGTAGCATACCGAACCATGTCCTTCTCAGCACAGTTGCTGATTCGGAATGTCCGTTCGGTTGTTGTTATCCATTCCAGTCCGGCAACAGCATCATCCAATCCATTAAACTCCACAGCACCATTTCCTTTGAAATCCTTAAACCGACAACCTTTGGGTTTGTTAGACGACCCAGTGTTGTCATCTTGTTCATCATTATTGTTGCCCCCTTCCTTCTCCTTGTTCTTTCTCTTATCCTCTCTTCTCTTAGCATCAGCCTCATCTCGAGCCCGAAACTGATCTTGTATCATCTTATTCTTCTCAGCCATCATGGCTAGCATCATCTCTCTGGCTTCTTCGGGTGTCATTCCTCCTCCAGACATGTTCTGAAATTATAAACATATAATTTGTTTAGTAACATGTCATTAATTTAAAGACACCACCCATTTGTCCCGTATGATAGTCAATCTCCTATAATTACTAAATCATAACCTATCTTAGTTCAGATCATTACTTAAACTACTACATATCATCACTTAATGTTTGAGACCAAGACCTCGCGGACACTTGAATCTCAAACTACTGCTCTGATACCATCTCGTGTGACACCCTTGCCACAATAACCACCATTTACATTACACCCAGGATTATACACCACATAACTAATTGCATAATGATCTGAATACTTAAACAAGTGCGGAAGCATTAAAATACAAAATAAAATGTTACAATTACAGTTAGACACCCTACGGTGCTACAAGGTTCCAATACTAAGTCTACAAACTCAACTTTATTACATTCATCCCAAACATATTACAACATTGTCCTGAATCACAATTACCGATTATGTAGTATCAAGTCTTCCAAGTCTTCACACGACCTAACTAGAAGGTCCGGCAGCTGATTTACCCTTTCCTGTAAAAATAAGACAACTGAGGGGTAAGCGAATGTTTAGTGAATACACAGATTTACGCATTTCATAAATCCTTATGATGCCCACAAGAGTAGCACCGATGACACACGTCGTGCACTCTCCACGTACACAAAGTACGACACACATGAGCCGTCGCTCCTACGAGCCCAAAGCTCGGTATGAAACCCAACCATCTGAGACAGACATAACAACGGGGATGACATACTGCCTACCAGAACCTCGAAGGGATCAGCTCCGGGTCATATAGCGCAGTAACATCGGAGTAACAGATGCGACCCACCGGTCCATCGTTAGATGCACAACAAATGAATGGACAATGCAACAAATGTGAATGTGCATCTAAATCTACGCAAGTTAGTAGAATTCCAAACGAAATATGAAGCAACATGTCTCAGCAGGCAATAGCAATCATAAAGCAGATATAAACATGCGAAATCATATGTACTCACAGTGGGGTGCGTTATTAAACTTTAAATTATCTTATCTCTCCTCGGACTTTCAACCGGATCACAAAGTACCCCACTGTGGGTTAAACAACACCACAAGGGACCTGTTACATTTTCATATGATAAACATATTATCATTACATGGTTTTTAACAAATTAGCTTTAATTTGTGCAAATAAAAGTATTACAACATTCGGAACCGACATCCGAAACTTATATTTAAATCACATCATTTGGTGTGTTATTATTTCCAAATAACCTTCCTTTATTTGCATTAATATGGTACAAAAGATATCCCAAAAGTGTGATCATTTTTCCATAAATTTTCGGGTCCTTTTAAACCCATCCGAATTACCCATGAATTGCATAGAACTCCCCGAGTTCCCATAGAACTCACCGAGTTCATATCCGAATTTTGGATCCATAACTACATTTCGGACCCATCCGAATTGGGTTGACCCATCCGAGTTCGATTCTTAATTTGATTTCGGTCCTATCCAATTTCGGGTCTCATCCGAATTCGGGTCCCAACCGAATTCGGATCCAACACTTATGAATTTTTTAAGATTTATTCAAAATGTTCTTGAGAACTCCCCGAGTTCCCCCTGAACTCGCCGAGTTCACATGCAGGTTTTGCCTTCGAAACTTACGGATTTCCACTAAAAATTTCCAAATTCAATTTATAGCAACATGCAATCAATCCTAATGTTTTATTAACATTATTGGGGTATTTTTACATCATTTTCCATAACATAAACATCCAAATTCGTTCAGATTGAACCAAAAATGAGTAAAACTCCAAGAACTCAAAAACTTAATAAAAACTCAGATTTATTACCTTTCTGGACGAATCAACCAATGATTCTTGTTTCTGAACCTTCAATGGACTTCAACTGATGATTTCCAACTTGAATAACACACATGCAACATCATTTATCAGATTCAAAATTCGAATTTTGAAGTTCAAAGTCTCCAAATAAACCCCAAGTTGAGATATGATATTCTTACCTTAACATTTAACTTGAATCTTGTTATTTCAGATCTAAATCCACGAATTTTCTTCAATGATTTCGAATTTCAGCAGAGTTTGTAGTGAGAGAGAGTGCAATTTGTGTTTTGAAATGAAGAAATGAAAAGACATAGAAGTCTTTTTATTCATAACTTTAGTCTTATTACATAAGTGGCCCCTCCACTTATCAGATTTCACTAAATACTGATTTTATCTTAGTTTTATCCTTACTAACAATTATAAATCATAATACTCCATAATAATAATTCAAAATTCTAAAGCTTCATAATTTCTCAAAATAGCAACCAACTTTCAATATCCAAATACATAGACATTTTTAATAGTTTAACTTAATACAAAAATTCATCTAATTATCCCAATTACAATAAATTAAATCCGAGGATGTTACATAAACAACATTCGAGATTTTAGCAAAAGTAGAATCACATTATGTCTTTGGTATTCTAAGATTTTTAACCCTTTCCCAACAAACAACAACTTAATTTTTTGCTCAAGATTTAGAACCTAATAGTCCTTTTGTAAACATAAATCTTTTGGATGATTCTTGCAACTTTTTCATTCTGATATTCTTACGATGAATATTGGCAAAACAACATGAATCATGTGAAAGCAAATAAATCTGTACACAAGGAATCTGTCTGTGATCTAAGTTATAATTATATTTGGAATATGGTTGCTAATGGAGTTGTAAATCCCTTAATTTTGTGCATGCCTGCAACTACACAGTTTCATTTATCTTAAAGTTTACTTCAGTAATCCATTAATAATCTTGTGATTGTTTTTTACATTAAAGTTTAGTAGGCTATTTTTATGTGTATCTAAATGTCAAATGGCACGTGTCCAGCTTTCAGGTGCATTTACATTCTTGTTATCTAAAGATATATTCAGATTTACAAATGAAATATTGAAATGTCAAAAGGGCAAGCTTCAAGGGCTTTTTTGTAGTTGATTCACTTCACTTATTACATTTGTTGGCTCCATTTTCAAAAATGTGGTTATGATTTTTATATTTGCAGTTTATTTGACAATATTTTATTTATTTATTTTTTTGTTTCAGAAATCAGAGTTTATCGGAGCTTGTAATCAATCACAAATTCCCAAAGGTATTCTAGAAGTCCACTGTTTATTTCTACATGTTTGTTATGCTTTTTGGGATATATATGTATATAGATAGAGACGAAAGAAAGAGTGAGACTTAGGATTAGATATTTAACGATGAAAAAGGGTGTCTAATTATCATGCATCATTTATGTAGGAAACCCTATTTTAATAATCCTTAGTCTTTGCAATTTTTTTAATTGTAGATGTCAACCCAATATCACGCCAACGGTAACCATTCTGCACATACCCAAACCCCTAGTTATTTTTAACGTGCTTCCACGTCACCAAGACACTACTTATGTGAGACCTCAAGAGATCCTTCAAGTACATGCCCTTATGACCGGATACCCGATTGTGTCATTGGGAGATGTGCAGAATCTATGGAAATGTCATGTAACAGGTCAGGGACTGAATTACCCTCACTGTAGGATGCTTACTGAGTTATTCGTTATAGAAAAAGCAGTGGCGGAAGAGTTGCCCATACGGTTCATCAACCCGAATATCATGTGGTTTACGAGGAATACTATGATAGGGTTAGTGTTTGAGCGCACTGAAGTAGGATTCCAAATCTGTTGCCCTAAAACAGCTAAAGTGACCCAAATCCCATTTAATGCCCCTGAACACCCGACTGAAGGACAAAGCAGTAAAGGAAAAGCCAGAATGGAAGTCGACGAAGAAGACCAGAGACCATGGAAGAAGATCAAGACTACCGATATTGTATGGGATCAGGTTCATAAACAGAAGGGAATAGTTGTCGATTTGGTGAACCCAAACAACATGCTGCTTAAAGAAATCGAGACACTTCGAGGAGGCCAACAAAAAAATGATCAGCTGCTTTAAGTGCATTCTGACTAGCTCACCAATATCCAGATAATAGTTGGCTAATTAGAAGAAGTTGTCGCTCCTCCGAAAGAATTTTGATTTTATTTTATTATTTGAGTATGATTGGTTGGTTTGTTGCGCGATAAACATTACATTTGATTTGGTTTGTTTCTGATGTGGTTTGCTTATTTTATTTGAATTGTAATCGTACTTTATTTGGTTTTTATTTTTAAGTGTGGTGTGTTTATTTTATTTGAATTAATAAAGTGAATATTATTTGAATATTATTTAGTATTTAAAATTTAATTGCTATGAATAAGAAATGGATACCAATCTATCTCTCTAAGTTATTAATTAATTATAATATGACGAGGACGTCATAAAGGTCTTTGTTCGGGAGGGTAGGTTCTAACAATAAGAATTGATTAATTTAGCCCCCTCAAAATTTTTAGACCACATTTTATAACAAAAATTAGAGAGATATACAGCCCCGTATACCAAAACAGTAAAAAAATTAAAAATTTAACAGAGTTGGGCGCAGGGGGGTGCAGCCCTGCGCTAACCCTACGCCCCATCGAGATAAAACCTCAAGTTAAGGCTCATTCTTGATTTTCACAAACCCTAGAACCCTCAACCTACGCTTGTTGTGAGGCCATACTCTAAAACCCTACTTTTGTGTTAAAAAAATTGCAAATCGGAGCCCCAAAACACCCACATTATCATATATATCAAAGATCTAGACTAGAAATCACTTTTTTGTGGGTAGTTTCATCCATTTTGAAGGATTTTTGGGTAAAGAAGGGGTGAAGCAAAAGGCTAGATTTTTACCAATTTAAACTTCCAATCACAAAGGTTATTGTTTTTAGTAAGCAAATGCAACTAATTTTATACTTTTGAGCGAAAAATGAAAGCTTGAGCATCATGGTCATCCATGGAGTTTTCATGCTGATTTTGACTTTTTTTAGAGTCAAAGTATGTGAAATTGCATGAATTTGATGATAATTTTGATGTATGTGTGATGAGATATGTGTTTACTTGTTATTTTAGTTAATTTGCCATGTTTAAAATATCTAGAAATTAATTTAGCTTTATAAAGTTTGTTACCTAAATGTGCATATGATGTTTAAATTATAAAATTTGGGTAATTAGCTAGAACATGAGTTTATGTGCTACATGGAATTGTATTGATAATTAAGTATGTGTTTGGCATCTAAATTATGGCAAATTATAGACTATATATAGAGTGATGCAAAATTAGAGCGTAAAAAGTATATATATATATATATATATATATATATATATATATATATATATGTGTGTGTGTGTGTGTGTGTGTGTGTGTGTGTATATATGTATATATATATATATATATATATATATATATATATATATATACACATATGTGTGTGTGTGTGTATGTATGTGCATCGAAATTTAAGTGAGCATAATTATGAAATTTAAATTGTCTAGTTGGGTTTATCTCATACATATTGTGGTTGGTTGGCAAAATTGTAGATCTCGAGGAGAACGAGACAAAAACTCAAAATGCCAACGTGCCTATAGATTGGTCTCTGAACCTTTTATTGTCACAACACCCTGAGAATATTTGAACACACTAATTTTTATATAAGAAATACTCGAATAAGGTGTTAATCGAGAAGAGGGTTAGGAGAGATGACTTTGAGGATTATGGGATTCCATACCTCTTTGACTATCTGGGTTAGGAGAGTGTGCTTGATTTGGGCAGCCCCGAGATTCATTAGGCCGATATTGTAGAATGGATGTCTACCCTATGAAGGGAGACGGGTCGTTTACATAACGACTTTAGACTTATAGGAACCGTCCACGGTAGGGATGTGGCGATAGATGCACAAATCCTTCGCCAATTATTTAATGTAGATACAGGGGTAGGCCACGAAGGTTCTAACCAGCGAGGGTATGAGAACAAGTCCGAGGCCCAGTTTGCCTTTACTGACATGCTTTGACCCCGAGGTTTAAGGTGCTTGACAAAATCATTGTGAACAACATCTTGCCTCGTGATAGTGACCTGTCTAAGGTCAGACATTAAAATATCACGGTTCTACATGCCCTTCTCAAGGGTAAGCCCAGACTGTCCTTCGCATGGACATTCATGATTGACATATGGGCTATGTATGATACTAGAGAGAGGACGATCATCCCCCATGCTTGGTTGATCTCTAAATTCCTTGAGAGGACGGGTTCGCTGTCGCCCGATTCCCTGGTTTCCCCTGTTTCGGCAACATATATTAGAGCCGCCATGTTCCTTACCTTGATTTTTAAGGAAGTTGATGAAGGGTTCGAGATTTGACAAAGAGACAAATCAGTCGTATATCAAGGACCATAATGAGGACAATAGGAGAGAGAGAGAGAGAGAGAAGAATGGTGCTAATGAAGCGGAAGTTCGGCACGAAGAGCCGAACAGAGGGATGTCTACCTTGCACAGTCGAGGTAATGACGATGTTGATTTTAGCCAAGTCATGAGGCGGTTAAATGACTAGAGGGAAAAGATGGTCTAAAGAAATAGATAGAAGCATGTTATTAAAAAGAAAAAGTTTTTGAAAACATGCATAGAGGGAAAAGATGGTCAAAAGACCCACGTGTGTTAAGTTTCGTAACATTGAGCTAAAAGGTTATTTCTAAGAGGGAGATACGTTATATAAATTCTAAGGGAAATATATTTTAACTGAAAACGTCTTCGATTTACATAATTAAAATTTTAATGCATTAGTACGAAGGCTTGCTTAATATAGAATTCCTAGAGTTGCTGCTAATACATGCCCGATAGATAGTTAGTTCTGATTCCAAAGGCTTGTTCGGGGACGACCAAGAGTTAAGTTAAGGAGGTTTGATAAGGCTATAATTTTATGTGTTTCGGAGTCATTTTATGTTCATTTTAAGCACCGATACTTCGTCACTTCCACATTATTACTCCAAATTTATGTTTCAGGGTCAAGAGGTCAAATGGAAGCAGCTCGAGAAAATTCAGTGCGAACCGAGCCGGAGGGGGCACAGGCTTGCGCCACCCTGCGCTGCATAACAGAAAGATTGAGAGATCCAGAGCACTTCCAACGCAGCCCAACGTACCCCAGGCCGTACCCCTGGCGTAGAGGGGGCGCAGGCCTACGCCTGGCCTACGCTGGGTCGGCGCAAAAATGCGTTTCAGCCCTGGAAACCCTAAATCCAACTCCTCTATAAATAGAGGTCGATGGCAGCCATTGAGGAGGCCCCGAACGTGTCAAAAATCTTGGAGAAGCCCTGCCGGAGAGGATTCACGATACAAGTACGAAGACGATGATTCACAACTTCATAAGATGTCTCCTATCAACACCATTGAAGAGCATACGATGAGCGGCTAATCACTTTAGCCGTTTGCGAAGGATCTACGGCTAAGTTTACTTTACTTGAATTTCTATATGTTTTGATGTATTTGTATTGATTGAAATATTCTATGTGAATTAAAATGATAAGCATTCGGTTATTATTATGATTGTATGTTTTGATTAAAAGCAAGACATTTCATAGTGGTATTATTATTTGTGTCGAGTCCATTAGTTTAGGGATTAAGACAAGTAATGAATATTGCATGTGCTATGCTGAGAGTTATTGGTTAAAACATGTATGAGTAATTTAATCGCGCAATTAATTATGTCTATGTGATTGTTGCATGAATTCGAGTGAGTAATACTTATGTCGTGGTAATTCCGTGAATGGTTATCTTTCCTTTGATTGTTAATTTACTGCGTTAGTTATTTGGCATTAATTTTAGAGACAAATTAGTTGTAAGTCATTAATTTCAACAAATCATTCTATGCAACCGACTCACAATATAAAGTGCTTTCAATAAAACTCACAAGCTAGCCGCCTAACCCAAATTACATACGCACTCCCTGCGGATTCTACCCTTACTTCTCTGAGCTAAAAAGTAGATACAAGGATTATTTCTGCGGGTCACAACGACGGCCCATCAGTCTCGCTGTCCGGTCATATGCTTGAAGCAACCAGAATTAAGATACCACACATGATTTACCTACAAGACGAAGTAAACAGTGAGGTACCCACTTATAGTTGGGTCCTTTTGAGTTAGGTAAATCATGTGGTGTTACAGCAGGTAGAGAAACAGAAACATTCTTTATTATAGGAACCCACTTTTTGACAGTTTTCTTGGGTATCCATTTTTGTATAGTTCTTTTAGGAACTGGTTTTGGAATTGGTTTCTTTGGAACCCTTTTCTGTCGAATTTTGGTCCCTTGTTCATTTCTACCCATTCACGCACATTTGAATTGGACAATGATTTTGCTTTCAAACCATTGCAATTAACAGAATTTAAAGACATCAGTTCAGCATGAGAATATTTAGAACACAGTTTAGTATCTGAGTTATTACAGACAATTTTTCCTATGAAACTAGTCCTATTTTTAACACTGCTATCTTTTATTCTCCACTCTTTTCGAAAATTGGTCTTTTTCATTGCAACCTGCTTCTTTCTCCACACTTGCTTCGAAGATCTTCTCACAAAATTATCTGACATAAAGGAAGAACGGGAATTAGACAAATTAGAATAAGCAGTATCTGTAAAACTTTCTAACCATGAGAAGTATTGGACCTCTTTGCATTTGTAACCTTCGAAAAAGACGATTCACCTTTTTTTTAAAAATAGAAGGAACAAAAGAAACTTTTGCTTTCTCCTTGCGTTGCAAAACAGGTGATGAAACTGATACAACTTTCGGAATAGTAGGTACTTTTTTTCAAAATACTTACAGTTTCTTAGTTTTATCAATTTATTTGTCATAAAGAGGTTTTACAAATTCATCAATCTTGACAAACATTTCATCAAAAGAATTGAATTCAGAGTTCATGAATAGATCAAACTCCTTTTTAGAATCAATGGAGTCAGTTTTAATTGAAGATTTCTGATCAGGTTGAGATTTAAGTCCAGGCTGTTCTTTAAGCTTTATTTCTAAATCTTGAATAACAGCCTAAAGCTTTACTTTTTCATCCTCAAAAGTTTTTATTTTCAATTCAAGATCAGAATTAATCTTCTCAAGAACTGAATTTGGAATGTATGGCTTCTGACTAAAAATTTTATTTTCAGACAACTCTTTATCAGAATATGTCTAAATATGCTCTTCTGTTTTTGGTGGACTTTTATAACTTTCATTTAGATTGTTATAATCCAAATTGACTTGCTTTTTATCTTCTCTCAACCTTTCCAGATCTTCACTTGATTCCACTTCTTCTGAAGCTTTTAAAAACACCATTCTTAATCCTAAATTCATGTATCTTGTATCATATAACGTTGGAGAACACGAAATTGCAGCTTTTGAGTTATAAAAATCTGTGACTTTTGGTTGATTTAAATGAATTGTTTGATCTGTTTGTCCTCTTTTTAAAAATTCATCTTCTAAGGCTTTGATTTTCTCATAAAGCTTTGTTCTTTCTACAAAGATTGAATTATATTTTACAGAATAATTAGCAGATTCTAATTCAGTTGATTTAAGTTTTTCATTTAAGTCAGTAATAGTGCTACTAAGCTTTTTGTTCTCAAGTTGAAGATTATTGTATTTTTCTTCCATATTAGAAACAGATTGTAAAGCGAATGTCTTATCTTTGAAAAATTAACACTAACGCATGCTCAAGTCTTAATTTGTTTTCCAAAGAATGGGCCTTCTTTTTCTCGGCTTTCAATGACTTTTCAGATCGTTTAAGCATGTAAGCCATTTGAGCTAGCTTATTTTCAAGATCACAGGAGTTATCTACATCTGAGTCAGGATTAAAATCTACCTCAGGTGTCTCTGACTGTTCTGAATTATCTAATTCTTGTCCATCATC
Organism: Centrapalus pauciflorus; assembly: GCA_020465985.1. NCBI lineage: Eukaryota > Viridiplantae > Streptophyta > Magnoliopsida > Asterales > Asteraceae > Centrapalus > Centrapalus pauciflorus. The sequence goes on along the minus strand of JAANYP010002898.1, from coordinate 64,558 downwards.
CTCTTGATAATTACTGCATTCAACTCCTCCTGTAGCCATCAGTGATGCATCTTCTCTCAATTCTGACTCAGAATCTGTACCATTTTTCTTTTCCTCTTCATCATCTGTTAGTCCTACCCAGACTTCATCCTCAGCAATCATTGCAGATTCACTTAGTTCAGATTCATTAAAAATTTCTAACTTTAAGCATGTATGAGCATCCTTATCCAGTATATCACCATTGTTAGAGAGTTGGAGCTAGTGATCATCTTCTACCATAAGAGCCTTTCCAACTTCCTTTTATTTGGCCAACAACGCCTTTCGAGTGCAGTATTCTGAATTTTTAAGGACAGGTTGTCGGCATTCTTGGGCGTAGTGGCTTGACGTGCCACAATTATAGCATTTCTGCTCATCTTCCTTCTGAGAAAACTTCTCTGGCTTTTCATACTTCTCATACTTTTTCCCATTGATCTCTCCAGTCTTTTCATACTTCTCTCTCTTTTCAAACTTTCTGGACCCAGTTTTATATCACATCTTGTTGTTCGTTGTCTTGCGATAAAACTTCTTTTGAAATGCTTTTGTCAGAAGTGTCATCTACTTTTTTATCTCTTCAATTTTTGGGTCTACTGAAGAGTCAGTTGATTCAGATTTTGATGAACTTCTGACTACCGCTCACTTCTCCTTCTTTAACTTGTACTTATACTTCTGTTAGGCACAAAAAGGCCTCAGTCAAACCTGTTATACATCTTAGGGGGATATTATCAATCAAACATGTTTGATGCACTTAAGGGTATAATTTAAGGCCTGTTAATGCCTTATTGAAACTGATAAGTGATTTGCAATACTAGTCAAAGCTGCTTACCCTGTTGCATATGTTGTAACTAAGGCAGATTGTCCAAGCTGTTCTATTATGTTGAACGGGCTGGACATAAACTGTCTACGCTGCTCATACCTGTTAAGCGGCTTGGACAAATTCTAAGTGCTCTGTTCTTTGTGAACAGAACCTGTTCTTTTTTAATATGTTTATGGAATATGTTTCCATGTCCTCATGTATTGTCTTGGACCAAAAGATCAGTTCACAAAATCGAAGACAAAGTGGAAAAACAGAAGCTGCTAACACTGCCCATGTTAATCTATTACATGAAAACAAAGTGGATATTTCAAATGGGTGACAGACCATTTCTTATATCAAAATGGCAATACAAGAAGATGAAAGGTCTAAAGTTGACATTCTTCTTTTTGTTAAAGCCTTCTGCAACGAAGACAAAAAGGAAAAGACAAAGATTCTGCAATGTAGAGTCAAATGCTACTTTGTCAGAACGTGCAAACTAGTATTTTTGTCTTTTTGAAAAGACACTCCACTGAGGAAGCTTCTAATGAATGTGAGATACCCAAGAGTGTGATATTCAGAACGTGCAAAAGAATTATGTTTTCATGCATGCAAAGTCTGCTTGAATAAAACAGTTGAGTGTGTCCAAGCTGTTCTCGTTCAAGCTGTCAGTCTGTCTGTCTTGTAATATCAGTGAGTTCATCTTTGTGAGTGTATTCATTGTAACTACTCTGAGTGTGTCTTAGATTAGTAGACTCTGTTGTTTCTGTCATCTCAGCTTGAACCATTCCGCAGTTCAAGCCTGTTTGTAATTAACACTTGTTGATAATATTTGAGAAAGTGTGTTGAAATTTTTAGTAGATGTATTCACTCCCCCCCCCCCCTACAGCTTATAGAAACATACTAGGAAAACCTTTTGGGACCTACAACTGGTATCAGAGCAGTTTAGAGTGTGTGTTAACTCTAGATCTCTCATTACTCCCTATTTCCCATCATGGACAACAGTACTGGCAGTTCTTCCTCTTACTATGACAATGGTTCAATGGCAAAACCTCCCAAGTTCAATCATCAGAACTTCTCTGGATGAAAGTGCAGAATGATGCTCTACTTAGAGAATCTGGAAGTACAACTACTAGAGATAGTAATGGAAGGTCCCTATGTGCCAACCTCTGTTACTACTATAACTCCTGCTGCTGAAGGGGTTGTTCCTGAAGTTAGGATTATTGAGAAGGCAAAAGCTTAATGGTTTAGTGAAGACAAAAGGCTGGTTGCTCTTGATGCAAAGGCTAGAAACAACCTTGTTTCTCTTACTGATGATGTGTTCAAACAGGTTGAGAAAATGAAGACTGCAAAGGAGATGTGAGATACATTGTGTACCGTCTATGATGGTCCCACTATCACATTGGATAACAGGATCAACAATCTTGTTAGACAGTATGAACTATTCTTTGCAAAGCCAAAGGAGTCTCTCACTGAAACCTATACCAGGTTTACTACCCTGATCAAAGATCTCAAAGCTGTTGGGATCACCAAAGACAGTTTGACTCTGGTGAACAAATGTTTAGACATTTTGCCTGAGGAATGGAATTCCTTCTCTACTATCCTCAAAAAATCAGGAACCATCAAAGGTATGGATCTTGTAAATCTATATGGATCCTTACTAAATGATGAACAATCAAGGCAACAGAAAAGAAATGCCTTAGAGATGTCAAAAAGAGGTGCTGCCTTAGTGGCCAGTGTGAGACAACCTGCTGGTTAGGTGTGTGATGTGTTCACACAAGCTGATCAACAGGCTGATGAGGAAATGGAGGAAATGTCAGAGGAAGAGGAATGTGAAGACCTTACTGAGTTTGATGATGAGCAAATGATTGTTATTCTTGTCAGAAAGTTCAATAAGAAGAGGTTTATTGAAAAGATGCTGCAGAAGAAGTCAGGTGCCATAAAAAAGAAGGCATTTGACAAAACTAAGGCAGAGTGCTTTAAATGTGGCAAAATCTGGCCATACAGATGTTGACTGTGTCTCTAAAGTTGTTGGCTCTTCATCCAAACTATACAAGACAAATAAAGACGATGGATACAGGGTTAAGTATTTAATGGCCATGGCTAAGCTGGGAAAGTTGGAAGACTCAGTGGCTTCCAACAAGCTGAAGGGACTCATGCTTGAGACTTGTGACTGGGAGGAGTCTGATTCATCATCTGATGAAGATGACAACAACTGTCTGATGGCCAACACCGATGTCCCCTCAACAAGCAACTTCAAACAACACTTGGCTGAAGCTGAAGCTCTCAGCAGCTTTGAGAACTTGAACCCAACTATGATGTATAAGGTACGAAATTTATGGATTACAGTTCTGATGAAAAAGTTAAAATGTTTGAATATGTACTTGTTGATTTAAAAGCTTCTGTTGAGAATCATGATGCTTTAAAGTCTGAGCTCTCTAAATTAAAAACAGATCTAGAAACAATAACTAATGAACTGGACAGTTTTCATAAGTTGAAAACTAAGCTTGATTAAGTAAAACACATCAACACCATTTTATTAGAAGAAAAGAGAGAGACAGACTCAAAGCATGCTAAGCTTCAAAAGATTGTTGACTCTTGGTGCCAATCAACCCAGAAAGCAACCATTGTATCAGTCAGTAGATTCCTGCTCAAATCCAAGCCTATCTTGGAGGGGATCTTGATACAGCAGCTTCAATTGTTGAGATTAATAATCTAGAAAATGACTTATCCACTCTTGGTGAGCTTCCAAGTACTTTTATCTAAACAGTAAAGGAAAGCTGGTCTCAACAAACAGGTTTTTCAGGCCTCAAAACACTGACACTTTGCGTGAAAAAGCCGTAAAGACTGATGATGGAATGTGTTCTCCATCAAATCAGCCTGCTAAGTGCATAGCTGGGTCACATAAACAAAAGAAGGGAAAACAAGTTCAAACTACAGCTTTGGACACTAAACTTGTCAACAAGACAGGTTCTGGATCTAAACCTGATGGGAAGAAACATGTTAACCCTTTTGATGCTAAACATTTTGAGGAAAAGTTTTCAAAAGGGAAGCAACCTATTTTCAACAAGAGTAAGTCTCATGTTTGAAACAAATCTGCTGTGATTTCAAATAAGTTTTTCAATCATAGTGGAAAGCTGGTTATAAATGAAAGAAATTCTTTTTTTAAACCAGAAGTAATGATCATGTTGATAGGCAACAGTCATCACACCTCTAAAAGGCAAAGGTAAAGCCATTGTTCAATTTGAGAAAATAGGGAATAAGTTTCCCAAACCTGTGCAAGAACAAAAGCCAATCAAACTTCCTGTATTGGATCTTTGCCCTCCCAAAAAGAGGAAAGAGGATACATGCAAAGCTGTTGCTATTGTATCTTCTACTCAAACTGTTGGTTCCTCTAAGAGTATTGATAAGTTTGCTAAACCTAATAAAGAGTCCAACAAGGATATCCCAGAATATGTTTCTGGGAGTACCTCTTCCAAAAAGTGTAAAAAGAGAAAATGCTACATATGTGGGAAGAAGACTCATATGGCCAAAGATTGTCCTGAAACTAAGAACATAAGGCCTGCTGACACTGCTAGTTCCAACATTGCAAAAACCAGTAGTGTTGGAAGTAACATGGTCATTGAGGAGAGTATCCAAGCTGATACATTCCAAATTGGAAATATTAGTGTTGATCTTAGTGGTCCATCAACAAATGTTGATGAAGAAGGAGAACCCATCCTTATGATGAGTTCCCCTAAAAACTAATATTTTCCCATGACACTCTGCAGGTTAAACAACCAAGCCAGGTTTGGTACTTGGACAGCGGCTGCTCAGGCCACATGACAGGTTGCAAAGATTTGCTGAGTGATCTCAGGTCTGAAAAAGGGCCAAAGGTCACCTTTGGTGACAATGTTTCGGGATCCACAGAAGGATATGGAACCCTTCAAGCTGGTGCTGCAATATTCAAAAGAGTAGCCTATGTGTCTGGGCTAAATCATAATCTTGTTAGAATTAGCCAACTGTGTGATGGTGGCTACAACGTTAACTTTAATGAGCACCATGGGTACATACTGGATCCCCAAGGCAAAGTCGTGCTTTGTTCACAAAGGAAGAAAGGAGTATATGTTGTGGACATGTAATATGTTGATCCTACAACTGAAACCTGCTTTATCTCAAGGAGCAATGCAGACTTTAACTGGTTATGGCACAAAAGACTATCACACCTGAACTTCTAGAATATCAATAAACTCTGTAGGAAAGAGTTGGTAACAGGTTTGTCTTCTATAACTATTGTTAAGGATAAACTCTGCACAGCTTGTGAGAAAGGCAAGCAAAGATTAACATCTTTTAAATCCAAACATAATTTTTCTATTGATACTCCTCTCTTCTTAATCCATATGGACTTGTTTGGACCTGTTAGTGTCCCAAGTCTAGGAGGTAGAAGATACACTCTATTAACGGTGGATGAGTTCTCCAGGTTTACATGGGTGATCTTCCTAAAGACCAAAGGAGAGGCTGCCAGAGAAATTATTGGATTTATCAAGAAGATGGAAGTTCTGAGCTCTGCTCAAGTCAAGCAGCTTAGAAGTGATCATGAAACTGAATTCAGAAATGGTACTCTTGAGGACTTCTGTGAAAAAAGAGGATTTCTCAAAACTTTTCAGCTGTAAGAACTCCACAACAAAATGGAGTTGTTGAAAGGATAAATAGAACTCTCACTGAAGCTGCTAGAACCATGTTGTGTGCATCAGGTGTGACTTCATCATTTTGTGTTGAAGCTGTCAACACTGCCTGTTCACTCAAAACCGATCATTAGTGGTGAAAAGGTTCAATTAGACTCCTTATGAGTTAATCAAAGGGAGAAGGCCAAATATAAGCTACTTCCTATTTTGGATGTCCCTGTTTCATCCTGAATCAAAGGGATCGTGTTGGGAAATATTCTAAGTATGTCAAGCTGTTAGTTAGATTTCTCAAACTGTTAGTAGTATTTCTGTGTAATTACAAAGTTCAAGCTGCTAGTTAAATAAGTTCAAGCTGCTAGTTCAAAAGTTCAAGCTGCCAGAGTTAAAAGTTCAAGCTGCTCAACAGATTAACAACAGATAGTGCTGAAATTCAGGAAGTGATTTATATTTCAAGATTTGAATATCTTCCAAGCATATCTACTATCAGAGCAATCAGAGTTCTTCAAGGAAACAAATCAGAAGGTTATGTATATAGATAGACTAGGTCTTTCTATTGTAAGTCTGCACGTGAACAGTTATGTAATTTGTGTGCTTCAATTGTAATTGCTTTCTGATTAAGTTTCTCAAGCCTCTAAGGTTGTAAAACCCTAAGAACGGTCTGTGTTCTTCGTCTAATCAAACAGATTAGAGGTGATTGTAATCAGTGAGTTTGGTAATATAAAGGATTTGATTTTAGTTATATTTATCTGTTATTTATTCTGAAAGTTTTCTTAAAAACGATTAAGTGTTATTCGGCAAACTTTTTAATTGGACTTTGATTCAATTCAAAGTTATTGGTTTACACTCTGATTTATTGAAACCAGTTAATCTTAGGTGGTGTTTTTGATCTCGACAAGTGGTATCAAAGCCAGGTTTTTGGTTTGTTATTCTTTGTTTTCAAAGTCAGAAACTTTCTTTTAAAAATTTTATTTTTCTGCAATGGAGTTTGAAAATAGCAGTAGTGGATCTGGGCAAGGACTCAAAGTGCCTATGCTCAAACCCACTGAGTTCGAGATGTGGAAACTCAGGATTCAACAGCACATTCAATTTATTGATTATGCCATATGGGAAGCTGTTGAACATCCTCCTGCAGTTGATCCTGAACTAGATGCTGAGGGCAAACCTATAAAAACACCTCCAAAAACTGAAATTGAAAGAAAGGCTAGAATGAATGAAGTGAAAGCTCTTACTCTTTTACAAATAGCCATTCCTAATGCTTATCAACATCAATTTAAAAAGTTCTATACTGCTCATTCTCTTTGGATTGTTTTAGAGAAAAGATTTGTTGGCAATGCTAGCACTAAAAGGAATCAAAAGGATCTTTTAAAACAGCAGTATGAAAACTTTTCTGGTGGAAATAATGAAAACCTTACTCAAATTTTTGATAGGTTTAATAAGTTGATAAGTGAATTGGAGAGTGCTAAGGTCAGCCTGGATCAAGATGAAGTGAACAGAAAATTCCTCAGATCTGTTGGTGAAGAATGGACAGTCTATGCTGCCCAATGGAGAACCAAAGACACTCTAGATGAAATAGAGTAGGATGACCTTTACAACAGCGTGAGAGTGTTTGAATCTGAAATTGAAAATAAAAAGAAATCCTTTTCTTACAATCACAACACTGCTCTGCTGTCATCAGCATTAACTGATAAGTCAAACTGTTGCGATTCTTTTTCAAGTGTTGATGGTAACTCTTCAGAAGTTCATTATGAAGCATTTGTTGCAAGTGATGGATTATTTGCAATTAATGCTGAAGATCTGGAACAAATTCATCCAGATGATGTAGAAGAGATGGACTTAAAGTGGCAACATGCTATGTTGACTATGAGGGCCAAAAGATTTCTAAAAAGAACTGGCAGACCAAACTTTCAAGCCAAAACAGAAGGCAAACCAGTATTTGATAAATCAAAGGTTGAATGCTTTAAATGCCACAAGCTTGGCCACTTTGCTAGAGAGTGCAGATCCCAAGGTCAGTAGCCACCAAGATCCCAGCAAACCAATCAAACTTCATCCACACAAGCTCTTGTCTCTCAAGAAGATAATGTGTTTGATTGGAGTGATCAGACAGAAGAAGAGTTCCAAAATCAAGCTCTTATGGCAGAAACATCCACTGTCACTTCCACTGAACTACCATCTGAGGTAAATGTTAAACTCTGCTCTCAAACATGCAAAAATATGGTTAAAAAGTACAGATATCATAATGAGAGCATGTGCAAAACTCTAGCTAAGATGGAAGAGAGGAGATATGAGTATATGCAGGCTATAGAAGATCTTGAAAAACAGATCAATGACTATAAGGATAATTAGATTCAGATGGGACATGATAGAACCTATCATGAGTGGGAGAAAAATGAACTGAATAAGAAAATAGAGACCCTAAATAAGAAACTTGATGAGGCTGAACAGAAGGTGTCAGAAGCTAACAAGAAAATAGAATATGTTAATATAGATTTAGGTAACTTCAAGCTGGCCAATCAAAAGCTAGAACACTTAATGGAGGTCCAATATAAAGATAGGGTAAAATCTCAACTCAATCCCAAGGAAGGTATAGGATACATAGCAACTCCACCCCCATACAACAACAAATATATTCATCCCATGAGTGAAGTTGCTGATAGGCTTGTGAATGAACCATTAGATGAGACAATGAAAACTGTAGATCCTATCCTTGAAGACAGGTCTGAATCCAAAGAATAACTGATCCCAAATGAAGGTTGTGCGTGTAAAGAAGTTGAGCGAAACTCTAAAACAATGAGTGCACCTATAGAACCTCCTACTTCCAGCTTCATCAAAACCCCCAGTGAGAAAGGAAATGAGAATATGAGTGTATGCAATAATGCTCCATATGTTTCTGTATCTTCTAACTGTAACATTGCATCTTCCTCAAAAACTAATAAAAGGAGTAAGACTGTTTCAATATGCACATGCCAAAAGCATGGTGTCCAAAAGTTTCCCACACAACAGCAAGTGAGGGGAAATCAAAGGAACAAGAACCAGTTATGGTCCCACAAAACTGGTTCTCCAATCAAAACAGTCAAACGATGTTTCCATTGTGGCAGGAAAAACCATTTGGCCAGGCATTGTTTATATAAACCATCTGTTACAAAACAGACTGTGGTTCAAAAACAGGCAATTGTTCAAAACTCGAAAATTTCAAAGGCCAAAACTCCCGTCACACCAGTTCCAAAGAAAACAGTTGATCACAGGTACTTAAAAGTCAACAAAAGGCAGCCTACACACCAAAAACAAGTTTTAGCAAAATCCAAAGCAAACATTAAAAAGGTATGATGTGTTAGAGGCAAAAACACAGATCAAACTGTTAATGCAAGTGTTGAGACTGCTAAGTCAAAAGTTGGAACTGGTAGTGCAAATTCTGAAGCTGTTAGCACTAAAAACCCAGTTCAAGCTGCTAAGTTTAAAACTGGAACTGGTAGTGGATCTTCTGAGACTGTTAATGAAAAGGTTGGAAAGAACACCTGGATACCTCATGTCATATCTAAATACTCTTCACAAAATCCACCAGTGGATCTCATTAAGTTTAAAAAGACACAAACAGTGTTTAGTTATGTCAATGCACAAGGACAACCCAAAACCAATTTGGTTTGGGTTTACTCCACTACTAACTAAGTTTTTTTTTCGTGCAGGGCAAGCACAGGATCCAACATAAGACAAGATGGCATATGGACAGTGGATACTCTAGGCACATGACAGGCAATTCTGAATGCTTGTCAAATTTCAAAAGCTTTGAAGGAGGGTTTGTTGCATTTGGAGGCAATTCCAAGGGATGTAAGGTAACAGGTAAGGGTACTGTTAAAGCAGGCAACATGCTATTCAATTATGTTTTGTATGTTGAACAGGTAAAGTACAATTTACTAAGTGTGTCTCAAATCTGTGATAAACAAAATATTGTTATGTTCACAGACTCTGAGTGCATTGTTCTTTCAAAAGATTTTAAAATCTCTGAAAATCTGGTTTTACTTAGAACGCCAAGAAAGGACAATGTCTACTGTTTGGACACAGATCTTTTATCCAAATCAAATACTTTAAGTTGTTTGATATCCAAAGCATCATCAAATGAGTCTGCTCTTTGGCACAGAAGAATGTGCCACATGAACTTCAAGTCTATGAATGTTTTAGTGAAAAAGAATTTGGTAAGAGGTTTACCACAAAAGGAGTTCATATGTGATGATCATTGTGTAGCATGTCTCAAAGGCAAGCAACACAAAACTTCTCATAAAGCTAAAGAAGTAAATTTAATCTCATCTGCTCTTCATCTTATTCATATGGATCTTTTTGGTCCAACATCTATTTTGAGTTTGAATAAAAGAGCTTGCTGTTTAGTCATTGTTGATGATTTCACCAGGTTTACATGGGTTTACTTTCTTAGGACTAAGGATGAAACTGCTGAGCTAGTCAAATCCTTTATTCTTAAGATTGAAAACCAATCCAATTTAAAAGTTAAGGTGATCAGGTCAGATAATGGAACTGAGTTTAAAAATCATATCCTAAATAGTTTCTGTGAGTCTAAAGGCATTGCAAGGCAATTTAGTGCACCTAGAACACCACAACAAAATGGTGTAGCTGAAAGGAAGAATAGAACTTTAATAGAGGCTGCTAGAACTATGCTAGCTGATTCCAAACTGCCAATGACTTTCTGGGGAAGAGGCAATAAATACAGCCTACTATGTTCTAAACAGGGTTCAAATTGTTCAGTCTCAAGGAAAAACTCCCTATGACTTATTTCATCACAGGATTCCCTTAGTAGCATTCTTAAAGCCTTTTGGCTGTTCATGCACTATTCTTCACACTAAAACTCACTTAGGAAAGTTTGAAAGTATGGCTAAAGAAGGTTTCTTTGTAGGTTACTCTATTCAAAGCAAAGCCTATAGGGTGTATAACAGTGTGTCTAAAACCATTGAAGAAAGTGCCAATGTTGAGTTTAATGCAAATACTTCAAATATCAAAGGCACTGGTCCTGATTGGTTGTTTGATTTAGATTCACTAACAAATTCTCTGAGCTTTGTTGAGTATACTGCAGGAATTGCTGAAAACAATGTTGAAACTGTCAGCCCAAATTCTCATGCTGGTGACACAAATATTCAAGCTGTTGGCACAAAGTTTCCAAAAATTGCAGATTCTGCTACATGGGATGAGTATACTGTTCTGCCACTTCTTTCTTCTGACCCACCAGGGGTCCTGTTTGATCAACAAGACACAAATACAGAGTGTGAAGTGCCAATCCCAAGCCCTGAAGTAACAGTTTCATCCTATAGGGAAACAGTTCCATCTTCTGATTAAACTGTTACTGGTGCAGAATCCTCAAGTGGTGCTGAAGGTGATGATACAAATCTGGGAACATCATTTCAGATAGAAAAAGAACCCACACTCAGGGTTCACAAGTATCATCCTCTCAACCAGATAATGGAAGACCCACGCACCCTTGTGCAGACTAGAACAATGGTTCGCAAGGAGTCCACTGATGCTGAATCAGCAGTCCCTGAATTTAGTCTAGCTGCGTTTGAACATGCATGCTTCATGTCACAATTGGAGCCAAAGAAGGCATCTGAGGCTCTAAAAGATCCATCATGGATTGAGGCAATGCAAGAAGAACTTTTGCAATTCAAGATTCAGAATGTATGGACTTTAGTTGACTTGCCTAAAGGTAAGAGGGCAATTGGTACAAGATGGGTTTTCAGAAACAAGAAGGATGAGAGAGGTGTAGCGATCAAAAACAAAGCAAGGTTAGTAGCTCAAGGCTATACTCAAGAAGAAGGAATAGATTATGATGATGTCTTTGCCCTAGTAGCAAGGATAGAAGCTAACAGACTTTTATTAGCTTATGCCTGCTTCAAAGGGTTCAAAGTGTACCAAATGGATGTGAAATCTGCATTCTTGTATGGTACAATTGAAGAAGAGGTTTATGTGTGTCAACCCCCTGGATTTGAGGACTATAAGTATCCAGACAGAGTCTACAAGTTAGACAAAGCCCTCTATGGACTCCACCAAGCCCCAAGAGCATGGTATGACACTTTGTCTTCATCCTGGAAAAGTTTGGATACAAGGATACCAAAGTTGCTAGCACTCCAATGGACACTCACAAGCAGCTTGATGCAGATAAAGTTGGAGTGGATGTGGATATTCACTTATAAAGATCCTTGATAGGTTCACTAATGTATCTCACATCTTCTAGACCTGATATAATGTTTGCTGTTTGTGTTTGTGCTAGGTTCAATGTGCTCCAAAGGACTCACATTTATTTGCTATTAAGAGAATCTTTAGATACCTCAAGGGTCAACCAAAATTGGGACTATGGTATCCTAAGAATTCTCCTCTTGAACTAACAGCCTATTCTGACAGTGACTATGGAGGTTGCAACATACACTAAAAATCCACAACTCGTGGATGTCAATATCTAGGAGCAAGATTAGTCTCTTGGCAGTGCAAAAAGCAGACCACTGTTTCCACTTCCTCTACTGAAGCAGAATATGTTGCAGCTGCAAGCTGTTGTTCCCAGGTAATGTGGATTCAGAACCAACTGAGAGACTATGGTATGAACTTTCTATCTACTCCTATTTATATTGACAACTCAAGTGCAGTAAGCATTGTACAAAATCCAGTGAAATTTCCCAAAACCAAGCACATAGACATTAGATTTCATTTTATAAGGGACTGCAATGAGAAGAAATTAATCCAAGTTACCAAAAGTCATACAGATGATCAGTTAGCTGATCTATTTACAAAACCATTTAATGTAGGAAGATTCACCTTCCTAGTATCAAATATTGGTATGGTTAATATGGATTAATTTGTTTTTCATTCTTCTCTCTTATTTTATGGAAAACATACTTATTGAATGTGCTTAGTTAAGGGGGAGACACTATTTCATAAGAAAATGCTCAATTTTCGACTAACATGCTAGTTCGTTTACTCGGACTGTTAGTTGTTTTCACTTGATCTGTCAAAGTGTGCAGGGTAATTCCGTAATTCCTTATAAGTTTGTGCGCGGTACTAGATATTTATGAAAAGCCAAAACCTTTAAAAGTCCCAGTTTCGTTCGATTGCAACTACCAGTTGCAAAAATATCTTCCACGATCTTTTCTTTCTCTCTCTGAGCGATTCACACACAGTCGATTCGAACCCTAAATCACCGTCTTGATCTCTAATGGAGTTTGTCAAAGAACACAACTGTCTTCCCTACTCTCTCAAACACATTGAACTTCAACCATTCCATGACATGATGGACTTTCTTCGAAGTTCCTATATCCATCATGCTCTCACTATTAATCCCACCATATATGTCGCTCATATAGAGCAGTTCTGGAAATCTGCCACAGTAAATACCTCTAATGGTGTCACTTCTTTCATATCCACCATTGATGGTAATTCTATTACCATTACTGAGGAGTCTATACGCCAACATCTGCATCTTCAAGATGCCACAGGTATAACTGATCTATCCCTTACTGCTTTAGATGAAGGACTTTTTTCTATTGGGTATAGGGGCCCTACTGATTCTTTTACTTTCTTCATTTTGCCCTTAAATGGAAATATCTTGTGCATATTATACAACAGTGTATAAGCCCTAAAAGAACTGGTTGGTCAGAATTTTCTTCGAATATTGCCACTGCCTTGGTATGCTTATCAATAGGCCAACAGTTTAATTTTTAAATATGATTTTTCAGGGGATGTTAAGGCATCATGCCCTAAAGAATGGGAAATGTTTGATGTATCCACGGTTTTTGGCAGAATTAGTTACAAAATCTTGCAATAATTTTAAAATTCATAAAAGGATACATGTTTCTCATAGGCACTTTTTACCATCTATTAAAAGACTTTTGAAACCAAGTGCCAATTTTCTAAATGTGGATGTCCCATTGCCTTCTGCAATGCTGGACATCAATCCAAGAAACAGAGGAGAGGGTCCTGACCAGGCTCACCCATCCAATACTGCTTCAACCCCAGGACCCCAACCCACTCCTCATGATACAAACATCGCATCCGCTCCTTCTATTACACATACATCCCCAGCCCCCTCACTGCTAAAGTATAAAAGACAAAGGGTTTCAAGAGCTCCTTCCTCCTCAACCTAATTACAAGAGCCAAATAGCCCTGTGCAGGAGGACACTCCTACACAGAATATCGAAAGGGAACCCATTGAGGACACTCCCACCCTCAACTTGGAGGTGACCATCCCATAAGAGGATGTTCATATGGGTTCTGTGGCTGGTACTACTGATGTTTCTACACAAGAAGCACAGGACAGTGTCAACATCCCTAAGACCACACCCATGGCAATAGAGGGTGTGCAAGCACCTTCTGGAAGTCCCCAGTACCAAGAACAAAGGGGCCCAGATGTTTTCACTTCTGGAAATCCTGCCAGTGATAGATCTCAAATACCACTATCATTTGACGATCTTGAGGCTAGTCTGCAACTTATGGCTTTAACGGATCAACAGCTGAAACCTGTTGTAGCTATTTTGGAATATTACAAGTCCATTATTGATGCACAGGGGGCTCAAATCACAGCTTTGAAACATCTAACAGCAGCCCAACAACAACGACTGGATCAGTTTCATCTTGGCTTTACTTTATGTGGAAACAAGATCATCCAGCTAGAGATGATGGTTCGATCCCTACTTGCAAAGGTTTTTGGTCCTCCTGGCCAAACCAATGCATCCAAAAAGGGGGAGAATCAGGAAATCCCTCATCAAGTCCAAACAGCTTCAACTGCCCCTCCAACAGCTTCAGTTTCTTGGCTAACAGTCCCAACAGCTTCTCAAGCTGTTAGTCTAGATACTCAAACTGCTCCCACCAGGACAAGTGGAGTTGTCATCCGAGAAGGTTCTCAAGCTCCTGTCACAGCAGTCCAACCCACAGCATCAGCTTTCAAAGATAAGGTCAAAGGTATTCTGATTGAGTCTCCAAAGTTTAAATTCACTTCTAAAGAAGCCCAAGATGCCCATGATGCTGAACTGGCAAAGAAATTAGCAGAAGAACAAGATGAAATCTTAGACCAGCAAAGCCATGAACCAATGAGAGATGATGAAACCTTAGGTGATTATCTAAGAGGGTTTGTGGTCAAGGAAAATCAAAAGAAGAGGAAAAGGCCAACAGGGCCTTCAAAGGCAGAACATAGAATATTTTTGATAAATTTCTCTGCTTCAGTTGGAATATCAAAAGTAATTGCTTAGTCATGGTCAACAGAAAAGCTTCAGGCTTTATCCGACAAAGAGAAGGAAAAAAGAAAAAGCATCCAAAGCCTCCCAACAAGTCTAAGGTCCACAAGAACAAGTTCAAACTGTTGTTAGTGATCCTCCTTCTGAAGTCATTCAACAAGCAAAGTTTGATCAGGTTAAGAGAGTGTTGTTTGAACAAAATTTGCAATAGGCAATGGAAATCGAAAAGGTCCTGGATCAGTATGACTTCTCTAAACCTCCTATTACTTACTGGTATCCTAAGTCAATGGATGACATTGATTTAGACTATCATTTTGTGATCAGAAGAGAGGTTGGTCCAGAAGAAGAGTTTAAAAGCCTAATTCATCTGGTACAGAGACTATCTAGAGATGAGCTGACAAGAATGCATCATATTAGAACTGCTAGTCATTCAAGGTCTCGATGTGTTTGGGTTCAACGAAATTTGAATGATCTCAGAAGCATTTTTTACCCAGAGTCTACCAGAGTAGATATAGAAGCTGCCAAGGATATGAAGATTGTACAGGTTGATTTATAAGCCAAATCAATGACATATAGACTCAAGCTTGCAGACGGATCCAGCAAGTTCTACAATATTGAATTTCTCAATCTGCCAAAGGCATGGATTCTTCAAATAAGCTCAATGAAGATCAATTGTGATAAAGAGGAGCTGAAGAGAGATTTCATAAAGGCTATAAGGCAGAAACATTCACAGTTGTAAGTTTTTGGATGCCTTAGTTTGTATATAACAGTTTTACTTTGTTTTATTTCCTTATTTGTATAGAAACTTAAAGTCTTGTGTAAAGAATTTAAGTTAGGGGGAGATTGTTGGGAAATATTTTAAGTATATTAAGCTGTTAGTTGGATTTCTCAAACTGTTAGTAGTATTTCTGTGTAATTACAAAGTTCAAGCTGCTAGTTAAATAAGTTCGAGCTGCTAGTTCAAAAGTTCAAGCTGCCAGAGTTAAAAGTTCAAGATGCTCAACAGATTAACCACAGAAAGTGCTGAAATTCAGGAAGTGATTTATATTTCAAGATTTGAATATCTTTCAAGCATATCTACTATCAGAGAAATCAGAGTTTTCCAAGGAAATAAATCAGAAGGTTATATATATAGATAGACTAGGTCTTTCTATTGTAAGTCTGCACGTGAACAGTTTTGTAATTTGTGTGCTTCAATTGTAATTGCTTTCTGATTAAGTTTCTCAAGCCTCTAAGGTTGTAAAATCCTAAGAACAGTCTTTGTTCTTCGTCTAATCAAACAGATTAGAGGTGATTGTAATCAGTGAGTTTAGTAATACAATGGATTTGATTTTAGTTATATTTATCAATTATTTATTCTGAAAGTTTTCTTAAAAACAATTAAGTGTTATTCTGCAAACTTCTTAATTAGACTTTGATTTAATTCAAGGTTATTGGTTTACACTCTGATTTATTGAAACCAGTTAATCTTAGGTGGTGTTTTTGATCTTGACAGATCAGTTGGCTAAATTTGAACCCAAAGCTGATGAAGGTGTGTTTGATGGATATTCTGTTGTTTCTAAAGCCTACAGAGTATACAACTACAAAAGAAAGGTGATAGATGAATCTATCAATGTGACCTTTAAGGAGTCTAAGAATGCTTCTACCAAAGTTGTTCCTCAATTAGTTTCAGGAGAGTTCAGTTTTGATGATCTTATGCATTCCATTGATGAAGAGAAGGACTCAAAATTTTCCACTTCACCCAGAGTGGAACCTGTTAACCACGATCGGCATGATGATGATTATGTTAGTACACCCTGTGTGAATAAGTGTACTGATATAATTAATGCACCGTGTCCAGAACCAATCAATGTTGGTTTCCCTGAATCCTCTGTTGATGTGTTTAACAATAGGGATTCATGTTTAATGGGTGAACAGGCTCAAGACATCAGTGTGTCTGAAAATCTTGAAGGCTGTTCTGCAAGACCTGATGAAAATGAAAATGATATAGGAGAATCTTCATTGAAACATGATCCTAAGTGGATCAGGTGTCATCCCAATGATCAAGTAATTGATGACATCAACAAAGGGGTACAACCAAGATGGGACAGCTTAGGAAACTTTTGTATGTTTTCTAGTTTTGTGTCCCTGATGGAGCCAAAGAAAGTAGATGATGCACTGAAAGATTCCAATTGGATCACTGCCATGCAAGAAGAGCTCAATCAGTTTGAGAGAAACAAAGTATGGAAGCTGGTCCCTGTTCCTAAAGGTAAAACTATAATTGGCACCAAATGGATTTTTAGAAACAAAATGAATGAGCAAGGTCATGTCATTAGAAATAAGGCAATCTGGTTGCTCAAGGCTAAAGGCAAGAAGAAGGCATAGACTATGATGAAACATTTGCTCCAGTGGCCAGGTTAGAAGCAATTCGTTTGTTTCTAGCCTATGCTGCCCACAAGAGCATGAAGGTATTTCAAATGGATGTCAAGAGTGCATTTTTGAATGGTAAGCTGCAAGAAGAGGTATATGTCAAGCAGCCTCCAGGTTTTGAAAGTGAACAACATCCAGGTTTTGTCTAAAAGTTGGACAAAGCTCACTATGGTCTAAAACAAGCCCCTAGAGACTGGTATGACACGCTTACTAACTTTCTTATGAGCAATGGTTATTCCAAAAGTGGATACCAAATTGTTCATAAAGAAAGTGAAATCTGATATTATGTTTGTTCAAATTTATGTGGATGACATAATATTTGGTTCCACTAATGAACAGTTATGCAAGAATTTTTCACTGATCATGAGATCTAAATATGAAATGGGCATGATGGGTAAACTTACTTTCTTTCTAGGATTGCAGGTTAAACAAACCTCAAATGGAATTTTCATAAATCAAAGAAAGTATACATTAGATCTTCTTAAAAAGTTCAAATTTGATCAAAGTTCTCCCATCAAAACCCCAATGGCAACTAATGTAAAGTTGGATATTGATGCTTGTGGCAAAGCTGTTTCGGTAACAGCTTACAGAGGCATGATTGGGATCTTGCTATATTTAAATGCTAGTACACCAGATATTATGTTTGCTACCTGTTTATGTGCTAGGTTTTAAGTTGATCCAAAAGAATCACATCTAGCTGCTGTCAAAAGAATCTTCAGAAACCTAAAGGGTACACCAGGTTTGGGTCTTTGTTTTTTTAATGACTCAAGCCTTAAACTAATTGGCTATTCAGATTCTGACTTTGCAGGCTGTAGGCTAGACAGGGAAAGCACAATAGGTGGATGTCAACTCCTTGGTGGAAAGTTGATCAGTTGGTGCAGAAAGAAGCAGAATTCTGTTTCAACTTCTACTGCTAAAGCTGAGTACATTGCTGCTGGAAGCTGCTGTGGGCATATTCTATGGATGCAGCATCAGCTTGAGGATTATGGTCTTGTATATAGGAAAACTCCTATTCTGTGTGATAACACAAGTGCCATAGCTATCTCCAACAATCCAGTCTTCCACTCTAGAACAAAGCATATTGAGGTCAGACATCACTTCATAAGGGATCACATCCAAAAAGGTAATGTGGAGGTAAGTTTTATTTCCACAAAAGAACAGCTTGCCGACATTTTCACCAAACCTCTTGATGAAAACAGGTTAAATTACCTGGTAAGATAGTTGGGATGTTAAATAAAAGTGACTAAGTGTCATTGATGTTCCTAAGATCACTTGTTCCACTCTTTCCAAAAGTTTCCAGAACAGCTTAGACAGAACAGGTTTTACTTGTCCGGTGCTTAGCCAATTTTTGAAAATTTGGACAGCTTGTACATGTAACAGGCTTGACAAAATAAGTTTTCAATCTCAAACCTGTGCTGTTGTTCAAACTTCCAACCTGCTCAATCTCTTAATCTGTCATACAAGGCAATGCCTTGTAACATGTTCAGCTATTGAACAAGTTTCACAATGAAACATGTTTTCATATAGCTGCACAGGTTGCATGAACAGCTTGAAGAGTGATCAGTTTGTGATGAAACCTGTTCATCACAGGTTTGAACAACAACTTAAAGCATCAGTTTTAATTATATTTTTTCACATTTAAGTTTCTTAAATTACGTATTTATTTAACTTAAGCACCTGCGGATAATGTTTGTTAACGTATGTTAGTAGTTAAAAAGGTCAAGTTGGTCTGACAACCGTTTTGACATGGCAAACCGTTCTGTTTTCCATTAAGAACATTTCAAATCAACCGCCCAAACCTTTCTCTCTCCTACTCACCCACATTCAAATCCTATATACCCAAATCATTGTTTCATCTTCTTCTTCTTCTCTACTGCTTCCATAACTTTCTGATAACCCTAACCGACTAAGTGTCAAATATCGTGCACCACTACTACTTTCCCAAATGGCTCACTGTAAGGTCTACTAATACGAGATCTATCTAGACGCGGAGCCGTCAACGAGTGCGGAATCCTCGTTAACGGGTAGACGGAAACAACTCTCAACTACGAAACACGGAGACTATCAGAGGCTGAACGAACGACACACGAACGATCCTACAAACTGATTCTCTCCGAAACGGCACTAAAACTGATGATAAACTCGAGATCGCTTAATGCTTAATCCCTCACGAATTCTGCAAAAAGTCTGATAATATCTCGAGTCTATCCCTAATTATAGACCCTGATTCGAGTCTGTTATGGGCCAAACTCGAATCTGGCCCAAGGCCCATTCGAGTTTGTCCACAATGACATTCTCGAATCTGGGCTCATTCGAATCTAGGGTACATTCGAATCTATCACAGATTCGAATGCCAAGCCTTAAATAATTCGAATCTAACTAATATGCATATGACACTTATGTTATTAACTTATGCTTGAATTAGTCTTTGATCTTTATGTTTGAACTTCTTGTAATATGTTACATCAAGTTCAAACACCCAATCAATAACTGACAAACATACATAAACATATATATCAATCACTAGTTAATTCCCAATACCTTGAATATTACTTAAACCAAAATGTTAGCTCGCTTAGACTGCTATCGTCACACAGGGTGTACCAACAGACTCCCCCTTGACGATAGCTTCTAACTATTTACATCAAGTTTAAGTACTAGATCTATATATACTACTACCTGCATATATACCAGCATCTATACAAACTCTGACAACTTTCTGGAACTTTCTGGCTTCAGATCTCCATCCTTCATGAAAGAAGATATGTTGACCATGAAGCTTTTTCAGATCTTCCTTTGAAATATTCATCAAATGTAGAGGATCATACACTCTTAAAAGAACTTTGTCGTCTTGATCCTCCATGATGGCTTCAGCAGTTTCATTATCCAGGTACCACCACTTCATGTTGGACAAAACATCTTGAGGCATCTTCTTCATGGGCACCCTTCTTAAGCATTTGACAGGCTTATAAACCATTTTCGCCCATGGTCGCCCTGTATGCGGATCTATCCTTGAAGAATCCTCAACTCTCTTTCCAGAGCTTGGTTTGAGTCTCTCAAACCTACCGGATCTCCCTTCACGTCTGATTATCTTCGCGATCACTTCAGCATAGGGATCATTTCCGATGTTGACTAACTCTTTCCATGCCAGCTCCTTCACCTCTACCTTCGGCAATGTATTGAACACTTTAAGCTTGCGCCTTAGGTATTGGAGACCATCTCTCCTCTTTAGAATAAAGAGCTGCAGTTCTCTATCGAAGAACCAGCTAATAATGCCTCCTGAAAAGTTTTCTGAACCTGGAATTCTCATCGTCTTCTTTATCTTCGGCTCAGTCTTCTTCTCTTCCTTTCTGAACCAAAGATTTAGCAATTCAGCTCTGCTCGGCTCTCTTTCAGCCTCTTCCATTTCAGAATCATCTACCGAGGCCTCTCTGATGTCATCAATATCTATCACATGCTGTTCAGTATGCTCATATAATTCTGTGACAGGTTGGGATTGGATGATTACTTCGTTTACATTATCGTCCTCATCTAATACAACCTCCTCATCAGATCTCCAATCGGCCACATCTTCTGGTACAAACTCACCTTCTTCCAAGTCCTCCACATCATCTTTAAAATCAAAATCTATCCCTAATGGCTCTTCATCAATATCCATCAATGCATCAATTATTTCACGCACTTGATTTTCCGAGACCTTTGATGAACTTGCCTCACCCATTTCTCCTCCTGCTAGACTAGGCTCCCCTGAGATTGAGCAGTCTGAGCAACAGAAAAATCTACTGGCTCATTCTGACTATTAGGGCTGGGATCATTGCCTTGGTTGTCTTCATCATCATCTTCTCTCGGCCTCTGTATTGCCTGATCACGGCACGACGTCTCCCCCTGAGCCTGTACATTTTTCATTAACTGCTCTATTAGGGAGCGCATCGCCCTTATCTCTGCGGCCTGATCTGCTACAAATGATTTGAGCTCTGTGTTCTCTTCCTGAACTTTCTCCACAATCTTTTTCAAATCGGCATTATCTTTATCGAGATTTGCATTATGCGCCTGAATTTCACCGATTGCTTTGGTTATGCTTAAGATATGGACATTTTGGTAGTCAACGCGAGCTTTAAGCTGCAGAAATCGTCGATTGTCGGTATATGTGGTCGAGGTTGATGGAATAGACTGTATGGGTGTAGGAATGATTGGCGATGGAATATATGGTTCATCGCGAGGTGGTGGTGGTGGTGGAGTGGTGGCCTGAGGTTCTTGAGGCTGAGATTGGGGGATTTCTGGTTGGCCTGCTGATGCTGAAGAAGACCCTTGCATGAACCTATGACGTTTGGCCCGTTGCCGCGTCATTAATTGAGCAACTTCCTCCTCTTCAAAATCCGAATCATCAGATTCTCGAGATACTCTCCTCCTCGAAGCATCTTCATTGACTACTAACCTAGATCCATACGTTCCAATTTGAACATTAGGTTCTGTAGACACTGAATCTGGAGCTTCTACTTCAATTTCCTCCATTTCCTCCAACTCGGTTGCAGATGATGACAAAACTTTATCAGCCTGCTCTGGCTCATATTCTTCTACATCTCGCAACACATCTTCTTCTCCCTCAGGAGGCTCAAGTAATTCACCCACTAACGCGGCAGCTACATCTTCATTAGCATGTGGTCCTGCCTCCCAGATTTCATTAAGAGTTTGGCACAATTGTTCAGCTTCGCTGGAAACATTTGACGGCCCGGCTTCCTGTGCCTCTGGTTGTTGACTCGTAGAAGGCCTAGACGCCTGAGTTTGACTCGCAGATGGTCTCTGTCTTCGCCTTTGTACACGCTATGGTTGTGGTTGTTGTTGTTGTTGTGGCTGTGGTTGTCTTGGTTGAAATTCAACTTCCCCTGCCCAGTTGGCAACATCTGGGGCTTCAAAATTTCTATCCAAGATGGCTCCAAATAGCGGACGCTCAACTGGAACAGCCAACCTTCCTCTGTGTGAAGAACAGTCAGCAAAGATCCTCTTATCCATTATAGCAACGCTTTGAAAGTCATTCGACGGAGGCAGATTCGGTAAGAAGTGCCTTATAAGCATCATGATGAACCGTGGATATAGCAGGAACTGTTGATTTTCTGGAGCAGTGATCTGGTGAACAAATTCTGAGAAAAACATTTCTGAGAAACTGTATGGTCGATTATACACCATCGTGACTATCCCAGACTGGATCTTAGCAACCATATAGTCAAATCCAGCTTTCTTTAGTGCAAAGCATACCATAAAGACATGAGCTAAAAACCTCCATTGGCCGATTAATCCGCTCTTCATATAGGACACCTTCGTCACGTCTAGACTATATCCCATTCTCTGAAAGGCCGCTTGCCTGATATTCAGAGGAAACTCGATTGGTCCAGACTCCTCTTCCTGCGAGCCCAGCTGCAACACCTGACGCAGCATATCCGCCGAAAAGACTAGCGGTTGTCCTGCTATGCGAGTTCGTAGCACTGTCGGGGTGACCGAGCAGTCTACCTGAAGATGATCGTAAAATTGACGAATATAAGGTAAAACGAGCTGAACATTATGAGACAACGCAAAACCTATCCTAGATTCTACTAGGAAATCAAGCATTTGTCTGAATCCCTGCGCCTCAGGGAGATTATGATCAGGATGAAGGACCATATTGTGCTTCGGCACAAAAGCTCGTACAGCCATTTCTGCACAATAAACAAATTATTAGATTCATTAAAAATCAATAAACTTGTTTAAATTCAAATCTGTTTTATTTTGAACTTGTTTAAGTACAAAATCTAACACAATTAAATTTCTACAAGTTTAATAACATTTAAATTAAATAATGCAAATAAAAGACAGATTCGAATGTAACAGATTCGAATAAGTCCCTTTTCGAGTTTGATGACAGATTCGAATGTCTTGGTCTTCTCGAGTCTAATGACAGATTCGAGAAACCTCAGGAACAGATTCGAACCGCCGACTCTATCCAAACACCAAATCTCTTGATTTTAACCTTTTTGGACTTAGAAAATTACATTCATTAGTCCTACTAGATACCAATCACAGATATGTGCCTTTAATTTGACTATTCATCGGTCCAAACTTGGTAATTTTGTAAAAACCCGATTTCGACCTTTTAACCTTCAAAAATCAATGATTTTGCCTAAAATGGTGTATAAAACCACATGAATCTTGTACAATCAAGTTGATTATACCTAGATACAAGAGTAGAATCGAACACTTTAGCTATAAACTCGATGGATTGTCGTATATATGAGAAACGGTAGACTCGAGAAATAGATTCGAGATCGCCAATATAGATTCGAGGAAGCAGATTCGAAAACAGTAAGTATTTAATGACTTCACTGTTGACCTATATATACTACCAAACTTCAAATTTAAAGCCAGACTCGAATCTACTAACAGATTCGAAGCTTTCCCAATTCGAGTCTGTCCTAAACTCGAAAACACCAAACACTTAGAAAAATTTCGAAAATTTTTGAAATAATTTCAACTTTTTCAACCTTTTTCTACGGTATTGTGTAACAAGATAAACTATGCCAAATCTTTTACCCTAAGCACAAGATATTTCACGCAATGTTTATTTTATCCAACTTTGAATGCATCCTCAGTAATTTTTGACCTTTTACCTAAGTAAAAATTAAACTAAAATAAAATAAAATAAAATAAACTAAGGTAAAATAAAATAAAATAAACTAAGGTAAAATAAAATAAAATAAATATAAAATTTTGACCAAAAATTTAATCTAGACTTAAGCTATACTTATAAAATTTACAACCTACGCTAAATACTAAACAAAATCTTTTTGATGAGTATAGCCTAAGAAAGGTTCAATCAGATAGCGATGTCTGATACTCACTTTCGGTACTTAAACTTTCACACTTAGGAATTTTTGATTCCTTTGATTGTTTGTTGTGGCATACCTATTTAGCCGATTGTTGGTATTTTACCCCTTTAAACATGCTACATTTCGGAATATCCCTTGGCATTTTTATTTATCATGAAATTATCTTACGTGACTCAGACATAGACATACTTTTATGATCAAGGCACACAGACAAAGATTCTAACTTGTTGGTATTTGCAAACTTTCTTTAAAAGACAAACATCAGACACAGGTCTGTATTTTCATACAACAAAGTGTCTTAGTTTGACTTAAGGTTTATTCTTAAAGTTAGCAAGACAGCGGTGACAGGTCTGTACTGACGTACAACAAAGCGACATATCTGCTAACCCGAATCTAAACAGAGGCAACAGGTCTATACTTACGTACAACAGAGTTACATGTTTTCGACTCTCAATTTCATATGATTTTTCTATTCTTTCCATTTTCAGATGTATTTGATGTTGTCATACATCCCCAAAAAGTTTGCATACCTCATTTAGACTCAAAGTTTGTATGTCTTGTACATAAAAACTAAGACCGATTGGTCATACATCTAAGTTAGTGACACGCTTGACTATTTCTAGAATATTTTATTAGCCTTGAGATTCCCTATATGTATTATGCCTACCAACACATCAAACTAAACTAAAATACAACTCTTAGAATTTAGTTGCATTATGTGTGAAAGCCTAAACACTTAGAGATTGTAATGACTGTGCTAATTTTCGTCACTTTGAACCTATGCTTCTAAGACTTAACTCCTTTTCTGATATTCTTTTTTTTTTTTTTTGTATTTTTATGATTTTCTCTCTTTTTTCTTTTGTTTTTCATAAATAAATAGCAATAAAATAAGATAACCTACTAACTTACTAAAAATAGAAACTTACTAAAAATAGAAATTTACTAAAAATAGAAACTTACTAAAAATAGAAACTTTCCTAAATTAGCAGACTACTGTAAAGAAAGAAATACTACGACTATAAAAGAAAATAAACTACTATTACTAAGGTCAATTTACTCTGGGTTGCGCATTCCATTCAGTTGAATTAAATACTCAAACCGTGACTTATCAAATGCTTTGGTAAATAAATCTGCATTATTATCTTCTGTTGCCACTTTTACCAATTTGATTAATTTCTTTTCAGCACAATCACGAATAAAATGATGCCTAATGTCTATGTGCTTTGTTTTGTTGTGTTTAACTGGATTATTTGTTATAGCAATTGTAGATTGATTGTCTATCCTAATTGGAGTTTGAGTGTAAGCCAAACCGTAATCCCGCAATTGTTGTTGTATCCACAGAACCTGTGAGCAGCAACTACCAGCAGCAACATACTCGGCCTCGCACGTTGATACGGCTACCGACGTCTGTTTCTTGCATTGCCAGGATACCAATCTCCCTCCTAAGAACTGACAACCTCCAGTTGTTGATTTGCGCGTCAAGCTGCATCCTCCGTAGTCAGAATCCGTGAACGCCTCCAACTCTAGATCTCCCTCCGCGTGATACCAAAGTCCCAGCTTCGGTTTTGACTTGAGGTATCGTAGAATCCGCTTCACAGCTTTCATGTGCATCTCCTTCGGATTCGCTTTGAACCTAGCACAAATACACACAGCAAACATGATATCAGGTCTTGAAGCAGTTAAATACATAAGGGATCCAATCATGGCCCGATATAGTGTCGGATCCACATCGGTATCACTTTCAGTACCCGGTCCGAGATTATGATTCTCTTGAATCGGCGTGCTGAAGTGGGCAGTCAACTTTGTTCCTTCCATCCCGAAACGCTCTAATATGTCATAGACATACTTAGTCTGATGGATAAACATCCCTTCCTTCTTCTGGTCAACTTGTAACCCCAAAAAGAAATTTAACTCTCCCATAGCACTCATCTCGAACTTAGACTTCATCACCTTCTCGAAATCTTTGCACATCTGTTCGTCTGATGATCCAAAGATGATATCATCGACGTACACTTGTACCAAGATAAAGTGATCTCCCTTCCTCTTAACAAACAGAGTACTATCTATCCTACCCCTTTCAAAACCGTTCTCTAACAGATGGTTGGATAGAGTCTCATACCACGCCCTTGGTGCCTGATGCAATCCGTATAGAGCCTTATCTAAGCGATATACTCTATCAGGATATTTTGGATCTGTAAATCCGGGCGGTTGTTCTACATACACCAACTCCTTCACTTTCCCATATAGGAAAGCACTCTTAACGTCTAATTGATATACCTTAAAGCCCTTGAAGGAGGCAAAAGCTAAAAACAACCTAATGGCTTCTAGCCTTGCTACTGGTGCAAATACCTCGTTGTAATCGATTCCCTCCTCTTGGTTGAAACCCTTTACAACTAGCCTAGCCTTGTTGTGCGTGACTATACCCCGACCGTCCCTTTTGCACTTAAAAACCCATTTGATTCCTATGGCAGCTTCCCCTCGAGGTAATGGAACTAACTCCCACACTTCTAGTTTCCTAAATTGCGAAAGTTCTTCCTGCATCGCTTCAACCCAGGAGTTATCCTTAAGTGCCATTTGCACATTCTTAGGCTCTACTTGCGATATGAAACATGAATAGAGACATGTGTGATATGCCTCGGAGTCATTTATCATCGACAACAACACAGTGTTGTTATTTAAACTACTCCTAGTCCTCACACCCTCGTTAGGATTTCCTATGATGCTTTCTAATGGAGGTTCTTGTTAATCCTAGAGGTCTCTATCTCATCAACCCTTAGATTATCTCCTAAGTTAGATCCTATTTCACCTAATGGGGGAACAGGCTCAGCTTCTACATTTTCCTCCTCACGGACGTTTTCCTCAGAGTTGGAACTTGATGCTTGAGTCTGATTCTCAGTGGTAGGTTCTTCTGGATCAGCAACTTCTGGAGACCCATCTACAGTCGTAGTAGGCTCGGATGTGGATTCAAACGTAGTCCTCGGAAAGATATGGCCATCGTCATTCAGATGCAACGTCGCCATGTCCTTTTCGATTGTACCTGCAGTATCATCCAAAGGAATGTTAAATGACTCAAATAATTTATCATAGTCAAATATCCATTCCGGACTAGTTTGGGGTTCATGTGTATAACTTGTGACTTCAATATTATACACAATCTCCACAGTACCATTTGTTTTGTTAAAAACCCGTTTGTTTGGTGAGTCGGGCACATAACCTAGGAAGTATCCTTCGTCAGCCTTTTCACCAAACTTTGGTTGATGTTTTGTACGCAATAAAGTGCATGGTACCCCAAACGGTTCGAATCCAGTTAAATTAGGTGGCCGTTTATTCAAAATTTCATAACATGTTTTGTTCAAAGATTTGACTGTAAGGACTCGGTTTAAAATATGGCACGCGGTATTCACTGCCTCCCCCCAAAACATGGTAGGAAGCTTTGAATCCGAAAGCATAGTCCTTGCAGCCTCAATCAATGTTCTATTTTTACGTTCGGCCACCCCATTTTGTTGAGGTTCATATGGTGCACTGAATTGATGCACTATGCCCTTTGATAGGCAATATACACCAATTACAGTGTTTTTGAATTCAGTCCCATTATCACTACGTATTTTTTAAACCCTTGTTCCGTAGGAATTCTCCACTTGGTCTAAGAACCCGATGAGCTTGGAAGCCGTCTCGTCCTTTGTACCTAAAAAGAAAACCCAAGAAAAGCATGAGTAATCGTCAGTGATAACTAAACAGTACCAACTACCTCCGATACTCCTTTTGTTGATTTGGCCGAAAAGGTCCATATGCAACAAATCGAATGTTGAGGTTATGGAGTTCTGCGTTTTGGACTTGTGTGTCTTCTTATGTTGCTTGCCCTTCATGCACGGTAGACACTTGTCCTCAAACTGAAAGCTCTTCAGAGGCACACCTTGCACCAGTCCATTCTTTGTTATGTAGTTCATCTTCCTTAGGTGCAAGTGAGCCATGCGTCTGTGCCACAAAACCGATTCCGTCTCTGAAGCTTTTGATAGTAAGCAGATCGGACCCATCGAAGTATCCGGCTTGTTCATATCGAGCATGTACAAGTCATTCTTCCTTGGAGCCCGCATCAATATCCAATCTTCAGGTATCTTAAATCCCGGTTTTAGCACTAACGCTTCAGTGTCAGTGAAAAGCACTGAATTCTTCTTATCACAGATTTGAGATACACTAATGAGATTATGAACCAGTTTATCAACGTGATAAACTTGATCCAAGGTAATCGTCCCATTAGTGACTTCTCCAGTTCCAGTGATATTTCCTCCTTTGTTACCGGCGAATGATACAAACCCCTGATTCCCACCCTTGAAGTCTGTAAGCAGACCTCTTTCCCCCGTCATGTGCCTGGAGCATCCACTGTCGACGAACCACTTGTTGTTTGGACCTGTGGTAATCTGACATCCAAAAAATGAAGTAGGGCAATCATTTGGTTTGGACAAGATAACGAGAAGTGGGGTGAATATGAAAGAAAATAGGTTAGTTATCACGGGGAACCCTAGCCATGACTGACTTGGTTATACCATTTTCGTCCACATATTTAAACTCTTTCAAATACCCATCTCGCCTTTCAGGTGACTTGGGTCGTTGAACAGGAGTTTGATGTGGTGCCGAGTGATTTAAATTCACTCTTTGCCTTTGAGTAGACATTTGTTGAGGAGCTCTAGAATAATTCCTATTATATTGCATTTCGGACTGTGATCCCTGAGCTTTTACCGGTGCGTACTGTCTAACTGGAGTGTGAGACCTAACTGGAGTGTGTGACCTGCTAGGTGTTGTGCTCCTATAGAATTGTTATGGTGCTGACCTAGATTGATTAATGACACGATTCGGTGAATTTGTCCTAACCACTTCCTTTGGTCCAACCTTAACCGGTGTTTGTTTCACAACATGTTTAGGTGCGGCCTGCACAGTCTTCTCGGTACTCTGAGAACTACTAGTGCTCGCCACACTTGTTGAGGGCTTAACAGGTGTTGGGTTCACTGTCTTAGGTGTAACATCGGCTTTCCTAAGTGGACAGTGAGACGCAACATGCCCCTTCTCGTGACATCTGAAGCAAGACATCTTATCTATGGACTTTTTGTGTGTTCCCTTAGACTTAGGTGTCTCACTAGTGTCTAGTTCCTTTTGTACATCTATGGTGTCTGGCTCATCATCCTGATCAGCCCAGGCAATTTTCTGTTTTCCTGCAGGTGTTTCACTGGAGGAAGACATAAATTTGACTTTCTTAACCTTGACGGTTGTGTCAGCCACCTTAGGTGTATTTTCTACTATAGGCTCTGGTGTCGGTGTAGGTAGGTCCTCTAAGTCTACTGATTTATCAGTTTTCTCCTGAGGCTGAGGCACATAGTTTGCATTGAAAGGTGGAGGAGTTTCGTGAAATCCTAGACCTACAGGCTTTTTAGACTGTCGTTGGGCGTCTAAAACTTTCACTAGGTTTAGGCTTGAATTCCTAAACTTTTCCAACTTGCTATTCGCCTCGGCTACCTTTACCTTTGTTTCAGCTAGCTCTATGTCCTTGTCCTTAAGACTTTTGGTCAAGGCCTCTACGTGCTCATACATAAGCTCTATCCTAACACACTGCTCACTCAGTTTGTCTTTTAGAACTATTACGTCTTGAGCATCAGCCTTAAGCTTTTCTTTAAGATCTTGCTTGATATCGTTTAGGCTAGCGTTTTCAATTTTTAAATTCTCATTTTGAGCAGTTATTGTTTTATGCGATTCTAAGACTAGATTTAACCTATCATTAGAAGTAACACACAACACACATAATTCATGAAAAAGAGAGTAAGTCAGACTAACCTTTGAGTTATCAGATTCCACGTTGGCCATCTGAGCAGCAAACTCCAGTACTGTCTGATCATTCGTCTTCTCTACCCACATCGGACTGCTGTCCCGTGTGGTCTGCTCATCTCCATCACACCCAGTCTCTGTAACTTCAGCCATAAAAGCTCTAGCATTTGATTCTGGATGAGAACTCCAGTCATAGGTACCATCTAGCTGTCTGTCTGAAGTGACATTGGATAGTAGACCCGCTAGGTTGGCTTGACCAGATGATGAACTTGGAAGATATCGTTGTTGAGACTGATTTGGATACTGTCCCTGATGCTGACTCTGTCCTTGGTACGTCTCTACTTTCGGTCTCTGACACTCCCTGGCGAAGTGTCCCAGTCCTTGACAGTTGTAGCACTTTACTTTGGACTTGTCAAATCCAATCCCCTTGTTGTTCATTGTCAGATTCCTTCCAGTTCTCTTGATGAATCTCTTAACCCATTGGGTTACCATGGCCAGTTGCCATTTAAGATCCATCTCCTCAAGATCATCAGGGTCGACCTGATCATAGTCCTCATCCCAGAGAGCAGGATCGTTAATCTTCCCCTGAACACAATTCTCGTACGCGGCCACAAAAGAAGCAAGCAGATTCAAATGTTCTTCCGCTGATTTTGCGCTCATGGGCATCTTCGAATAACTCTGAGATGTCGATGCCTGTTGTACTTGAGGCTGCGGTTCTTCCGATCTTCCTAATCCTAAGAACGCGCGATTCAATGAGTCATCAGACTCTGCTGGTGACGACGTTTCTCCGGTGAAAAACGCTGTAGCAGTCTTCAGATCGGGGGTCGCTGAAGGTTTTGTCGACTTTCCAAAATACATTGCTGGATTCTGGACTTGTTCGTAATCAGTTTTGGCCTTCAGTAGCTCGAAGTGATATGCCCGCAACGTTCCCACAATGTCATCTAGAGATTGAGTATAATATTTGTCTTCATTCAGCTTGATCATTGCCACATACATAGCCCATTTGGCTGGTAAGGCATCAAGAAGCTTGTTGTTCTTGTCAGTGTCAGTATACTCAATTCCGTGACTTTCAAGTTCCGTCAACAGATGATAGAACCGAGTGATGATATCATCCAGCTGTTCATCCTTTAACACCTTGAAGATTGCAAACTGTTGTTTCAACAGCTCTGTACGCTTTCTACGAACCCTAGGATTACCCTCACACCTCTTCTCTAGAGACTCCCAAAGTTCCTTCGACGTCCTTTGAGTCCTAAATGTGTGCAGTATATCCTGAGGTAAAGCCATTCGGATTATCGAGAAAGCTTTGTTTTCGGCTTCAAACAATTTCTTATCATCCTCCTTCATCATTTGGTATGACAAGACTTTCTGTCGGCCTTCAACTTCTGAAACTGGTGGAATATATCCCTCGTCGATACACACCCACATGCGCATGTCATTAAAGCGCACGAAATCGGTAAACCGATCTTTCCACCAGTAATAATCCTCGATCTTCATCAGCTTAGGCGGAGCGTTTGCCTTCCCGACCTCGTGGTCCATTTCCAGGAATTTTTGTAAGTTTGACATCTTTTCGAAAGTAATTGAATTGAACTTAATTAATTTAATTCGAAACTAATTTGAATTAACCCGTTCGAATCTAGATAGATTCGAATATAATTAGATTCCAATTGATTTGGGATTAAATTCGATTAAGTGTTATAATTCAATGAGATTCGAAATTAAGTCAGATTCGAAAAGTCCACAGATTCGAAGGTCAGAGCAAACTCGAAACTACAGCAGATTCGACACCCTTTTCGAAACTAAGCTAGACTCGAAACAAACTCGAAACTAAGTAGACTCGAGATCCTATTCGAATGAAGCACAAACTCGAAATAGATTCGAAACCCTCTGTATCAGACTCGAAAGGAGCGGATTTTGGTTAGACTCGAAACTAAGTGTAACCCTAATTACCCCTAATAGATTCGAGCGCCGCAAACTCGAAAAACGGCTAATACTTTGATTTCTTTACGTTTTGCAGATTAAACCAGTATTTTTCCAACGAAAAATAACGGTTTCGATCAAAAACGTAAAAAACCACAAAGTATTTTCCGAATAAGAATTTGCTAAGCTTGAAAACACGATTTTGAGAGAAAAACCGTCCAACTAGCGTCAAGAAACCTAGAATGTATCTATATGAACACGAAGAACACCAAGAACACTCCGTAGGCTCTGATAACACTTGTAAGGTCTACCAATACGAGATCGATCTAGACGCGGAGCCGTCAACGAGTGCGGAATCCTCGTTAACGGGTAGACGGAAACAACTCTCAACTACGAAACACGGAGACTATCAGAGGCTGAACGAACGACACACGAACGATCCTACGAACTGATTCTCTCCGAAACGGCACTAAAACTGATGATAAACTCGAGATCGCTTAATGCTTAATCCCTCACGAATTCTGCAAAAAGTCTGATAATATCTCGAGTCTATCCCTAATTATAGACCCTGATTCGAGTCTGTTATGGGCCAAACTCGAATCTGGCCCAAGGCCCATTCGAGTTTGTCCACAATGACATTCTCGAATCTGGGCTCATTCGAATCTAGGGCTACATTCGAATCTATCACAGATTCGAATGCCAAGCCTTAAATAATTCGAATCTAACTAATATGCATATGACACTTATGTTATTAACTTACGCTTGAATTAGTCTTTGATCTTTATGTTTGAACTTCTTGTAATATGTTACATCAAGTTCAAACACACAATCAATAACTGACAAACATACATAAACATATATATCAATCACTAGTTAATTCCCAATACCTTGAATATTACTTAAACCAAAATGTTAGCTCGCTTAGACTGCTATCGTCACACAGGGTGTACCAACACTCACCAAAACAACCCCCTTCTACATGTGTTCATTGGTGATGATGTTGAGAAGCACCCATCTGTCAACACCATGCTCACAATAAAACCCACCAACTACATTGCTATCTGACTATTCCCAAAAATTATATGGGAAAAGCTTATGAACACATGGTGGACTTCCTTCAAGCCCATCCCCTGCACTATGCAATGACAGCCTCTCTTGGAGTTATGTATCAGGAGATGGTCTACGAGTTTTGGTACACTTGTTCATATGATCCATCTACCAAAACGTTCAGGGGAACCATTCTCCATGGCACTCAAAACATTGAGATCACTACTGCTCTTCTCAGGGAAGTTCTTCATCTCCCAATGGCTGACACCTATGACAAACCTCAGCCTGAGGATGAGCAAATAGGCAATCTGCTACGCTTCTGTGGTGTAGCAGAACCAAAAGTGGGTGCCACGCTGTTCAGGAGGGACTTATCCCCAACATACAATTTTCTCTTCGCCTCAATGGTGATGTCCTTCAGCTGCAAAGTTGGTTCATTTGACCAGCTTAGCAGGGATGAGATTCCTATTGTCCTGGAGTTTGTGGATAGGACAACCATGAACAAGACAAGATGGATTTTCCTGAACCTGAGAAATCTGGTGGAGCAACAACAACGTCCAGCTGCTGTCAGATATCCAAGGTTCCTCAGTCTCATTTTCAAACATGTATGTGGTGAGCAACTCTACAATACTCAACCTTACCTGTCTACTGCTACATTTCCAGTTATTGGAAATAGGGTATTCTATGCCCAGTTCTTGAAAATGAACCTCCTCTGTCAACACCAATGAGGAGGTTGCTTGGTTTAGTGGAAGGACCTTCTACTCAGAAGGTGGATCCAGTCACTGCTCCCAAGGGAAAATGCAAATCAAGGCCCAAACTGATCAAAAGGACCTTGCAAACAAGTGAAGTTGAGCCTGTCTGTAAGAAGGCTAAATCAGCTAAGTCTGCCCCATCAGCCTCAGTGGCTGAGGGGGAGCAGACTGCTCACTCTGGTTCATCCGTTGAACCTGAAGCCTTAGTGGCTGAAGCCTCTGGGGTTGGTGCCTCTGTGGCACCTGAGACCATGGAACATGCTGAACCTCCAATTTCTGACCCAGTCTCACCTCCAGTCCAAACACAACTCCCCTCCAGTTCTTCTCAATCCCACACTCTATCACAATACTCTAGGCTAAGAAGAAAGTCCTAAGCCAAAAAGAGACCATCCTCCCAAACTAGTCCCTCTGACCCCTCCTAACAGGAGTCAGTTGACAAAGAAGCAACCCCTACTATTTTTACTTCTCCTAATTTGGGAGTAAGTGCAGCAAATTTGGAGTAGGCTTCACTCCTAAAAGAGTCAACCTAGAGTCAGTCTAGGCCCTCTGGTTCCTCCCAACAGGAACCAGTTGTACAAAAGGAGACCACCACATCAACTGTCCAAGCCTCCCAATAGGCTGAAGACATTGAAAGACAGGAGCCCTCTCCACTCCACAATGAGTGCACAGACACCCCCTCATACTTCTCACACACACTCTGAGTCTGCGCGAGGTGCCAAAGCTTCTTGAACGGACCATTCAGCAGATTATCCTCCATCTTCTGATCCTAATGATGCAGTTGTTCAACATCCAATAGCTGTTGAAGGACCATCAACTCAAGCTGATGAACCTGAGGGAATAGAACATCCCTCTAGTGAGGCTGCTCCCCAAGTGCACATTCCATCATCAGCCTTCACCACTGATGATGTGGAAATGCACATCCCATCTCCCCATGAAGAGGTGCCTATAAACCAAGGTACTACTGAGGGAGCCACCACTGGTCTTCATGAAGGTGTTACAATACCCGTAGCATCTAAAAGGCCACCAACTCCTATCCCTTCACCTCATGATGCAGATACAGCCATTGCGGAAGGTCCCCTTGACCCTTCCAAGCTGGGTCATTTAATTTATGCACAAGCTATGGAAATTCTATCCAAACTTTCCCAACCATCACCTACTGAACCCCACACTCCTCAATCTTCTCCATCACCCTCCCACTCATCCCCCTCAACCCAATATAAACAGTCTACCCGTACACCTCCATCCCCCAAAGATCTATTTTTGAAGGATCAACTATCTGTGCTGACCAACAAGGTTGGTTCTTTGGAAATTGTTATGACCTCCCTTCCTTCTACAATAGCAGACTTTGTGTCTGCTCAGCTTCAGAGGTTTCTTGATTCGTTCAGGACCTCTATCCCCACCCCTGCTCCCCAAGCTGACCATTCTTCTCAGTTGCTTGCACTTACTACACAGCTGCAACAATTATCCTCTTCCATCTCCTTAATTCTTTCTCATCAACAGGACTACGTGTCCACACTGTCAGCTGTTTCCCAACAGCTGTCAGCTCTTATAGAAACCTGCTCAACCACTCTCCCCTCCACATTAGCCAGCCTAAACACCTTAGTGGTATCCCTGTCCAATTCTGTGTCGTCAAACTTTGATGATATGCAAGACTCTCCTGAACTGACTTTTGCACAGCTTCAAAGTTTGGTGTTCACAGCATCTGACAGGGAAGCTATCTCCCAACTGTCCTCCCTTGCAACCTCTCATTCTTTTTCTCTTTACACCTATGTTACCCAGTTTGAAGAGGTTAAGGACAACTTGGCTTTCTTAGTGCATAGCCTTGTTAGTTCTAAACCTGTTTCCAAAACTGCTGCTACCCATCCTGTTGGATCCGTTCCTTCAGGCAGACCTATTGTTGAAGGCTCTGTGCCATCTCTTTCAAAGGGGGAGAAGATATCTGCCTCAAAGACCAAGTCTAAGGGGGAGAAATATTCTTCTCCATCTAAGGAGAAATCAGCTTTAGTAGAGCATGCAGCAGGTTTTTCACAAACTGGTCCTATTGCAGGTTCTTCTAAAGTTTCTGAAACTGCTCAGCCTACTCAGGTTAGATCTCCAAACCCTGCATCATCTAAGGGGGAGGAATCCATTCCTGAGGACATGCCAAGCAGGAGGAGACATCTTTTTTAGAACAAAGTGAAGAAGAGGAGGAAGAGGAAACTGAAGCTGTTATAGCTAAAACAGCAAAGGGTAAAGAAAAGGCCTCTGTGGACACTGACTATTTCAAAGCTGCTCAGCTCAAATTCGACAAGTCTCAAGCCAAAGAAATGGGTGTTTCACTAGAGACTTATTACACATTCAAAGAAGAGCAGCTTGAGATTCTGGAAAGACAAAAGAAGAAAGAAGCCTCTGTCAAAGCTACCAAAGCCTTTTCATTCAAGGAAGCAATAAAAGTTAAAATGCCTTCCTTGGATGTTCAAAGGAAACTATTAGAGGTTGCGAAAGAGTCAGTGACAGAGAAAGAAGGAGAAAAGGAACAGAGTGCACAGGTCTTAGTGACCAAGTCAAAGCATGTATCCTCCTCAGCAAAAGCCCAAGTACATTTTGACAATATGGCAAGGAAGAAATTCTTTGATGTGGCCAACAGAAGACTTGCCAAGGAAACCATTGTCAAAGTTGTCCCTATTTCAAAGAAAGGCAAGCAATGGAAGCTTCATATAACCAGGCTAGGTGCTGAGGGTCCATAATTGGAAGCCCTGAGTAAATCAAAATCTGAAACTGCTAAGACTATCAGGGCATATGTCAAAATGCTGATGGAGAAAGTAAAAAATCTAGGCCTGATCTCTAAAGAACAAATCAAGGGTACCTTACTAGTGGAACCCAGGATTAAGCCCAGGAGAAGGAGAAAGGATACAGAGCTTGAAGAGCTACTCATGATGATTGATCAAGGCATCCTTGCTGTTGAAATCAAAGGAGTGTATCACAGCATGCCAAGGGGAGTTGAGCCTGAGGAAGGCAAACTCATAGAAGAGCCTGAGTTTGGGATATTCTCTGTGGACCCCTTATTGAAGAAAATGTGTTTCCAGAGAGCATCTGATCTACACAAGTTTGGTCTGAAGCAGATTATAGCCTTTAGACTCTCCAAGACTTTTAGTCAATCCTCAAAATGGAGAGCAGCTATCTGGGAACAGCTTAGAGGCTTCTATGAGAGAGGAGAACTTCAACACCCTAACTTCATGTTTCTCAGACATGAAGTAGAAGAAATTGAGGTGACCACGGAGCATTTTGAACAACTGTTCGAAGGCAGGCTACAGCTTAAAGGTCCATCTACTGCTGAGTAGATGAAGAATGGAAGTTGTCCATAAGTTGGAAAAACTTGCCATTATTTGCTCCCACCATCAACAGTCCAATTTGTTGGAATTCTCTTTGTACATATATTGTACATTATTACATTAGTTGTAATCTATTTTGTTACATTAGTTGTAATTAACTTTAGTACATCAGTTGTACTTTTGTAAAACATGTGTTGTTTGTAATCAATATCAGTGTATATCTAAACTGATCTTTTACTTTACTTCAATGTTGTGATTTCAGCAAATTTAATGTAAAAATATATAGTGATAACTGATAGAGTCAGCTTAGACTGATTATTGCAAATACGGGGAGATTGTTAGACACAAAAAGGCCACAGTCAAACCTGTTAAACATCTTAGGGGGAGATTATCAATCAAACATGATTTATGCACTTAAGGGTATAATTTAAGACCTGTTAATGCCTTATTGTTACCTGATAACTGATTTGCAATATTAGTCAAAGCTGCTTACCTGTTGCATTTATTGTAACTAAGATAGATTGTCCAAGCTGTTCTATTCTGTTGAACATGCTGGACATAAACTGTTTACGCTACTCATACCTGTTGAGCAGCTTGGACAAATTCTAAGTGCTCTGTTCTTTGTGAACAAAACCTGTTCTTTGTGAAAAGGCTAAACACTTTATGGAATATGTTTCCAGGTCCTCATGTATTGTCTTGGACCAAAAGATCAGTTTAAAAAGTCAAAGACAAAGTGGAAAAACAGAAGTTGCTAACACTGCCCATGTTGTTATGTTACATGAAAACAAAGTGGATATTTGAAATGGGTGACAGACCATTTCTTATATCAAAATGGCTATACAAGAAGATGAAAGGTCTAAAGTTGACATTCTTCTTTTTGTTAAAGCCTTCTGCAACAGAGACAAAAAGGAAAAGACAAAGATTCTGCGATGTAGAGACAAATGTTGCTTTGTCAGAACGTGCAGAAAAGTATTTTTGTCTTTTTGGAAAGACACTCCACTATCTCTGCATCCAATGGGGAAGCTTCACTGGGATTCTCTGTGAGAGTATAAAAGGAAGCTTCTAAGGAATGTGAAATAATCAAGAGTGTGATATTCAGAACATGCAAAAGAATTGTGTTTTCATGCATGCAAAGTCTGCTTGAGCAAAACAGTTGAGTGTGTCCAAGCTGTTCTTGTTCAAGCTGTCTGTTTGTCTGTCTGTCTTGTAATATCAGTGAGTTCATCTTTGTGAGTGTATTCATTGTAACTAGTCTAAGTGTATCGTAGATTAGTAGTCTCTGTTGTTTCTGTCATCTCAGCTTGAACCATTCCGCAGTTCAAGCTTGTTTGTAATTAACACTTGTTGATAATATACATACAAACATTGAGAAAGTGTGTTGAAATTTTTAGTAGTTGTATTCAACCCCCCCCCCCCTACAGCTTAGAGCAACATACTAGGAAAACCCTTTTAGGACCTACAACTTCTTATCGGCAAGGAGAGCCAATGGATCAACAGTTGTTTTTTCCGCTTGTTTATTCCCTGAAACCTTTCTCAAAACAACCTCCTGATAATTGTTTAAATTCTCAAAGACCATATGAATGTCCATTTCATCTATTTCCTTCGTCTGTTGAATGATCATGGTATACTTATCCCACTATGGAGTAAGAATATTCAAAAACTTGACATTTATGTCCAAGTTTGACTTTGTGACCCCATTCCTCTTCATCTCACTGAATTGATTGAAAAATCTTAAATATGTAGTTTCTAACAATTCCTCTTCTCTCGCTCTAAAATTCTCAAATGTCATTAAACTGTTCCTTGCTCTATTGGTAGCAGCCTTGTCAGAGCCTCTCATTAGTTTACATACCTCATCCTAAATGGATTTGGCAGTGGTATTGTTTGTGAGACTGATATATATATCATTGGGAGTTAAGAGTGATCGGGTCATTTTATACCGACTTTAATGTGTTTAAATGATATAATTTTATGTATACAGTCTCGGTATAATACTACATTTAATTGCTTATTCATCATTTGTAGGATTAAAGCTTAAATGGAGCTAAAAATCCTAAAATGAGCATAAGTGCATGAATTGACGTCCATATCAAGCCCAAGTCCAGTTCAAGAGAACCCAGCCTCAACCCTTGAGTCCTAGGACTCAAGGTAGGACTCATGCATAAAACCCACGCTCAAACTGTCAGTCCTAGGACTCATGGTAGAACTCATCCAATTAATTGAGTGAACCCTACGGTAGCCTTTTTAATTATAAATAGAGAAGAGCCGCATGACAGAAGACACACAAAAAAGACAGAACTCATAGCAAGAGGCGCAGATTTATTTCAGAAGCTTTTCCACGGCTACAACAATGTAGTCGGTACGAGACCCAATGGTGGAGGGTTAGGGTTTGATTTCTTTTACATTTCATTGTTCCAACAATCAATCCAACAACTACGGAACACGTTTCTGAGAAGTTTGATGTTTCGTATAAGTTGGTTGATAATCATATAATTATCGTTCAAGGGTTTGTTTATTAGCTAAGTATATGTGTTTTATAGTTAGTTTATTATTGTAACGAACGATGTGTTTATTTAGTTTTTAGTGTGATTATTATTTAAATATATTGTTCCGTTCGCTTCTATTTATATCTTTATCGTAAGACGTGTCGTAGCCGTGTTACATGCCGTGCCGAGCTCATTATATTAGGAGTTAAGACGGACTGTGAACATGACACGATTCGTGCCCAAAATACGGATTGCGATAGATGTGATTGTCATAACTATGTCTATGTGGTTAGGTTACAAAGATAATTAATCGGAATAATAAATAATCAATTTATTAGCAACCCTAGGTCGATTATCCATAATTCCACCCAAACCCTAAACCCGAAGTCGTTGGTGTTCTTACTTCATTCTATAAGTTTTCGTAATAAAGCTATTATTATTTTTTCAAGAGTTTTTCTCAAACACAACCTTCCATCAGTTAGTTTAATTAGTAGTTTTTATTATTAGTTAATAACTATCGTAGAATAATATTGATAACCACATGCTCCCTGAGGAGACGATCCCACTTACCCTAGCTATAAGTTAAGGTGATTGGTGTTTTTATAAATTATTTGAATGCTTTACGATGAGCGGTTGTCAAAATGGCGCCGTTGCCGGGGAGCTAGTGCGCTTATTAGTTTTGTTTTACGGTAGTTGTTTAGGTTTACTTTGGTTTATTTTATTTTATTTTATTTTCGTTAATTTTTATTTAGTTTTTATTTAGGTTTTTTTTTTGTTTTTTTTACTTGTTTAATTGTTTGGAATGGAATCTTCACATAATTATGATTATTATCCACCCAGAAATAATTACTCGGATTATAATGATCAATACTATTCAAAATATGATAATCATTATTCTTACTATTCGAGTTGTAATTCGTATAATCCATGGGAGCGATATCCAGTTTCTGATGAAGATTACTATGACTATTACCCAACTCCGCAATGGTCACATGATGATCAAGAGAATGTTAGGACATTCATGAGGGAGTGCATGACATTTATAGAGGAAAACAACAAGAATCTCCAATATCTCGTAAACACATGGGGATAAATCACTGAGTAATTCTTAAAACAAGAAGCTGAGAGGGAGAAATACATGGAGCCGGATGACGACTTTGATGAGGAGCGAGGATTTGAGCATCAAGATTTCAATCAAGAATCGTACTCAGATTTTTCAATCTTTAACGAGGAAGAGAGAGTCGAAAGTGAAGTTGCTATAAAATATTTGTTACAACCATCAACAGAGACAACTCCATATTTCAAACTCCCTTATTTCAATTATTATTAAAAAGTTTAATGCCTGAAACTAGCTCTAGTTCAATGCTAATTATTTTTCATGATTTTTCAGGTACCTATGGAGTACGAATCGCACGAAGGGAAAAACCAATCAAATATCCGGGTAATATATGTGGACAATGTGACAAACCACCTTGAAGAGGTACCGTCTGGCTAAAGACGTAAAACTTAGAGCTTCTTGGGAGGCAACCCAATGAACTTTTTGGGTGTGTTCAATAGAAACCCTCACGAGACTATAACTCGTCCACCCGGGCTACCGGGGGGTTTAAAGGCTTGTTGCACATGCTAAGTGCAATCGTGATCCCTACGAAAATGTAAGAATTTAAGTAAAGATTTCTTTTTCCTTTTTATAGTTTATTTGTTATGACACGTAATATCGAAAATGTAAGAATTTCAAGGTTTGTGACCATGTCATTTGAGAACAAAATCAAAAAATTCTAATTTTTAATGGTTAGATCGTGACACGTGAGAAGTATATTCTCTCCGTATATCGACAATAAATATATATAATATATAGGGAGAATTTCATATATGCCCTTCATAAACTTCATAATATCATATATATCCAATTTAAATTTTTAGTATCATATATATCCCTCCTAAACTTCATAATTTCACATATACCCAATTTATGTTATTAATATCATATATATCCCTCTTAAACATCATTAATATCATTTATACCTAATTCATCAATCTAATTATTTTAAAACTCATAACTAATATTACTTATTAATTAATGACCATTATACTCTTATATATTTATACTTTTAACTAAACTTCATAATATTATATTTATCCAATAAAATTAATTTTTAATATTATATCCCGCATAGTAATTATATGTAATTTATTTTGTAAAACATTTACCATATAAATTTTTGCTCTTAAAACATATTAATATTAAGGGACAGTTACTAAAATAGCCAAAAATCATACATCATTATCAAGTTTTAGCCAAATAATATCAATCTAACCAAAATGGCCACACTTTACATTACTACATTTATGTGATGGCCATCATTTACGTGATCTATACCATTTATTTATATTTTAATGCATTACGTTACAAAAGGTGTTTGGTAACATAAAGTAATGGTACTTTACGTTACCAAAAGGTGTTTACCATGAATGACAAGCCACCTACTTTTTATTGGGAATGAGAAACATTTAAATTTGGTAACGTAAAGTACAACTACTTTACGTTACCAATTACTTTTTGTAACGTAATGCATTAAAACAATAATAAAAAGTACAAATCACGTAATGATGGCTATCACGTAAATGTGGTAACGTAAAGTGTGGCTATTTTGGTTAGATTGATATTATTTGGCTAAAACTTGATAATGGGTGTGATTTTTAGCTATTTTAGTAATTTTTCCCAATATTAACAATATATGTAACATCCCATTTTTGGGATAGGTACGTGGAATTATTTTATTGGATTAAATGTTTAATTTGGGACACGGCAATATAAATTTGTATTTTGGGATATTGGGATCGGAAATTGGGTGCCGGACCGAGTTTAACTCAAAACGTATATATACGTTGAGCCCTTTGTATGTTCCTTCATTATGTTCACTCCCAAATCAGTAATCAAAGTGTGTTGTGTGTGTGTTTTGAAGCTCCAGCAGTGAACAACATCTTCAATTGAAGATCTGAATTGGATTGAAGCTTCCAAATTCCTCCGTCATCATCTTCCTTGAATATTGAGGTAAATAGGGGATTAAATTCGTGGGTTAATGTTGTTAGTTATGATGAGAAGGGTTTAATTGAATTTGTAATTGTTACTGAGTAAATTCGAGCACATATTTGTGGCTAAAATCGAGTGAAATGATGATTCGGGATTAATTCCCTGGGCTGTAATAAAAACAGAGCAACCTGCTGCTGTTCGTCCGTGACCGCGGCCGCGATCCCCTGATCACGGGCCGCGATGTTCTTGAGTGATCGCAGGTGAATCAAAGTGAGCGCGAACGCGACCGCAGGGTCAGCGCGACCGCGACCGCGATGCGGCGGGATTTCGGGTCGAGTTTTTAGGTTCTGTGGGTCGTGTGTTCGGGTCTTTGGGGTCGCGTGAGTTGTTGGGAAATGTGTATAGAGTCATTGGGTTGAGATAGTGATATTGAGTTATACGTTGCGATTTCAGGGTTTAGGGTTGATAGGGTCGGGAAAGGGCAGGGAACCGAGACCGAATAGTATATCTAGCTGGGCATGTGAGTTTGCATGTATTTCTTGAGATCTCTTATTGAGCTTACGAGATTGTTATGAGTTTTATTACAAGCTTTTTATTGAGATACTATCATGAATGTATTAATGGG
This sequence comes from Centrapalus pauciflorus, assembly GCA_020465985.1. Taxonomy (NCBI): domain Eukaryota; kingdom Viridiplantae; phylum Streptophyta; class Magnoliopsida; order Asterales; family Asteraceae; genus Centrapalus; species Centrapalus pauciflorus. Next base: position 21,631 of record JAANYP010002898.1, on the reverse strand, counting down.
CTATTGTGAACTTTGTTTTATTATATGAGATTTGGGACACTTGAGCTATCGGGATACTAAACCGTACGGCTGGGCAGGGGTTGGGTCGAACCTGATTCCCATTTGAGTCCTGACGACTGCTTTGTGCGGTCTAGGGATTTGGGTACGTGGATTCATCCACACGAGCTGCGTACCTATCTGAGCTACTTTTTGGAATCTCATATACTTGTTCAGTAGAGAACGCTGAACGTTTTAATATCGAGTTTATTTATCTTATTGAGTTTTATAATCGTACGCTAACCCTTGCATTCTTACTAGCTTTAGCTGACCAGTGTGTGTTGCTGTGTGTGTCTCAGGTGATCGGAGCGTTAGTAAGCCTGCTGGACCGAAATAGGTTGCTGTTATATCTACTTGAGGAGTTGTTAGCTACCCCGTGTAGAGGTAGTTATATTTTGTGGATTGTTGTATATATACACTTCGAATAGTTGTGATATATTCAGGGATATCTGTGACTATTTATTGTATAATTAATGTTTTAAAGTTATCAGGTTTTCTCGTATGTGCTTTGGGAATAGTGTAGGGATTATTATATTATGTCACGGATGATGTGTTATTTACGTGGCATTTGAGGTTAGTTTGAGGGTGTTACAAGCTTGGCATCAGAGCCTAGGTTTAAGAGATTAAGTATCTAGTGGATGCTTAAGCTTAAACCACGGAGTGTAGATCCTTGGATTGTAATCCGAAGTAGAGTTTTAGGTGATAAACGAGTAGTGCGTAGAGTTTTGTAGAGTTAATTCGTGTTATTATTTTATGGTGCAGGTTATTATGGACCGTCAGGGCAGCGGGCCTCAGGGTGATGACCATAGGGATAACGAGCCAGTACATAGGTCTGACTTGTATGCATTGATAGGCCAGATCTTAGATGAGCGCTTTCCGGTTCAGGGTGCGGGTAGGGGTCGTGGTGCGACGCCTCCGCCTGAGGGAGGCCAGAGTTCAGGGGCTGGTGCTTCATCTAGCCAGCCATCGCGAGGACCCTTTAAGGACTTTATGACGGGCCGTCCTTTAGAGTTCTTCGGTGGAGTTGGTGCCTCGAAGGCACTTGATTGGTTGAGAGAGGTTGAGGCTGCTTTCGTATAGCGCATGTAGATCGAGCTGACAGAGTGAGTTATGCCTCCTACCTTTTGAAGGGAGGAGCATTGCGATGGTGGAGTTCAGTTGTTAGTGCTCAGGGAGTCGACGAGGCCTACTTGATGTCTTGGGAGGAGTTTAGGACAGAGTTTGAGCTGCAGTACTATCCGTAGGATACGAGGAGAGAGTTAGAGCGGGAGTTTATCCATCTGCAACAATGATCCAGATCTGTTCAGGAGTATATTGATATCTTTAATGATAGAGCACAGTTTGCGCCGCATCAGGTAGCTACAGAGGACCGAAAGGTCAATATGTTCATCAAGGGTCTGAGGTCGGATATCCGAGAGTTCGTGGGGATGTTGCGCGACCCCACGTTTGCGTCTGCCATGGAGTATGTCTGTCGTCGAAGAGAGAGTTTGAGAGACAGCGGGAGCAGTTGGCTCCCCAGAGATAGTGTATTGAGCAGCCGAGTCAGGGGCAGAGTTCAGGGACCTCGAGATTTTTTAAAGAGAGTTGCCAGGGTGGCTATTCCGAGCAGGGAGGTCAGAGTTCAGGAGCCCAGCGAGATCAGGGTCGGAGCGAGGGGCAGTCTAGGGTCAGTCAGGGACAGAGTCAGGGTGGGCGGAGACAGCAGGGGCAGAGACAGCGAGGTCAGGGCCAGAGGCAGGGTCAGAGTCAGAGCCAGGGGAGTGGGGGTAAAGGATCCAGAGATTCAGGGAGTCGAGTTGATAGCTCGGGTTCTGGAGAGAGAGATTGCCAGCGGTGCCATCATCGCCATGCAGGGCCGTGTGCCCCCGGAGCACCTCCGATACTTTCGATGTAGCCAGTTTGGTCACACTGTTGTTGTATGCACTTCTCAAGAGTCCCTGTGCTTCCGATGTGGGAAGCCAGGCCATATGTCTCGGGATTGCTCGAATCCCGGAGCAGGGTTCCCAGGATCGAATTCAAGTGGGGCCGGAGCTTCTGGATCGTCTTCAGCACCTCGGGGAGGGGGAGCACCGAGGGCTCGTGGCAGGGTCTTTCAGGCTACTGCTGAGGAGGCGCGTGAGTCGCCTGATGTTGTATCTGGTACGTTCATTCTTAATGGACTACGTGCCTTTATTCTATTTGATTCGGGATTTGATCGTTCATATGTATCTGCCTCCTTCTGTGATTATTTTTCTACGCCTTAATCTGAGTTATCTGTGCCTGTTATTGTTGAGCGTGTTGATGGTAGTACTCTGTTAGTGAGTCGTATTTGTTAGGCACAAAAAGGCCTCAGTCAAACCTGCTCTACATCTTAGGGGGAGATTTTTAATCAAACTTGTTTGATGCACTTGAAGGTATAATTTAAGGTCTGTTCATGCCTTATTGAAACCTGAAAAGTGATTTTCAATATAAGTCAAAGTTGTTTACCCAGTTGCATTCGTTGCAACAAAGGCAGGTTGTCCAAGATGTTCTGTTTGCTGAACAGGCTGGACCTAAACTGTCTATGTTGCTCTATTCTATTGAGTAGCTTGGACAGATTGTAAGTGTTCTGCTCTTTGTGAACAGGCCAAACACTTCATGGAATATGTTTCCAAGTCCTCATGTATTGTTTTTTGCTACAAGATCAGTTTACAAGTCGAAGACAAAGTGAAAAACAGAAACTGCCAAAGCTGCCTACGCTGTTCTGTTACATGAAGACAAAGAGGATATTTGAAATAGGTGATAGACCATTTCTTATATCAAAAAGGCCCTTACATAAGAAGAAATATGCAAATTTGACATTCCTCTTTTGGTTAAAGGCTTATGCAATAGAGCAAAAAGGAAAAGACAAAGATTCTGCCACATGAAGACAAGTCTGCTTTTCAGAATGTGCAGAAAAGTTGTTTTGTCTTTTTGGAAATACATCCGACTATCTTATCGTCCAATGAAGAAGCTTCACTGAGATTCTCAGTGAGAGTATAAAAGGAAGCTTCTAAGGATTGTGAGATAACCAAGAGTGAGAAATCAGATCGTGCATTGAAGTGTGTTTTTCCATGCATGCAAGTCTGCTTGAATGAAACAGTAATGTGTGTCTAAGCTGTTCTTATTCAAGTTGTCCATCTGTGTCTTGCAAAATCAGTGAGTTCATCTAAGTGAGTGTATTCATTGTATCTAGTCTGAGTGTGTCTTAGATTAGTTGAACATCTGTTGTATCTGTCATCTCAGCTTGAACCTTTCCGCAGTCAAGCTTGTTTGTAATTAACACTTGTTAATAGTATACACAAACATTGAGAAAAGAGTGTTGAGTTTTAAATTGCTGTATTCACCCCCCCCCCCCCGGCTTAGAACAATTCACTAGGGATTCCTTTTGGGACCTACAGTATTTATAGAGATTGTGCAGTAGAGATAGATAGTTACCGATTTTCCATAGACTTGATGCCTATGGAGATTAGCAGTTTCGATGCCATTATAGGCATGGATTTCCTGACAGAGCGCCAGGCGTATATCTTCTGCTCCAAGAAGATGATTCGTATTCCTGTTTCTGAGTCTGAGTCTGAGTCAGCGATTGTGTATGGCGAGAGGCGCAGGGGAGAGATGAGTATAGTGTCGATGGAGCAGGCGCAAAAGTATGTGGCGAAGGGGTGTGCCACCTATTTAGCTTATGTAGTAGATGCGGAGAAGGAAAAGAGGGAGGTCAGTGATGTGCCCGTAGTTAGAGATTTTCCTGACATGTTTCCAGACGAGTTGCCAGGTTTGCCGCCTGATCGGCACGTTGAGTTCAGGATCGACCTAGTTCCCGGGGCCGTTCCTATTGTGTGTACGCCGTATCAGTTAGCTCCTACCGAGATGCGCGAGATGATGATGCAGCTGCAGGATCTGTAACATCGTGGGTTCATTCGCCCCAGTTCTTCTCCGTGGGAAGCCCCTGTGTTATTCGTGAAGAAAAAGGACGGGACGATGCGCATGTGTATAGATTATAGAGAGCTTAATAGAGTAACAGTGAAGAACCGTTATCCCTTGCCGAGGATTGATGATCTCTTTGATCAGCTTCAGGGGGCGAGCTATTTCTCGAAGATCGACTTGCGTTCCGGGTATCAAGGACGTGCCTAAGACTGCGTTCAGGACCAGATATGGTCATTATGAGTTTTTAGTCATGCCGTTTGGGCTGACTAACGCCCCAGCAGCGTTCATGGACCTGATGAATAGGGTCTGCAAGCCGATGCTCGACCGTTTTGTGATTGTGTTTATTGATGATATTATGATCTACTCGAGGAGTAGCGAGGAGTATAGCCAGCATCTGAGAGAGGTTTTGAGTACTTTGCAGAGAGAGAGGCTATACGCCAAGTTTTCGAAGTGCGAGTTTTGGCTTCGAGAGGTGCAGTTTTTGGGCCACGTGGTGACGAGCGAGGGCGTTAAGGTAGATACCGCGAAGATTGAGGCTATATTGAGTTGGGGGGGGGGGGGGGGCCAGCCCACATATGTGTCTGAGGTTCGCAGCTTCTTGAGTTTGGCCGGGTATTATCGGCAGTTTATCGAGAATTTTTCACGGATCGCAGTACCGTTGACGATGTTGACCAAGCAGTCAGTGCCATTCATATGGACCGAGGAGCAGGAGAGTGCTTTCTTAGAGTTGAAGAATCGGTTGTCTAGGGCTCCGATTCTAGCGTTTCCAGAGGATTCTGAGGATTCTGCTGTCTATTGTGATGCCTCCTTTACCAGGTTGGGGTGTGTACTGATGCAGAGAGGCAAGGTGATTGCTTATGCCTCAAGACAGCTTCGGAGTTACGAGTTGAGCCGGCCGGTGCACGATTTAGAGTTGGACGCCATAGTCTTTGCTTTGAAGATATGACAGCATTATCTTTACAGGACGCGCTTTACAGTGTATACCGATCATAAGAGTTTACAGTATTTGTTCAGTCAGAAGGAGCTGAACATGAGACAGAGGCGTAGCATGGAGCTCCTGAAGGATTATGATTGCGATATTCAGTACCACCCGGGGAAAGCTAACGTGGTGGCGGACGCTTTGAGCAGGAGATCCTATGATCAGACGGTTACGTCCAGAGCTTCTCGGTTAGAAGTCACGTCGACTTTGATTGATAGTCTGAAGTTAGCTCAGGAAGAGGGTCTGAGAGGCGAGAATGTGCAGAGAGAGATTAGCTGGTCAGCTGGAGTTGTTGAGTAGAGATGATAGAGGATTGATGACCCTTCGAGGTAGAGTGTGGGTCCCCAGAGTAGGCAGTTTGCGGTAGCTGATTCTAGATGATTCCCATAAGTCTAGATTGTCGATCCATCCGGGCAGCACGAAGATGTACCGAGATCTGTGAGTTTATTACTGGTAGCCAGGGATGAAGAGGGATGTGGGGAAGTATGTGGAGGCGTGTATGACGTGTTTGAGAGTGAAGAGTGTGCATCAGAAGCCTCATGGTAGACTTCAACCGTTAGAGATTCCAGAGTGGAAGTGGTATGATATCACCATGGACTTCATAGTGAGACTCCCGCGGACTGTTCGTGGGAATGATATGATCTAGGTTATTGTCGATCATCTTACGAAGAGCGCTCACTTCTTGGCCGTTCGTGGGACCATTTCGATGGATCAGTTAGCGCGCCTCTACATTAGCGAGATCGTTGTGAGACATGGAGTTTCGAGATCTATCACGTCTGACCGAGATAGCCGATTTGTGTCGCGATTCTGGCAGAGCTTTCAGAGAGAGTTGGGCACCCGAGTTCAGCTGAGTACAGCCTAATCATCCGCAGACAGGGAGTCAGACAGAGCGGACTAATCAGACATTGGAAGATATGCTGCGAGCTTGTGTTATCGATTTCGGGGGTAGCTGGGATCTTCATTTACCGCTTGTTGAGTTTGCATATAATAACAGCTACCACGCATCTATCGGCATGCCTCTGTTCGAGGCTCTCTATGGGCGTAAGTGTTTGACTCTAGTATGTTGGGGAAAGGTTGGGGAGCGTCCTATCGGCGGGCCAGAGGACGTTCAGGAGACTAGCGACAAGGTCGCTATGATTCAGCAGCGGATTAGGACAGCTCGGAGTCGCCAGAAGAGTTACGTGGATCGCCGGATGTCCGAGTTAGAGTTTCAGGTCGGAGACTCCGTGATGCTGAAAGTCTCACCCTGGAAAGGGATTATCCGGTTCCGGAGATGAGGTAAGCTAGGCATGCACTATATTGGGCCGTTTGAGGTTGTCGAGAGGATCGGGGATCAGGCTTATCGTCTAAACTTGCCTTCAGAGCTATCGGGAGTTCATAATGCGTTTCATGTCAGCTACCTTCGTAAGTGCTTGCCCGTGATGACCAGCGAGTGCCTTTGTCAGTGATTGAGGTCGATGATAGATTTTAGTTACCTGAGCAGCCGGAAGCAGTGACAGATCGGAAGGTGAAGAAGCTACGTAATAAAGAGGTGGCGTTAGTATTGGTGCAGTGGAAGCACCATAAGGGTACCAGCGCCACATGGGAGCCAGAGTTAGAGATGCGTAGCCGTTATCCTCACCTCTTTGCTTCGAGCTAGATTCTGAGGACAGAATCTTCATAAGGAGGGAGGACTTGTAACATCCCATTTTTGGGATAGGTACGTGGAATTATTTTATTGGATTAAATGTTTAATTTGGGACCCGGCAATATAAATTTGTATTTTGGGATATTGGATCGGAAATTGGGTGTTGGACCGAGTTTAACTCAAAAAGTATATATACGTTGAGCCCTTTGTATGTTGTTTCATTATGTTCACTCCCAAATCATTAATCAAAGTGTGTTGTCTGTGTGTTTTGAAGCTCCAGCAGTGAACAAAATCTTCAATTGAAGATCTGAATTGGATTGAAGCTTCCAAATTCCTCCATCATCATCTTCCTTGAATATTGAGGTAAATAGAGGCTTAAATTCGTGGGTTAATTGAATTTGTAATTGTTACTGAGTAAATTCCAGCATATATTTGTGGCTAAAATCGAGTGAAATGATGATTGGGGAGTAATTCTCTGGGCTGTAATAAAAACAGAGCAACCTGCTGTTGTTCGTCCTTGAGCGCGGCTGCGATCCCCTGATCGCGGGCCGCGATGTTCTTGAGTGATCGCAGGCGAATCGTAGTGAGCGCGAACGCGACCGCGACCGCGATGGTAGTGCGGCCGCAATGCGGCGGGATTTCGGGTTGGGTTTTTGGGTTCTGTGAGTCGTGTGTTCGGGTCTTTGGGGTCACGTGATTTATTGGGAATTGTGTATAGAGTCGTTGGGTTGAGATTGTGATATTGAATTATACGTTGTGATTTCAGGGTTTCGGGTTGATAGGGTCGGGAAAGGGCAGGGAACCGAGACCGAATAGTATAGCGAGCTGGGCAGGTGAGTTTGCATGTTTTTCTTGAGATACTTGTACGATTATTTATTTATACTTGCATGATCTTTTATTGAGCTTTTTACGAGAATGTTATGAGTTTTATTACAAGCTTTTTATTGAGATACTATCATGCATGTATTACTGGGCTATTGTGAACTTTGTTTTATTATATGAGATTTGAGACACTTGAGCTATCGAGATACTAAACCGTACGGCTGGGCAGGGGTTGGGTCGCTCCCGATTCCCTTTTGAGTCCTGACGGCTGCTTTGTGCGGTCTAGGGATTTGGGTACGTGGATTCATCCACACGAGCTGAGTACCTATCTGAGCTACTTTGTGGGATCTCATATACTTGTTCAGTAGAGAACGCTGAACGTTTTAATATCGAGTTTATTTATCTTATTGAGTTTTATAATCGTATGCTAACCCTTGCGTTCTCACCAGCTTTAGCTTACCTGTGTGTGTTGTTGTGTGTGTCTCAGGTGATCGGAGCGTTAATAGGCTTGCTGGACCGAAGTAGGTTGCTGTTATATTTACTTGAGGAGTTGTTAGCTACCCCGTGTAGTGGTAGTTATATTTTGTGAACTGTTGTATACATACACTTCGGATAGTTGTGATATATACAAGGATCTCCGTGACTGTTTATTGTATAATTAATGTTTTAGAATTATCAGGTTTTCTCGTATGTGCTTTGGGAATAGTATAGGGATTATTATATTATGTCACGGATGATGTGTTATTTACGTGGCATTTGAGGTTAGTTCGAGGGTGTTACAATATAATTATTACAAAATTTTGGTATTTATAAAAAAACTTGACTTCTTCGCTAATGAAGATAACTTTAGATTTATAATAAAAAAATTAATTTACTAATAATATTCATAATTCGTCTAATAATTTAATAATTAAAATATTTTCTTGTTACTAATTATTATAAAACTGGACCCTAAATATATAGGATAATATATATATATATATATATATATATATATATATATATATATATATATATATATATATATATATATATATATATATATATAATGTTATTTGTTAACACAAAATATACACGACTAATAAAATTGAATAACAAGTTATAACTCAAATACTAGATTAAATATAAATTAGAAAAACTAAACTAAAAAAATAATTATAAAACGAAAGCAAACTTAATAGAAGTTAATGTATAGAAAACAAAAAATATATACTAATTAAAAAAACAAAATGCAATACGACTATAAATTTTGAAAAGAAGAAGAAAAGAAAGAATATAATATGTATCAGCTAATTGTATATAGAAAACTCTAGGAAAAAAAACAAATAGAAAAATATAATAAGACTTTACAATTTAATTACAAACAAGCAAAAACATAATACAATTTTTTATTGCTAATGTTAATTTGTTTTACCATAAAGATTTACATAGTAAAGTTGAGTATATATGATATTCTCAAGTTTATAAAAGATATATATGAAATTCTCTTATATCTATTCTATCTATACTATTAAAAGAGTAACTATACTCAACTCTCATGAAGTCACGTGTCATCGTCATGAATCGACACCTGACATTTATAATTTTAAAATTAATAAATAAATTTAACCTAAATCTATCCATATCTAATATAATATACTTTTAAATTCAAATCAAATCCAACAAAATCTAATACTCTAATAAATTTTAATATTATATAATAAAAGTTTAAAATATTCTAAAAAATAATTACTATTCATGTGTGTGTAGAATTATACAAAATTAATAGGTCATAATAAATAATAATATCATTATTATATATATTTGTTTAAAAAATATTATTTATATTTTTACCTTTTAGTTTATTATATTGTATATATATTAAAAATATCCGCGTAAGACGCGGGTAATAAACTAGTATATAATATTCATCCATTTAACTTAATCCATATCCATGAATGGTGGATCATATTGGGTGGATGATCAGTGGCAGATCATATTGGGTGGATGATCAGTGGATGATCAGTGGCGGATCCAGAAGCTCGTTAAAAATGATCACTATCATCCCCCATTTTGAGTTTAAAAGTTGAAACTTTCAAAAGCTCGTTACCAAACACACTCATACTTATCTAAATATTAATTATGCATTACGTAAATTACTTCTTTCGTATTTGCGATGTCATAATTAAATTCAAATTATATAAATTGAATTATTTATTTTTCTCGTACGATGGGAGTACCAAATGAAAACCCCAGGGACTCTTTTGGAGCCTTTTAGGTCAACTGGAAGCATCTTTGCCGTCGGCAAATAATTGAAGGGTCCCAATTGTATATATCCATAATGTTAGGGGTCATTCTACAAACTTTTCCTGTTTGATTGACGGGACCCTTTATTCGTTAAAATATCTTTTAAAATAGTAATATTCCTATTTCATTTTATTCAAAATGACTTTTTTATGTGATGAAATTCACCAAATTTTAGATCTTTCTACCAAAGTTGTCAAGATCGAGATCTTACCTGGGATCGTTTTTGTCATTGCAAGATCGGGATCGTAGGATCGGATCAGGATCGTAAGATCCTACCGAAATTAAATATTATATATCACAGTATTGTATCATAAACAAAAAAGAGTCATTTCCTACTCATTCTTTCAAGGCAAATATATAGTGTCACTTTGATGAAACAAGAATCACAGTCATGAGCAGGACTATATTGGTACATTAGATTCAAAAAATTTGCGGCTAGATGGAAGGGCCTAACGATCTTACGATCTTACTACCGATCCTACGAAAACAAACTGTATGTAGGATCGGATCGTCATACGATCTTACTAACGATCCTACGATCTTGCTTACGATCCTACCCAAAATCGATCCTACTAGCGATCCTGATCGAAATCCACTTGTAGGATCGTACGATCCTACGATTTAAATCGCGATTTTGATAACCTTGCTTTCTACTCCTAAATAGAAATTATAACAAACAAAAGTCTTATTATTAAAAAAAACTCAATCAAGTTTTTTTATTTTTTGAATTAAGTCTTTAAATTTTTTATCGTTTAAATCACTAAACTATATTTATCTTATTTAAAAATATATTTTTTACCGCCTACTGGATTAGCCAACATAACTAATAAACACAAAAGTTTTCGGGACATAATCGCTAAAATGTGAAAAGATAATGAGTTTTTCTAACATTAGTTAAGCGAAATAAATAAAAAATTGCTTGTTTGGTAACTAATCAAACAAGTCAAATATACATTTTTAAATAAGACTAACATAGCATAGAGACTTAAACAATAAGAAAAATTCAAAAATTTAATTACGAAAATAAATAAAGTTAATTGAGTTTTTCAATATTAACACTAAACAAAAACGTAAAATTAAAAACATATTCTTTTTGGACCTTATCGATCTATCCCACAACCAACATAAAGAAGCTAAATTACGGATAATTTAAATGAAAGCTTGATTAAGGACAAGTAACATGATTTAATCATTGAACACGAAATATGAAATTTCGCATCTCAAATCACCAAGGCACTTTTGAAAAACAAATATAATATGTATATAAAATTATAACTTGGTTTAAGTCATCATTGTTTTAACTAAAGTTAATTAAAAATGAATCAATTATAATATATTAATAAATAGATACCAGAATTTCGTATATAAAACTATTTAATAAAACAATAAACAGTGTTAATATTAAAAACATAAAGTTAGGTATATTATAATAATTATTGAATAATAAACTAACTAATAGGTATAAGCAACAGTAAAATATAATTAATTACAAAAAAATTAGTATTAATTATAATTTAATTAAGGGTTTATTAAGAAAAAAAACCAACATGTTTTCATGTTTTTTGCGTTTTCGTCCCTCCATGTTATTCTTTTCCATAAAAGTCCTCAAGTTATTCTTTTCTTTTTGGTTAATATTAGAACCCGGTTTTTCAGTTTTTTAAAACTCGGTTCACTAATTATAACCGGGGTCTAATGTCCAAATTTCACTAAACCAAAAAAGAAAATAATAACTTAAGGTTTTTTATATGGAAAGAAATAACATGGAAGGATGAAAACGCCAAAAACGTGAAAACATGTTGGTTTTTTTTTTGTAATAAACCCTTTAACTAATTTATTGAACCTACTAAATTTGGTAAAAAAATTCAAACTAATTAAGAAGAACTAAAACTTAAAATAGTTCAATGGTTGAGGGAGCAAAGATGAAAGGGTAAAATTGTCTCAGACAACTAACAAACAAATGAGGAACTAAAATTACAAGTAAACAGTGTTATTTGGGATCGTTTATGGAGTTTTAAAAACGATGAACTACATCCATAATTTCATATGAACTACAGAAACCATTTCTGGAATTTACTCTAATGCTAAAATCAACCTTTTCAAATAGTAATTTATTTATTGATTGTGTAGAACAAATTACAAAAGTATTGCAAAAGAAGAACAATTAAAGAAACTTTTTTGAATACTTCTATCTTTGAGACAACTCATGCAATAATTATTTAAACACGGCTAGCTGGGAATGTTCTCATTGATATGATGTTAATATTTTGCTCGAAATGCCTTAAGATTTACGCACAAAGTATTTTGGCCTCTAATCTGAACATTTACTTATACAGGCAACCATGCATTACGCCCCAACCATCCACAAAAGGTATTCGCATATTCTCTTTCAATAACTTTGGCACTCCCATATTATTGGAGGCATTGTCGGTCATAATCTGAACAATATTTTCGGGACCAACTTCGTCAATACATTTATCCACATCTTCAAATATGAGCTCACTTGTGTGAGCTTCATCAGAAGATTCTTTGAAAGACAAAAAATGATCGCTAATTTTGAGTTCACACGTAAATTCAAGATGTTTCTTCTATTTCTATCAGACTATGCATCCAATTAACTCCCACTCATCTTCATATCGTTTCAAAGAGTGCTCTCTTAAAACCTTCAATTCTTGTTTTAAGCATCTTCTATTTCATATCAAGTTGGGGGTAGAAGTGTAGATCCATATTGACCAACCACCTTCAATAAATCTTAAAGTTATCCCTTTCAAAGGCTTGAAATAAAATCACACATTCAAATGTCCACCTACAAATATATATTATTTCACATGCCTTTTATCTTTTTTTGAACAACATTATAATTAGAAAGATCCTCTTATTTAGGGATAATTACGCAAAAAACTTCAAACTTCTCAGTTTTTTGGGATTAAAACCCCAAACTATTTTTCGTTGCATTAAAAACCTCAAACTAACTAAAAATCAATAAATCAAGGTTTTATCAATGGGTAACCGGTTGAAACCGGTCATTAATCTTACGTGGACCGGGAAATAACCTACATTGAATAAACTTTAATTGTTGAAACTGGTTGTCAAAGTATTACACATCATTTAAACCCCCGTTGATGATGTAATCCCGTTTAAAAATTACAATTAAAAATTATTAACAGAGGTTTAAATGATGTGTAATACTTGGCAACCGATTTCAACAACTAAAATTTATTCCACATAGGTTATTTACCGGTCAACGTAGGATTAATAACCGGTTACAACCGATTACCCATTGATAAAACCTTGATTTACGGACTTTTAGTTAGTTCGGGGTTTTCTATGCAACGAAAAATGGTTTGGGGTTTTAATCACAAAAAACTGACAAGTTGACGGTTTTTTGCGCAATTATCCCTCTTATTTACTGTTTACTTCGTTTTAAACATCATACTTATAACATGTCTCACCTAAGTCATATCGATAGGTATAATATCCCAGAATTAACAAGTTTCACCTACGAGTAAAAGTAATATTAAATGACAGATAACGATCAAACTATACTAAATTTTATAAATATAATTTACTTGTACATTATAAGAAAAGGAAGAATTTTATATGTATTCCTTCAAAACTTCATAATATCATAAATACGCAACTTAAAATTTAGGGTTAAAGTCATACAAATGCGTGTTACTTTACTGAAATAACTGATATGACTAATTAACTTTTTCTTTTAACCGAATGATACTTGTACTCAAAGGTGACCTGTCGATATGGTACGTATAACCAATAATTATGCTGACATGGCGGTTTTTGCTGATTCAAACAATGACATGACATATTTTTTATGACACGTCACTTACATTAGTCATACAAATGTATGTTACTTTACTGAAATTATCGATATGACTAACTTACTTTTTCTTTTAATTGGATGGTACTTGTACTCAAAGGTGACTTGTCGATATGATACTTTTGATCGGTAAGTATGCTGACATGACGGGTTTTGTTTATTGAAACGATTACATAACATATTTTATATGACATGTCACTTACTTTATTATTATTGTTGTTCTTGTTATTAATCTTTTATAGAATGTTCAACTTGAAACTAAAAAACCCAGAACATAGACATAAAAACCAGATTTTTAAATCCAAATCTTGAACCTTAAACATAACAAAATCAAAATCGGAATCAAGATTGAAACATTTAGCTAAGCAATCAAGAAGATTTTGAACCGTAAATCTTGTGATTACTGAACCCAATCGTTCAAAATCAAAATCAATAAAGTGAAATCAATACAGTAATTGAGATTGAAATTGATGCTTGAATCTATACCCAAACTCGTGGTACATTTGATTTCAAAAGGTTAACCATCAAACACTCATAAACACAATATGTTTGAACGAAATCGAAATCCAATCCATAAATGTAACCACCAGTCACCAAATATACCATATCAACAATAAAATCCAAGTACAAACATCATTGGGGTAAAAAACAAAACTACATTAGTCATATCGATAATTTCAATAAAGTAGCATACATTTGTACGACTTTATCCCATAATTAATATATTAAAAAAGTAGAGTTTTATAGGTGGAACCGGTAACCAGTCACCAAATGTACCATATCAATAATAAAATCGAAGTACGAGTATCATCCGAGTAAAAAAATACTACATTAGTCATATCAATAATTTCAGTAAAGTAGCGTACATTTGTATGACTTTATCCCTGAAATTTAATATCATATAAATCTCTCCTAAACTTCATAATATCTACCAACTTAAGTTATTAATATCATATATATATATCTCTCCTAAACATTATTATTAATATCGTGTATACCCAAATTCAATTATCATACACATTTGTAAACATTTACATGTGACATCAATGAGATTAAACTTTTTTTTTTTTGAACGGCTAAAGTTAATAGTCAGTGGTTAGCACCTTTTCGTTAGACAACTTGAGGGTGATGACCAAACCCCACATTTCCATCTAAAGAGAACCGCCATTAGCAAGGCTTGAACTCAAGACCTTGGCCAATGCTAAATCTCCCACCTTTGGTGGTTGCCACTTGATCTAGTTCAAATGATTGTTAAACCTATTACCTATCGTAAAAAAAGCCAGAATATTATTTGAAAAAATCTTTAAGTTAAAAATCACCTTATGAGTTAAAATTAAGACAAATATAAAGTACATAAACTCGTGTATCTAAAATCCAAACTATAGTTATCATATTTAATCATCTAAAGTCTTATCCACTCTCTCTTTAATTTGTTTGATTATTAAAAGCGCCATTAAAAGGAACTTCCACTGCTTTATGGACAAGACAACTCATCTCTCTCTCTCTCTCTCTCTCTCTCTCTCTCTCTCTCTCTCTCTCTCTCTCTCTCTCTCTCTCTCTCTCTCGTTTGAATGAATGGGCAAGAACACTAGCAAAACAAAGTATGAAACAGTGGTGCAGCTTATAGTTCTTGCAGCTGCAATTTCAACACCATTTTTAGCTTCCATGTTCATGGATTTGGAGCTTTTTAGTGTCTCCAAATCCATGTTTATCACCTTTTGTTCTTCAATCAAACCATGGTTATGTCCTCCATACGTCTACCTTCTCATCAACTTCATCATCTTCTTCATCGTCGCATCGTCTTGTATCCGTTCCAACACCATCGTATTCGACCCCACAACCATTCATAATCATAATGATGATCATAACCAATCCTTCATCGAATCTTCCATCGTATGTCAATCCCATGTACCTGGATCATCTTTGTCCGATCACGACATGAAGTTTGATCATAAGTTGGAAGCCGACAAGAAGCCCGACATGTTTAAAGATCGGGAAAATGATCCGAATTCGAGAAAAGTGGTGTCTGAAAGTGTGGTTGATAAGAGGGAATTAAGGAAATCAAAGACGTTTAACGAGTGCGGGTCGAGGCATCAGATTCGGAGGGAGAGGTATGTGAGGATACTGAGTCAAGAAGAGTTGGATCGTCGAGTCGAAGCGTTCATATACAAGTTTAAAAAAGAGAACGGTGTTTGATAACCACAATCAAATAATTAGGGTTTGGATTTGGTCGTGTTTATTAGCCAAATTTTGAGTTCCTAATTAGTGATTAGTTAATTATTACTGTCGGGTTTTAAATGGTGAATTTCTTTTATAACTATCATAATTTATATTTTGGTTATAAACTAATATTGTACTTGAGAAAGTACAAAAGAAACGTTAAAGTTGCCAGAGTAACGAATTTTATTGAAAATTTACGGTTTATTTTGCAACAATTTTAACTAATTGAGTAGTTAATTAATTAGGAAAACTAATTAACTCTGGCATATTTTAACCTTTTTTTTCGTATTTTAACAAGTATAATAATTATTTTATAACAAAGATATAAATATTATGGTTAAAAAGCTTTTTCACCAAATTTCTATTTTATATGCTCAAGTATTATCAAAAAGCGCATTTGCGAGTCATGTTTTTTTATTTTTCTTTTTTGTCATGAAGCTATATTGATTAGTATTTCCATTATTTGATATGTATCTGTATTTTGTTTAAAAAAGGTTACCAACATATTATAAGTTCTCTACCAACCGGTTTTATGTATTATATGAATTGAATGATGTAAATTATATATTATGCATTAATATGAATATTTTATTTATGTATAAAAATATAAAACATAATAAGAAGAAATTGTTTTGAACATATAACTAACAAAAGAAAAATATGACTTATAAAATGATCATTCACAACACTTAATTAATCATTCACAATACTAAATTGATCAAATAAGTGTTGTGAATAGTCATTTTATAAGTGTTGTGAATGATCAAAAAAGTATTGCAAATGATCAAATAAATGTTGTGAATGGTCAAATAATTCATGTGAATGATCAAATAAATGTTGTGAATGATCAAATAAATACTGTGAATGGTCAAATAATTCTTGTGAATGATCAAATAAGTGTAGAAGAAGTGTAAATAGTCAAATAATTCTTGTAAATGATCAAATAAGTGTTGTGAATGATCAAAAAAATGTTATGAATGATCAAATAAGTGTAGAATAATTATAAATAGTCATAATTCTTGTGAATAATCAAATAAGTGTTGTGAATGATCAATTAACTGTTGGTATGATCATATTAGAAGTGTTGTGAATGTTAATTTTATAAGTGTTGTGAATGATTATTTTATAATTGTTGTGAATGATGATTGTTATTACGAAAATACCCTTGCATATGAGGCGTTCGTTGGATACGTGAGATTTGTCTTGGTACGGGAACTTTACTCTCTCTCTCTCTCTCTACATATATATATATATATATATATATATATATATATATATATATATATATATATATATATATATATATATATATATATATATATATATATATATATATATATGTATATATATATATGTATATATATATATATGTATATATATATATGTATATATATATATATGTATATATATATATATAGGGTCAGGTTCTATGGGGCACCTGTATGCATTGTGTACTTTGGGAACTTGTATGCACCGTTAGATCTTGAATTTTAATGGTTCAGATTGTAGTGGCAAAAGGGTAATTAACTTGAAAATGGGTGCACGGGTGCATAACTTCTCGCGCGCGGAAGGGCAAAATCGGAAGATGCTTGAATGCAGAAAATATTCTATCCGAATCTAAACAAACATGATGCATCTTCATCCAATTTATTGGATTCGTCTTCAAACACAATGCATCTTCATCCAATTCAATTTCAAACATGATGCATTTCGACCATATTCATCCTCGTCTTTGTTCTATCATTATGCATCACCAAAATCGTGATGCATTTCGGTCATATTCATCCTCCTCTTTGTTCCATCATTATGCATCACCAAAATCGTGATGCATTTCGACATTTAAACGTGTTAATTTCGTGATGCATCTCTGAAATTTAAACGTGTTCATCAATGTCTTCAATGTGTTCATCATTGTCGTGATGCATTGTTGTTGTGCATCATGTTTGAAACAACCAATACCATATGCTCCAACTATTTCTTGGAAGCAATAACCACCAACATTAATAAAGAATCTTAGAATTCTTTGACTAGCCATAAGCATGATACAGAATCGTAGAATGAACTGTTTGTGAAAAAACTGATACTCAAAAACCATGATCAACAGACGCAAGCAAATTCTCGTCAACATCGATGCACAGGTATGGTGCAGAGTTGCATACCGACGGTGGACAGCGATGGTGGTGCTGGGTCTGGCGGTAGTAGTAGTGGTTGTCTTGTAAAAATTGGTTGAGAGAAAGAGAGATGGAGAGAGGCTAGCCATGAAAGAGAAAGGGAAACAGAGAGAAAAGGGGATGAATTTATGGAAAGGTGGTTGATCATATTATTTAGTTTCCTAAATAAATGATAAATATTTAATTAAATTTTATGATTTAACAATATATTATTAAGCATTCCCAAAATACCTTTAATGCACCCTTTGTAAACAAGCAACGCATTTTTGGTTCTCATTTGGTTCCCAATGCATATGGTGCCCCATAGACCTCTATATATATATATATAATTTAATGAATATAATTTAATGAATGTAATTTTTGAATGTAATTTTAGTGTTAGATTATGATATTTATTATTATTTAAGACTAATAATGATTTTAAGTAAAACTTTTAATTTTAAAATTTGTGCATTTGATGTACAAATTTGTGCATTTTGGAGTGGTTCTCACGGTAACAAGGGACCCAACCCTATATATATATATATATATATATATATATATATATATATATATATATATATATATATATATATATATATATATATATATATATTACATAGATGATAATGATAAGGTAAAAAATGGGATTGAGTAGCAGCCAAGAAAATAATTGGTCAAAGAATAGAAGGTTCTTAAAATTCCTTTTGTTCCATATATGCACCCGCCCAGCCCACCACCATAACATTTGACCCATTTAAATGATATTAATTTGTTAAAAATAATACAAATGACGTGGATTTAGTTACTACTAGCTATATATATATATTATATAATTAATGGTATTATTTTGACGTCCAATAACTATATATTATAAATGTTTTAATAGAAAAATGTTACGACAAATTGAAACAACTACTGATAATTTTTGTGATTAACTGATTATATTTAAGTAGTATGAATTATGAAAGAAAGTTATATATGGACTGGAGTGGAGGGTGAGTTCAATGGAAAACCTATATGTATCGAAAAACCCGGTAACCACTTTATAATCATTGGATCAGGTGATGCATCACACAGAAAGTCGATGCATCACGTGGAAATTTGATGCATCACGCGGGAATTTGGTGCATCACGTGGGGAATTTGATGAATCACGCGAGAATTGTGATGCATTTGTGGTGGTGCATGGAGGTTTTCCAAGGTTTCAAGTGCATGTTGGTTTTCCACTGAACCTCATCTATGCTCTTAATTAATTCTTTCCTTTCTCTCTATCTACAAATTAAAAGGGGTCGAAAGCAGAAAATGGATGGAATGCCATTTGCCAATATGCCGTTTTCAAATAAAAAATAATCTAAAATTCAAAAATAAGAAAGAAATACGTTTACGTTTGATCATGTTGTTGAAACGGAAAAATATGGTTTCCAATCTACATGCACGTACTAGCTATACGGTGATAAGGAACTAAAGATAAATACAAAAAAAGATTTGAGTTTTTAGAAGTCGAATTGAATGAAGGAAGAGTTATATGAGTGATATGTACGTTTTTAAGTTGCTTAATTAAACTATATATATATATATATATATATATATATATAATCAATCAATATCACAGACAGCAAGTCAAGTCACTAACGTACACTTGATTTTTCTAGAAAGTCACTCGAATTGAATAAGTCTGCTCGATCAGCTCTATGGAGTTTTTTAAAATATTCCCTCCCCGCCCCTCCTCTTTTCTCAATCTCTCTTTTATTACCCAAAAAACCAACATTTATTCACGTTTTTTACGTTTTCGTCCATCAATATTATTTATTTTCATAAAAGTTCTCAAGTTAATTTTATCTTTTTGGTTTAGTGAAATTTGAACATTATATACCGGTTATAACTAGTGAACCTGGTTTTTAAAAACTTAAAACCGGGTTATAATGTCCAAATTTCACTAAACCAAAAAAATAAAGTTAATTTGAGAACTTTTATGGCAAAAGATAATATGAAAGGACGAAAACGAAGAAATTAATGCTTTATTTTTTTGGTTTGTTTTGCATGGTGTTAATTTAATGTTTCATTTTAACAAAGACACAAATGCTAAATGTTCACCCCTTGTGTCTATACTCTATTCAATTTCAATGCATTTCTTAAAAGTAGTTGCCTAAAAGTAATATTATATTCTTCAGTTATTTAATTTCACATTCTTAATTTTACTATTTATTCACCAAGTAATCTAAAAGATATTGTAAAGGGAAAATTATATACGATGAAACGTACTATATGACCGATTTTACTTTGGAAGATTTTATTTTTAGACTAATATTTAAGGATATCGAAATTTAAAATATCTAATTATTTGAAGAGTAAAATAAGATTAGATGGGTGTATATGTTTTGTTATAAAAAAAAACAACGATAAATAACAAACCACTCTTAAAAAATATTTGAAAATATCCAATTTTTAGTATATGGAGGTTTAAAAAATATATTTTATTTTAACAAATGAATTGATTTTAATTTAAAAAAAAACTATGAAAATGGTTTGGCAAATGTTTTTAAATAAACATTGTTGAATTTATGGTTATCAAGGGAGGTCATGTTGTCTACTAAAAGTTGGTTTGGATTAAAATAATATGACATTATAAGTGATCATATGTGTACATGTCAAGTGATGTACAATTAATGTTATATATGTGATCTACATGGGCGGATCCATAAATTTATGTTATCGATGTCACTTTTTAGAGTAAATTTAATACTTTAATTTTTTTTAGAACGAATCGGGTCATCGAAACGGATTGTCAACACGAAATCAATAAATAACAATATTTTTGGGCTTTTTTTAAATGTTTTGTGTTGATTATTTGTTTCTATTTTCTTCTCCTTTTTAAATCTTATTGAGATTTTTTTTTCTTTAAAGTTTTTATGATTAAGAATCAGTAATATTTCAATAACTTTGGGTAATAAAAACAACAACTTTAAATTATATTTGTGTATAATACTTTTGTATATTTTTCATCGGTGTCACTCAAAAAAAATCGTAGGTGTCACTCGAATTTTTATACATGCGTAACTCAGTATGTTGAAAATTTATCGGGGTCGAGTGACACCCATGATATAATAGTAGATCCGCCCCTGGTGACCTATGTGCATTATTCACTTGTAACATAGATTATGTTTAAGTTTTTTTAATTATGTTCTACTTGGATGTTCATTTGACTTTATGTAAATACTCCGTTGCAGTTAAATATGTATGTGTGTATAAATTTAATATTAATTTGTTCGATTGTACGTTCAGGTGATCTGATAATGTTAGAAATCCTTTGAATAATATCATTATCAAAATAATTTATAAAGATCATTGAACTTTTATTGTTTCATTTTGTATATTAAATGTGTATAGCCAGTCATACATTTGTATGAGAAGGATAAAAATATATTTAAGATAACATGATATGCACATTAAATTAGTAATGTACATATTATAAATCATGTTAATTATGTAAAATACATATCATGTGTATATTAATTATTACACGACACGATATCCATATTACTATCATTATTATTATATATATATGTACATCATGTTATAGGGATATGCATCGATCACGTTACACGTGTTTTATCCATTAATTCGCATCAAATATTCACACATGTCCTAGTTTTATACCCAACCCCAACCATTTAATACCATCGCATGCTTTTTATTGTTAGGAATGTCTTTCTTACACGTGTGACAATCGGATTCGCACACCTGTCAATTCAA